>RHKH01000005.1:418890-466493 GCA_009829795.1 Lasiodiplodia gonubiensis
TCTTGTGGTCATATTTCTGGGTAATTGGAGTTGGTGGGCCCCCCTTCCTTTTTTATCGGCGGTGCTGGCAGCATTTCGACAACCGGGTTGCGGATCCTGCGTCCAGCTGCGCCCGGCAGCTGTCATCGGTAAGCACTTCCGAGCGCTTCATTGTCACCGTATTAAGCGAGAGCGCTTAGGCGGGCATAAGGATCCGCCCAGGCGGATATATAATGTGAAAGGGAAATCGGCATGCCCGCTGCCCAACCCCCGCCTTAATCCTGAAGACTCCATACCTGACATTTGCTTTGCCTCAACAACCATGGTGGTGAGAATTTTAGATACACGCGATATTTTGGAAAGAAGTCAATACTAATGGTTTCAGATGACTCGCTCGCAGACCACAAGGTTTTCCGAAGTCCCTCAGAGTCCTGATCCTCTCTCCGACAGCAGCCAGCACGACAGAAAGACATACGACACACCTTTCAATAGTCAACAGATGCTCGCTATACCTCAGATAGCCGAGACTCCAGCTGGATCAGGAGAGAAATGTCTCCCTGACGGACACACTCAGATGGAGTTCCCCCAAGCCCCGCCGGATCGAACCGTGGCCGAGGACTGCCTGTGCTGCGTGGATCATACGCAACTGTTTGAAGAGCATAATGAGATGATTGACGAACACGAGAAACACATGAGAGAACGTGAAGTAGAGATCGATGGTCTTTACGCACGTGTTAAAGGAGAGCGACGCGAGCTGGAGCAGTTACGAGAAGACTTCCAGGCACAAAAGTCTGCTCAATCTCAGCTCCTTGACCGGTATGCCTCTCATTTCTCTGCCCGAGAGGCTGAAATGGAACGGATGTTTGAGAGTCTAAGAGGCGAGCGTGCCGAGTTGAGGCAGTACATCCTGAGATTCCTACAGGAGAAGCAGAGTCAGTCGGAGATGTTTCAGAAGCACGAAGCGCAGGTGGGCGAAGCCAAGCGGCTGCTTGAAGATGCCAAGGATCTGAGTCAGACGCGGGAGGCCGCTGCTCAGCAGATCGATTGCTTGGGGGATATCTTCCATACTGTCTGGCAATTCGTGGATGCAAAGAAAGATTCTGCGTGATGAGATAGCTTTAGCAACAATTGAGCTGTGCCTTTATACGTTTCTACATTTGTTTAATCACACCACGCTGCTCGAAAATGCTCGGTGCTTTGCTGCAGACCGGCCTTTGATCTGGAAATGCCGTGGAACTCAAGTGGATGGGTAAAGGTAGGGCCAAAATGTCCCTGCGGGCTGAAGCACAGGACAGTGGCTGGCGTCCAAGGGAACGAGGTCCATACGGGAGCTTATCTGACGAAGCGGGGTTGAACAGGGCGAAAAAGCCCATGGGGGATTGCTGATCCACTATACGTGAGCGTCTAGGGCGAAAAAGCCCATGCGGGATGTGGGCGGCTAGGGCGACAAAGCTCATGCGGGATGGCTGATCAGCTATACGTGAGCGTCTAGGGCGACAACGCCCGTGCGGGAAAGACGTCCCTAACCGCTTGGCAGTGCAGCTGCCGAAATCCCCTGCGGGCCTGAGGACCCTGCGGGTGGGACTGACGATTGAGACGGTTCCCGCAGGGGCTTCGATCCTGCAGGGCATTGGGCTGCATAGGTACAGGGCCCCTGCGGGCTTCAATCCCGCGCCCGATCGGCAAACCTTCAACGCCGATCCCCTGCGGGCTTTATTCCCACGCCGCACCGTCAGCCAGAGCAACGTCGCCCAACGACTTCCCACACGGGCGTCTAGCCCCTGCGCGCTACAATGTCCACGGCCTTCTCCGGGCTTGCCTATCAGTCATGCTCCACCGCGCGTCACAACGTTGTGCGCGCCAAGCCGCCGGTGGGCGTCGAGGCGCCCACAATCCTTGCCTGATCATCGCTTGCGCGCAGCGCACCTGCACCTACGGGCATGCGACAACGTCGCGCGCGGCGGGCCGGCAGGTGTGGGAGCCGGAGCCGTCTTTTTCCTCACTCAATACCTGACGTTCTTGGAGAGGCAATCCCTGCCGACAGAAAGACGCCGTACTGGCGCGGGATTTTCATTTCTTGACATTGATACTGACCACAAAGACCTACTTCCCCCTTCGACTATTGAAAACATCAATCAACATCCCTTCGACCCAGGAAACCACGCTTTCCTCATCAGTGTTTTTGACCGCTTCTTTCAATAGCTCCCATTGTTCCAGCAGAGGACCTTTCCAAAGGTCAAAGTCAAAATCCTGTTCCACAAGCTCAACGTACCCTCTCACGCAAGCAAGCCGATCGCGCAATTCAGGCCTCCGCTCGAACGCTTCCTCAATCTGCGGCCACTCTTCAACGAACACGACCCATTTCCTGAGGCTCCTTCTAGCAGCAACGGGGCGAGCTGTAGCCCGGTCGTACGGGCGAGTCCTGGCGTTGAACCTTCGTGGCTTCCGTGCCGCCTTGCTTATTGCCTTCTTCTTCGGCTCAAAGGCGAAAGCATCCACCATGGTGACGTCATCGTCTTCTGCCTCGGCAAGGGCGTTTCTGGTAACAGGACGGACGTCGAGCAGCACAATTTCCTCCTCGTCATTGGCGATAATGCTAATGGGAGTGGTATGGTCGAATTCCGAGTCTCCTGAGGCTGGTAAGGTAAGCCTGCTGGCGTTACGGTGATTGTCTTGCATGGTACTAACCTTTTTCAGGTTGATCCCCGTCTACAGCACTGGTACAGTAGCTCCAGTCACACGTCGAAACACTTGCGCAGCTCTCCGAACGGCAAAGTCCGCCGGCCGAAGATACTGTGGTGGACTTCTCATACGCCTCGAGGTCGAAAAAATCGGCAATGCTTCGAAGCGGCTCCTGCTGGTTGAGGCACTCAAGCAAGGCTCCCTCACTGCCTGCCAGAGCCTCTGTTAACCCTTGATTGACGGGCTCAGCGGTTTCATGGCTGGCTTCTGATCCGTGGGGTGGCACGCCCTCGTCGGAAGGCCGTAACGACGACTCAGGGCCCAGTGAGCTGGGCCCTGAAGCCTTCGTACCCCGATTGGAAGGTGACTGAGAATCGTCGGATGCCACGTCAGCACCTCGGTGGGCTGCGGCTTCGGCCTGCTCAATGCACTGGGGTGTTTGGCTGAGCTGTGGAAGCCACTGTGCATCCTCGTGGGTAAAACCGCCATCGTCAGAGGGGATTTCGGGGTCGACAGCTTCCTCCACGAGCGGCCGGTGAAGCTCTCCATGAGAGGAGAGCTCTTCACTGAGATTTCCCGAACTGATGAAGAGAGCAATCTCAGGGGTGACTGGCAGATCGCGAGCGTAAAGTATGCCGTTGAGAACTCTGGTCATGATGGTTGTGTAGTGCGTTGGCTGACTGACAGATAACAGTGCGAATGATTGTTGGAAGCGGAGAGAGAGTCGAGGGCTGGGTCTCGTCCCCTCTTTATCTTGACGGCACGCCTCACCGGAATATGGCCAGGCCCGAGCACACCTTCGGCTGAGCATGTGGCATGACCCTACTTCCGAGGTGTGGTTTGGAATGCAGTGGCCATTGGCCCGGAGCTCCTGTTTTCCGCCGCACAATCTGCCGGATCCTGGCCGTGTCGTACCTTTCTGAGGCAAGTAACGCGGTTCGAAACCCTGCACGAGCGGTACTGACATGGTTCTGATCCTCACCGCAGCATAGATTCGTCTTTCAATATGCAATGCCATGATTCGCTTCGTACGAACGTCTACCTGTCTTGTGATCTCACCACGTCATGATGCTTATGGTCTCGGCGCTACGTTCGCGGTACCCGCGGCCCCCATCGGAGGACGATTGGAAGCTTCTAGTTGTCTACCAGCTTGAAAGCACGCATTGAGATCTTCGCCACAGCATTTCCACATGGAGGCAAGCCGACCACGGAGTCCGCTGCCAAGCTAGCTGGTTGGGCCAGTCCCTACTGCCGGGAGAAGAGTAAGACGGTCACCGGTAGATTAAAAGCCAAGGTCTTCATCTCCTATCAGCTGGCCATGCTGCTACTACAAGCTTCGATTTTCTGCTCGTGTCTCCTTATACAGACCCTCAGCGCTATGGTGCACCTCAGAGCTACTAGAAGCACCAGAGCCTCTGTATGACCACCTGATACACCTCCGCCTGTCAGTGCTCCCGATTGATGAGCGTCGCTGATGATTCGTAATTTCCGCGTGCCCAGTACTCGATTAAGACCGTGCCCTGTGGCTCAGAGGGTACGCGAGGGTCACGCCCTGCATGTACACGTCAACCTCCGCTTCTGGGTGGAAGATGCGGAACCTGTCTGTTCTAAACTCGAATACGCAGCGGCTTTAGTAAGACAGGGGCAGTGAGTCCCGGTGGAATTGAGGTATATAAAGGAGCAAGTCTTCCTCAGAGCTTGTCTCTCAAACTTCTCCTTCCCTCCAACTTTGTCTTGACCTGTCTCACTTTAGTCACTCCGGCTTATTACCTCCTCACCCAATAAACTCTCTACCCACCACCCTCATCTTGAATACAGGCTATCATGCCCCGAAGGCGACACCTATCAGCTCAGAAAATTCCATCAGGAGGTGAACCGCTGGAGCGGAGGTCAAGGCGTGTACAGCGCAAGCCCCAGTTAGTCAGCGAAGCTATGGTTGTGGACGTCAGCTGACAATATGGATGATAAGCAGGTTCAGTGGCAGAGTAGTCACAGTACTCGTGGGCACGGAGCATGTTCCCTTTCATATCCATCAAGACCTCCTTTCCACATCTACCTACTTCAGCAACATCATCAACGGCCCATGGAAGGAGAGTCAAAGTGGGATATCGATCGAGCATATCCATCCAGAGATCTTCGAAGTGTACATCACTTGGATCTACACAAACGAGGTTGTGCCCTCCGATGATGAAGATGACACTCACACGGACGACCTATTCATTTATCTGCACTACACATACGTCTTTGCGGACTATGTGCAAGACCAGGCCTTCCGAGATGCCGTCTTGGAAAAAATTGTCCGTTTGGTCAAAGCCAGGAAAAGCTATCCTCACCACCTCGCCGATTTGGTGTACCAGCAGACAGTAGACACGTCGCCTTGGAGGCGCCTGTACATTGACCTCTGGCTTTGCTCAATGGATGACAATAGTGGCGTCATGAATCCGCACTGGGAAGATGTGAAGAATGGACCGAAAGGCTTCTTCATTGATCTTCTATGTCGGCAACAGTCAGCTTTGTTTGAGAGGAAGGAAGCAGAGAAGGGATTGGATTACGTCGAGAAGAGGCGGGGCTCAGGCCGCACTCGACGAGTGGAACCCCCAGTGCTTTCCTATCGTCGGTGGCTCATGTAAGGAGTGTACTCATGTGCCAGACATAACATGGGGAAAATGGGGCACTACCTGCTACGTTTGAATAGTTTACGCTGCTTTACAGTACAAGCGTCTGGCGTTGACGTCCGGGTTTTCAATGTTTGGCTTGATCGGTTCAATTTGGTTCTATGTAAAGCTAACTTAGTTTCCGACTCGTCTGCCTCGATCAACTGTCATTTGAGCGCACTGACAGCCAGGCCTTTACCTATACATTACATGCCACACGTAAACGTATACCCCAAGAAGCATGATATCCCAGACAGCTAACCGGAAGTTTGTGTTCGCAGCATTGGTGAAGAGCGGCGTGGTCAATGCGAAAGAGGGCGTTGGTGTTGGCGTACTCCACTCTGTCCAGGCCGGGGTGGTTGGGGTGGTTCCACTGTAGGGATTCCCTGTGCCCGCGAGTTCTGGAGTTGCGAGGCTAACCGGAGTATCGATAGACGGGGTGTTCGGTGAAGTGGTGTAGTTGGGGCAGTAATTCGTTTTTTCCGTGCTTGAATTGGACGTGACGCTGAATCGTACAGTTGGGGTTACATGCGGTGTTTGTACGGTTGGAGTCAGACGTGGTGTTTGTACGCCGGGTGTCAAATATGGTGTTTGGACGGGTGGGGTCGAGTTCCAATACGGTGTTTGTACGATCGGAGTTAAGTAGGGTGTTCGTATAAGTAGGAAGAGATCGTGGTTCCTTCCATCAGGGTAATGGATTATGCCAAGGCCTTCGCTTGGCACTGCCAGAGCGAGAGCAATGAAGGTAGCAGCTAGCATCGTGACTGTAGAGTAAATATGTGACAATGGAGCCATAGGGCCGTACTTATACCCTTGGTGCGCAGTCAAAGGACGCGTCCAAACAACCGGCTTTCTGCCATCCCGCCGACGCCCGACCCCGGGACGAATGGCGACATGCAGCCCAGTGAATCCAGCCCGGCAATATCCAGGCGACCGGAAAGAGTTCAAAAAGTCTACAGATGGAAAGGTATAAAAGCCTTTCGGCTCACAGCGTCAATGCCCAGCAGACCACTCTTCAATAAAGACTGAGCAGGCACTCAACTTACCCGTCGAGCCAAACCCTATACATTACAACCAACGTCAACTATTCATCGCATCATGGCAGAATCAAGGCGTTCGAGCAGTTCGAGCAATGGCGGAATCAATTTTCCTAAAGTCGTGTACTCTGCCTCGGCACCGTACGATAACAAGACCGATAAACCCGACGAACCTGAGTTTTTGAAGTCAGATGGGGGAAAAGACGAGCAAGCTTCGAAGGACAACAAAACCGCAGAGGAAGACGACACCCCAATCTTGGAGGAAGAGCTAATGCGGCGAAGAGAAGAACTTAAAAGAGGCGAGGAGGAAGCTGCACTTGACATTATCGTCCCATTTCATTACTTGCCGCCGGAAATCTCGGAGTATTATCGCATCGCCAACGAGTGGATACTGCTTTACTGGAAGGATGGCTTGACGACCAAAGTTCAAGAAGGGCTCAAATACGTAGACGCCAAAATACTCGAGTACAATCGGAAAAACCAGAGGCGCGATGACGAAGATAAATATCCACACCACGACATAATCGGGATTTTCGATTCTTACAGGGTTCATTTCGAAAAGATGCTAAATGCGCCGGAGGACCAGCGAGAACAATTGGGACGACAGTTCCTGGCTGGCAATAAGCAGTTGGTCAGAAACCTTGCGAAAAAAGGCCTTTCCCTTAGAGATATTGTCACACCGGATGTCTGGTATGCCATAGCGTTGGTGCTAACGAAATGGGGAAGTCGAGAAGATTATGCGGAGGCCATAAGTAAATACACGCGGCCGGACATTCCTCACTCAGCTATCGTCGTCAAAGCGAAACCAGTAATAAAGAGTTTCTTCGACAACATATTAAAAGAAAACATCGACCAAGCGGCAGAAGACATTCAAACACTGGAGCAGGTAAATCAAGACCTGAGAACGGAAAATTTGAGGTTGGGACTGAGGAAAGATGACTTCATTCTGCCTCTCGGAGAGTTCTATGAATTGCTGGCAGCCGCGAGGAACAAGCAGAAAACCAGTGAAGATATTCCAAGAGATGTCATGGCAAAGCATTCTTCAACTGCCGCTGGGAAATTTCAGCTGATGGGACTGAAAGACGTTGGGATACCTCGCCAGTACCGCCATCCTGGACCAAATTTCTGGTCAGAACAACAAGATTTCGTTAAACAGCTGGTAATGTATCCGAGAGATATCAAAGGAAAGGGCAGAGCGAGCGCTCCAGAGGCGCTGCAGCTCCCTGCACCACCGCAAGTTAGAGGACTGCTGCCAGCATCAACCAGCAGCGATGCTGATCAGAAATTCTTGATGGATCCGAGAATAGCTGCCTTGATAAATAAAGAGGCGCTACGCTTGGCGACACAGCCAGGCTTGCCAGAACAGCAACCTTCCTCTTCTACCCAGTTAAACTTGCCAGAACAGCAACTCTCCGATAGGCCATATTTCCCGGAGAGGGGACAGTCACTGGAGGCGGTTGGACGACGTGGAACCGCACTGACCAGCCCAGCGGAGCCGGAAGGGTCTCGGCAGGGCTCGACTCCGATAGAGTCGATAGAGAAAAAAGAGGAGGATGTGACTGACATAGACATGGACGCGGTGTCTGATGCCGGAAGCGAACACAGCGACTCCTCTGATTCCAATGACGAAGGCACGTTGATGATTCATCCTGGCCTTAAGGACGGCGTTACCATACACGGAAAGGTCATGTTCGTGAGACCCATGGGTCGTGGCACTTACCGGGTCTTTTTGAATGCCGGTACAGAGATGAAGCCTTTCTTAATTGTACGTAACGGGGGAGATTTCCCGAGAGGTTTTGCAGAGCAGTGGTTCCTAGATCCCAAATACCGCTCGGAGAGCGACAAACCCAAGGGGTGGAAGCCCGAGTCGTTCCGATCTATGGACTTTATTCAGACCGGAAGTCCAGAAGCAGTCAAGAGGGCTCCCCCGGCGTACATTTATGGCCTTGAGGACAAGAAGCCAGTTGTCTGGACGAAGACAGAGTTCATTATGAGATGCGGGAAGTCTAGCGCCATGGGTGAGATACAAAAAAGACTTGCTTATCGTGGCCAACGTCAAAAGAAATTGGCGGATGCTAGAGCCCGACGCGTACATCCCGATACTGGATTGCCCCTTATTTCATCGGATAGGCAGAACACACCGTGGTTGTTCCCTGACAGTCCTGCTTTGAACACTTCTCTCACCCCCTCGAGCGGGTCAGGCTTTACAAAAATTATCAGCTCAGGCAACGGCGACGTTGATGAGGCTGTCCCAGCGAAGCCGACCCGGACTGTAGCGAAGACTCCGGCGGAACCCATCCATGCCACGAGTGATGCAGAGGTCGCTGGCAAGAGCACAGTGGCAGAGGATTCCGTTGCTGATCAGATGGCGGACCTCCAGAGGAAAGTGGGCGTGCTGGCTGAATTAGTGATTCTTATGGAAAAGCGGCTACAGGCGATGACAAGCTCTTAATGATTAAGATTAGAACTACATAGTAGAACTAGCTTAGTACACAGTACGAGGAGTGTATAGATAATAGATAAACAAATATCATAGATGCAACTTTTAAACAGATTTTGATAGGCCTCACTATTCTTTCTTTGGTTAGCGTGTCGCTTACGTCACGCCACTTCTGCCCCAACACATCGCCCCTCACTTGGGCACCTTGATGTCCACGGGTCCGAAACCCTTTCTCACAACACGCCGTCTCATCTAGGTTGATAATGACTTGTCCATCACCACTATCCATCAACACAGCCGAGCGTTCCGCCCTCCAGTCTTGGAACCCTCACCATTGAGCTTTGATAAGCAATGCTGCAAATACGACGGTTCGACTCTGTTGTGCGCCGCATCTATGAGCTTATAGGTAAAGCCGGGACACTCTCCATCACCTACATCCTCGCAGCCAGTAGTCTAACGATACTTCACAGCTCCAGGCCCCTCCCTGAATCCGCCCTGAAATCCCCCCGGCAGCTCCGTCCTCCATACCGCTCTCGGCTACGACTCCGTAGGCTACAATGGCAACGAACTCGTTGTGCACCCTAAACAGCCTCTTCTCCTTGTGTCACAGCGAGTTTTCGCTCTGCCATACGACGCCAATACCCCAACATCGCTATGCGCTCGCTACAACATACATCTTGTTTCGATGCATTGACCTAAGAACGGAGAATGATCGAGACTGCCGATAAGGCCGGCACGTGGCTGCTGTCCGGATGAATACTGGAGCATGAAGCCAGGGGCTTGTTGAGGGCTTGATCGAACCATGGGTAGCGGAAGCTGTTCCAAAGCTGCTTAGGGATCACACGTCTGAGCAATATCTCGCTGCTCACGGTTGATCAAGGTTGCTTCAAGACGCATCATATTGGTTCTGAGAATCTAGGATGTATGGTTCAGACCTTCTGGTTCTGCACAGGCTACGCCCTCAGTAGCATGCTTCCCTCCCTGGTTCTTCTCGGCCTCTGTTGCGTTGGCTGAATCATCGATGCTTGAAGTTTTCCTACTCATTCGTGCCAGTTTCCTTTGGAGTACTTTGATTTGACGGTCTTTGGGAGCATTACGATCCAGTCGAAAACAGTCCTAAACTCGAAGTCAGCAGGAGACGCGGATTCGCGGTAGCATTCTCTTACATTACTATCCTCGTTTTGTATTTGGCTTCTCAGACGTTGTATCTCAGAATCCTTCTTTCGAAGAAGATCCGAGCACTGCGAGAAGAACGACGCCCAGCGATTGAGGGTGTTTGTCTTGTGCTGAAGCTCTTCTTCTACAGCATGCACTCGTTGCTCGCACGCTTGTAATGTCTCCAGCGTCGATTGGTGCATTTGCCTCTCGAACAGAAGTAGACGCGACAGTGTTTCGGAGTCCGTAGCAGCGCTGACATAAATTTGACCAGATAATGAGATATCAGTGCATCCGGGATCTCGATTGGTATTCGTTATCATCGACAACATGTTGGTTGCATCCGTGACCGACTGCTCTGCATTGATGAATCCGATGGGCGGCGGAGCTGAAAGGTGCAGTTGCGAAGGCATGGCAGGCGTCTGAGGAAAAGGCATGGTGGTGTGTTGGCCTCCGAAGTGAAAGACACTGTCTTTTATCAAATACTTGTTCGCCATCTGTTCCCTCATTTGTTGGATTATTTTGGGCTCACAATTGTCCAGAGAATCGAACCCCTGTGTGCAGACCGGCTTCTAGGCGCGCGCGAGCCGGGCGTCAGCATGCAGCCTTTCGCTTGCTTGATACTAGATGGTTTTAGTCTTTCGAAATCCGCAACCCCGGTGGTCGCTTCTCCGAAGTAGAACAGGTCCCTCAGCACCCTAAGACGACAACCAACGGCCTCACAATTCCGGCGCAATGCTTACCGAAGAGGCTTTCAATCGACACCCGAGACCGCAGGCGCCCTACGTGCCAACACACGGTGCACTCGCTCTTCAGAAACCGCAGAAGCTGGGAAGAGTCCCAGGGAATGAGCGCCGGGAACGCTCGCCACTGAGAGTGGATATCCGTCCAGAGCATCCTAAGAAAAGATATCTCCCTAGCCCTTCTCCCACAGGCCCAACGAAGTCGTTCAACCTCACCAAGTTGTCACCAGCGTCTCCACCACCAGCTCGTCTTGCACCCACCAAGGCAGTTGTCCGGAGAGTCACGCCGATAGAAGCTCAACACAATCCCGCGCCGCTTGCCGCTCGCCGTACTTGTACATCTCTTCCAGCCGAAACGCTCGTTCACACCCAAGACGGTTTACCGTGGGAGAGCCTCAAACGTTTAGGAGCCATTGTGCAAGGAACTTCACAACTTGCCGTGTGTGTCGCAACGGATGAGCCTCAAAGAATGGCAATGGTGAAGACACGGAGCCGAAATAGCGGAGGGCTCAAAGAGGCGGGACAGCTGCGCAAGTTTTCACATCCAAACATTGTGCAGATTTTCGAGGTGTTTGTGCATGGCAATAATGTCTATATCGAGCTCGAATACTGCCGCTTCACACTCGAAGAAATCGTCAATGTGCGCATCAGACTCGAAGAGCCGCACCTGCGTCTCATTGCTCATTCGGTATGCCTCTTCATTTTCCATGCCCAACTGACTTAAACTAAAATTTTTAGATATTCGCCGCCATCCGCCATATCAGTGCATATCGTGTCATCCATGGGAAAATAAATCTCCAAACAACAAGAGTCTGTGGGCGGAGTATGGTGATAAAGCTAGGTGCAGTCTCTATATCTTTCCGCTGGACACAAGAGTGCTTACAGTTGACAGCTGATTTCGATTGTGCAACTGATTTCGAAGGAGATATGCCAAACTCTGACCTTGAGCAGCTTGGTCTTCTACTATTGCAATGCATGGACGGTCAGGGAGCCGGAAAGCATACAGACGTTGTGCACGTTCGTCAGCAAAGGGAAGTCTACAAAGTATTCGGCCTTAGCCGGCCAGAGCTTTGGAGCGGCGCCAACCAGCTTATGGACTTCTTAGATGACCTCTTCATGCAAAGCAAGAGTGCAACCGCAAAGATCGAGAAGCCGGTAGGTGCTCTGACAGTTCATACGATAGCGTGCGCTAACCGGAAAGCATCCGTATATCCGCGAGGATGTGCCGTCCCCGTCCCTGCTACCGTATCTAGAGCTGGTCACGCTGGAATCCTTCGTGCTCTGGAAGGAGGCGCGGTGACACGATTCGCCCGTTTTTTTTTTTTTTTAATTATTTTAGCTTGGCCCGATAAAACCTCTATGTCAACCGCTGGCCGTCATGTGCACAATCATAGACTTGATCTAATTCACGGCGCCCGTGTGTCACAACTTTGACGGGCTCCACAGTGTCTGTATGTCACAACCCCGAGAGTCTCCACAGTGCTTGTATGTCGCAACCCCGAGAGTCTCCACCTCGCTACTATGTCACAATGCCCATATTATCGGGTGGCGCGTGAATGTCCACCCACCATGATATTCGGTGGTGCTACTATGTCACAATGCCCACGCTGTCGGGCAACGCTTGAATGCCCCGATCAGCGCTTCTATGTCGCGACCTACGTTGACTCCACCGTCAATGTCGACACGATATGTATGGTTATTACGGCGCTCCTATGTCCTAATTGATCCTATTTCCGCAGCGCTTCGATGTCACGATGCACACGGAACCCCCAAGGATTCTATTTCCGATCCAGATGGCGCTTAGCGCTTGTATGTCTCGGCCGACCTCCTGTTTTAGTATCTAAGTTGATCGGCTCATAACCTACCGTGCCGGCGTACCCTAGAGGTATTTTCCCACCGGGCAGGCGGCCAGTAACGACCCGCCTCCTGCCTCCGACTCCCTGCCCACGTTGGCAGCCAAAATAGGACTAGGGATATATAAAAACGCATTTAGGCAGTGCCGCAACTCACCAGGCACTTGTATCTTATAATTTTTTTTCAGCATGGACGCCCGAAGCCACACCAATGCCAATATGCAGCCGATCTTCGGCACCGACAACGGCAATTTTGTCTCGTGGTCTCCTTCGAATGAGTTCTTCGGTCATGAATTCAGTACCGCCACTCCTCTCTCACCTACTGAATTCCTTAAATTTTGCAATGCGCTCTCCTCCGAGGGCGGATGGCCTGGAGCCGAGGCGCAGGCAGCGGAAGGAGACTTGAAGGGTCCTGACTCGGAAAACCACGCCACGGGCAGCAAGCCCGACCCACAAGCGACGGAACAGGTGAAGGAGTATGGAACAATCCGGGCTTATTAATTGTCAGAGCTTTGCTGATATGGATAGGGAGCTATCGCGTTTGCAAAAGGAACTGGGGTGCTTGCGCAAGGAGATGGACGATATGCGTGCTTGGCTTGAGGCGGTGTCGAAGTGGAGCGAGTCAACCAACGACATGCTTGCGGCTCAAGGGCTGGATCAACTGTCGCCCTGGCTCGCCTGCCAGAAGGCCGGTTGCACCTGCCAGTACGAGGGGGACATTGACGATGCAGATCGGCGCGAGGAGGGCAATGCCCATTGATGTGATTGGTCCATAGACGCGAGGCGTCTCTGCTGCCTGGGTGGCTGGGGTCGAGCTCTGCGGCGTAGCACAACGTAAATCCAGTACCGTAATGCGATGATGATCGTGGTTCGCGCACGTGTCAGTCAAACTACCTAGTGGATCGCCCGTGCCCCACCGGGCTTATCCATTTACGTGATTGGGAAAGATCATCTGCGGCTGAACAGCCATTGCGGCGTAGATTCACGGCATCTGTGTCAACTGCGGCTACGCCTGATTCATGAGAAGGTGGCACGGCTGGGGGCCGTTGCACGGAGGGATGATGACCCGACTACACTTGGTCAGAAGTGGCAAGTGCATTTGTGCAGCGGGCGCGTGTGATCCGATTGGAGAGGTCCCTGAATCCATGGAAATAACGGTTCCTCGCCCGGAAGAGGCTTTCATTCTCAGCTTGATTGATTGCGAAGAGATCGACTCAGACAGACGGTGGGGTCCAAGGCTCTAGCGCATCCCCTGCTTGGCCGGGGCACAGAGACAATTTGCAGTGTAATCAATTCTATACTTATGCCCTTTAGGGGGAAAAAATCAAGCACAGAGGTGTACTTGTGATTAATATTCTGGTTGCTCTACTTGGCTGACCTCTATCGTAGCGGCCAGAGATCACACAATTCGTCGTATTTCAATTTCAGTTTGAAATCCCTCTGGATTTTCGTTAGCAATAAATACGAGCTATTGCAAGCAGTGTAAAAGCATGTCGCGGTACCTTTCGTAGTAGGCGTGCTGTTTCCTTTCCTTCTTCTTCTTTTTCTTCTCCCTCCTCCGGTATCGTCGGTAGAAGCGGCATTGTGTAGCGACATGAGGATGTTTGAGGTCGCGGCACGGGAGATGGTGGCCTCAAGGAAATACCAATATCCCTGAGAGATCCCTTCGGAGGGGGAGAGAGTAGGAATAACTTCACGAGTCTTTCCTCCCTATCTCCTACTGGTGTAACTTCGGTATGCATATCTGATAGGAGGCCGTCCACCCTTCGCAGATTCTTTTCGAGCATTCGGGCGGCGGCCTGGATTCTGAGCTTGGGGGAGGACTGGGCATCAGCTCGTATCTTTGCGGCAACCTGTAATGATGGAACAGTGAAAACGAAAGCATCTTGATGCTTTGAGCGGATAGAGTAAGGGAACGTCATGTCGTAATGCCTGAACTTCCTGAAATCCGGATGGGAGATGGTGCCCATAAATAGCCGGGTCCGCATTATGCCCTTAGGACAACCTGTCGGTATCCGGCACGGCGTCGTCCGGCCGGCGGGAAACCACAAGCGGGGAAATTTTGTGATGGGGTAAAGCGACCTTCCAATGGCTGATTCAGCGCCTAGAGTGGCATATAAAGCAGACGTGTGTCCCAAATGTTGGAGCCCTCAGAACCAACAACCCAGCAATATGCTAGCTCTCGCGGTCATTCCTCTTGCAATCATGGATCTGGCTTCAGCCGAAATAAACCCCTTTCGTCAGCCCCTCCCTTGCATGATTTCTCCGGTAGCCACCGTCAGAGCTGGAGCAGATGCAATTTTCAAGTGTGTGCTCAGTAGAATCTCACACAATTCGTGCTAAAAACAAGATAGACTTGCAAACAACAACAATGTCAGCTGTGAGGCAACAATCAGCTTCGAGCGTAACGACTTCCTTCCTTTTTCCGTGACTGTCAGGCCAAGAGATTGCGCTGGGGATCAGACCGTGCGCATGAGGCTACCAAAGAGTATACCTGATGGTACTATAATGATAGAATGGTTAGACAATTCCACATCTTAAAGTGACACACTGATTAAGTTTTAGGGAATGTTTGGGAGCCTCGGCTACATCTTGCTTGCTGGGAAACGTCATTGATGGGATCGGAGATATCTGCAGATACCAAGTTGACACTGCGAACCTAGCGGCGGAGGTTGAATGCATGGATGAATAGGAAGAGCACATGAAATTCATTCAACTTTATCAAAATAAACTCCGAACATTGATGATCGCTACATAACTTTATTTCTTTCAGACATACTGAAAGGTCGTTGCGGGATTGCCACCTGCCAACGACCGTTCACGAATTGACTACAAATATTAGTGATAGTATAAACAAGGGTTTTGGCTTTCCTCACCTTTGTAACGACTGAGCCAGCAGCAATTGTTGAACCAGTACCAATTCTCACACCTGCATGGATTATCACGCCGGCCTCGATGCACACTCTGTCCTCAATCCAGATTCCTGGGCCGTAGAAGAGAGACCGGCTACCATCGTGATCGTTCAAGTTTGGGGAGCTCTTCTTACAGCATATGATAACTCGAGGCCCAATGACGCATTTGGACCCGATTGAGACGATAGATGGATCATCTATGAGGCACTCAGGACCAATATGAGTGCCCTTGCCGATCTTGATGTTGTACCCATATTCGCAGCGGAATGGCGCTTCGATCTCAGAACCCTCTCCAATGCTTCCTAAGAAGCTCTTCGCGAGCTGTCTCCGATCTTCAGTTGAAGCACCGCCGTTTGAATTGAACCGGGACAATAAGAAACGGCATCGCGTCCGATCGTAAACCAGCTCAGGATCAGAATGATCATACATTTGGCCCCTGGTCATTTTCGCTTTATTGCTGGGCGGGGAGAACTGAGCCGGATGTGACGTAGGAGCTTGTGGGTGATGATGATGATGATGATGTGGCAAGCTTTGAAGTCGGGAGTTCCAGGCTAAGTTATCATACTGACTAGGATACAGTGCCTGCTGAGTGCGAACCTGGAGAGGCGGCTTATGCTGGAACGGAGGCCGTTTGGGTTGGATCTGGCGCTCCGTGTTGGGCCTTGCGTCAAAGACATGGAATCCTTCCTGGACCTGATCGAGTAGCGCAGTCTTGCCTTGAGACCCAGCTTGTAGGAGTGATTGGCCGGCCTCTGGACCATGGAGCCTCTCGACTGTAGTAGAGGATATCCTGCGGGGATGACCCTTGCGGTCCATTCTTTGAGGCTCAGTCTGGGAGCTTCCCGGAGCTTGTTCGCGGCCGCCATCCATGTGTTCCACGTTGCAATCAACTTGCACTGTGCATTCTGCATGGTTATCTTCTTTCTGCTGGTTGGCGGTTCCGGCGTTGGAATGGTCCAGAGGTTGTTTGGTATGTGGCATTTGGGGCTCTGATGCCGCCTGGGCCGGGTTCCGGCCCTGAATGTGGTTTGAGGTCGTGCTTCTCAAGCGAGAGCGTTAGTCTCTCTATATTTTCTAGATATATCTTAGTAGGGAATGAACAACATACTCAGCTTGGGTCTCTTGTGTGCCTGCATCCGGATGAGTGGTAGCTATGTCTTGTTGCTGCTGCTGCGGCTGCGGATGGGGATGCGACCGCGGCTCCGCGAGAGGAGTGGAACCGTCATCATACTGCTGAGTTCCTGAGGTGATTGCGGGCTCACCCTCGGTAGACCTGGAGGGTGAAAATAGACTAATGCCTTTCAACATGACGGGCCTTGCATGTCGAATTGGTGGACCAACCTTTGTGTACGACCAGCATGCTCCGTCTTAGTATCCAACCCATAGTACTTCGGAATGGCTCTCTGTGGCCACTTGCACTCAATCCGCTGACTCAGGCAGTGTTTACCTAATATAAATAAGTGAGGAGTTTTGAGCGGCTGGTAGCGGTCGTACAGCATGGTTTTGTCTCGTCACACTTCTTCTTACGACGCCGGCAAGGGAGACAGCCCGAATTCGTCTTTCCCTTGAGGGACGTTAGTTTTTTTTTATTGTTCTCGGCTCATTAAATCTGGGGGAGGACCTTGCTACGTACCTTTTGCCTAGCCCTTTTGCGTAAGAGTATGTCGCGAGTGTCTGCGAAACTAGCGTTTCCGGAGTTATCCGCAGAAGGTTGGTCCGCCATATTGATGGTTCATCGGATATACAAGAAAGAGGCCGGCTGTAAGCACACTCAAGTATGAAATGCTCTGTTGCGTGTCATCTGGTCATGTCTTAAATATGACGCGCTGAAACTATGCGCTCGTCGGATGGCGCGTGCGGAGAGAGAGCGAGAGATAACGACTGTGCCGCAGCCGTATACGCAGGAACATGCAGGCATAGAAACACTGGGCATTAGGCCGCCCTAGCGGCGCTTAAATGATCCATGCAGGGCAATGGACCCAACATTGTTCGAGTTAATCACGCCGGCGCAACGATCACTCCGTTTACAACAATAGTATTGTATTTTAATTACATGTAATTTACCAATGTGTTTTCTAAGCTCTGAAACGTCCCTGAGATCTCGCTAGGCGGCTTTGCATTGTCTCTTCGAGTTGAAATGAGCTGGTAAACAAAGAGATGTCCCGCTTTGAAGTTACTAAAGCCTTTCGAGCGGCAGCCTCGAAACTTGGTGGCCCGCACACTATGCCGCATTGTTAGCTGGACTCAAAAAATTTTTTGGGGGGGTACCTCACGGCAAGTAGCCATGTTTCCAGCCTCAGCTGTGAACTCTAGCTCCAGGAATGCCCTCATATCTAGCGCTTCGGCTGGATATACACGGTCTTCTTTATGTCCCATCTTGTTCCTCTTGGATACTATGTGCCCATCATATCTATATACATGCACAACCACGATATCGCGCGTGTCAAGCTCGAATATATCATGTAGGTAAGCCTCAGCCCATTCGCCTCGGTCATCCTTCTGGAGGAACCAACAGAGAGTGATCCGTCGTACTCTGGCAGTCTGGGCGTTATGCGCCTTTACCAAGTGCTGGATATGCAGGAGGTGAGCTGCGATACCGGCTCCGCTGGCCATGAATAAGACCTTGTCAAACTTATCCAGTGATGGTCGCCTACCGTATGGGCCATCAACCACAACCGGAAGCCCGTCGATATTGGACTGGAGTATCTTTCTGGTAAATCCGTTCGCGGCTTCCACGTACAGGACTATTGTGTCTTTAACGTATCCAGAGGGCACATCCTCAAGTTCGCCGTTGGAATGATCCTCGGAAGGTTTCTCCCCAAGTCCTCCGGGGAAACGCGATGAGCTAATTGGGATAAGCACAGGTTGCCACGCGATGTAGAAAGGGTGAGCCTCTAGATAACCAAGACCAAATGATCGGGTGTGAGGGACTGAAATATAGATATACTGCCCAGGAAGAGCGTAAAACGACCTTCTCAAATGAATTGCAATCTCGGCACCTCCTGACTGGTGTGGTATAACGGTCATGGTGTTCCTGCCCCCTCCGCCGGAGTTTCTATGTATGAGGCAGACTAGCCAAGCAATTTTCTGAAATGACCAGAGCCCAACAGATACTCCAGTTGCGATGTAGAACAGGTGGCTGCGGGAGGGCACGTGGAACCAGAGTAGCACAAGCATTGCTGGTGTCGTACAGGAATGTGAGAAGAGGAACAGCTCATAAGCTCTTCTGCGTATGAAAACGATCGAAAGAACCATTGCGGCGCCAGCAATGGTGAGAAGCTGGAATTTGTTAGTCATGCGAGTACTTCCGATGGAAGTGTCCACTTTACCGCAATCTCGATCCCGCGTACGTTGTTGACATTCTCGATGGCGTGGAGCGCGCCGTGAGCAAGGCCATGTGCGAGACAAATACGCCCGATCCAGCGGTGCATGAGATAGTAGGGGCTCAAATCTACGCCGAGCCACTTGTCGACGAAGTAGCTGGTGCGACCGCCCAAATAAAGAGGAACGATGTTAATGAGACATAGCTTTGCCAGGCGTTCAGCAAGTTCTTGTCGAGAAGTGATATCGGCGAACGCGCAGTACCCGTTGCCTGCGGCGTAACCGAGCACAATGAGCATGGCCAACACGGTGCAGTCAGAACTCCCGGCTCGTCTGGGGACAGCTACCGCATAAAGGAGCCATTTTCGAAAGAAAGACTCAAAAAATCGGCCGGTGCGGTGTTTCAATCTCCGAATGGTCTGAAGAAGCACTAAGGTGGCAAAGAGGCTCCCAAAAGCAACGGCGTATGCAACGTAAATCTTCATGATGGTTCAGCCTTGCAACGTACGTAAAGATCGACGGGAGTCATTATATAAGGAAATCCGAAGGGCTTGATACGATTCGGATAACCGGATTAAAGTGAGCGGCGCGATGGTATGCTGGGCGTCCACAGCCTCGAAGTCGCCGGGCGGTTTCGTGGTCGTTGTCACAGAGGCTAGGATCAGCTTCCCGGGCCAAGCACCTGTGATCGCTTACCCTTGCTTCTAGTGACTGCCCACATCCCCACCGGAACCTCCTCCACCCCTGCTCCTGCTGTGCCCCCGGACAAAGCCGCATCGCTGATCTGCAAAGCCGGGGCCTGACAGGCGCGGTGAGCGCGCGTGGACATAAAGCCGCTCTGGCCTAAATTAACATTGCCACCCAGAAACCCTCTAATCTCAAGAAGGTACGAGTATTCAGTCAGGTATCGGGCTGTAGCTGACCTACGATAGGATGCATCCAATGCAAGTGCCGCCTCTGCCATATCGCCAGCCGCCTCAGACGGGGGAGGCAAAGCGATACCTCGAAAGAGTTCATGGCCTTGAAGCCAACATGCGAGACCTTTTGACACAGAAAGAATGCCTTGAGAAAAGATTTGTCGAGCTCAAGTCATCAGAAGCCAAAGCGCTGAGTGAGATGCACCGCGCACAAATGTCGGAGTTGAAGACCATTCAAAGACTAAACGATACCATCGCGTCGGAAAAGAGAGCAATTTGCAGCTTGCAGCACGCGCAGACGGAGATTAAGCGTTATGAAGAGATACTATTGGACAAACTGGGGCCCACCCAATGCCCCAAGAGTTGGAAAAATCTTGTGCAGGAGAACGACAAATTGAAGCAGGAGGTGCAGCGGCTGTCGTACCAGCAGCGGTTGGAGGAACAGCGAGGGATACTTGAAGACCGCATCCATTCTCCTTAAGGTATGCTTCCTCTTACTGTTGAAGAGCTCATCAAGCTAAGGATGTGGAAGCCATAAGCAATGACACGTCCATTTCGCCCAGCTCACTCCATCCATATCCTTCCGCCCATCCGCATTGGAAGTATTGGGCAGACTCAGAGTTAGCCAGTGGATTCATGCCGTCGTAACCTGAGTGGAGGGCCGGAATGCCAGTGATACCCAAGCCAATACTCGAGGCGGTCGGGTAGCTTGCAGTCTCTTGGTTGGCGTGAAGCGGGTTTTGTTGAGACTGCCAATTGGTGGACGCTGACCAGGAATTCGAATCTATTGGTCCCGCCTGCACTTGATTTCAGTCTATTATTCTGTAGCTCTTGGAATTTCATACCTTGGTCTGGAAATATGTCTTCTCATCGTCGGGGGCGGGCTCGTTCGACTTTTTCTCGCCACTATAATCATGCTTCTTTGCCTCCTCCCTTATCATCTTCTTCTCCATCCTGTTCCACTTTCGCCTCAGGGCCGAATCGCTGCGAGAAGGCCTTCCCGGAATGAGTCTGCTGTTGAAGAACATGGCCTTTTGCACCCAAGTGGTGTCCCAGTTGCCGATGCTTCGCAGCAGGGCAATCTCCTCGTCGATGTACTCTCTACACTTGGGCATGGTGGGGCAAATGCGTCGGCGATCGTGGATGGGGCAATACCCTCAGCCTCAGGACAAAGGGCGGCTGATATAGCGCCCTATCTTCTGTCGGATCAATCTGTCGGATTTTCTCCGAACAGCACGATTCATTGACATGTCGGCGGCGCAGCAGCATCGGCGGGCCCGTCAATTGTTGCTTGAAGAGCTGTGCCGCAATGGCTGTTCGTAGGGTACCCCCGAATTTGGAAATGGGATGCAGGGGTCTAGCCCTAGCGCCAGGCGTCTAATCAGCCACTAGGAAACGCCGAACATGCGCAGCGTAACGCTGCGCAGAAGGGCTGCTCAGTGGGGCCCCGGACGTCGGGGCACCCGGGAGGGCGCCCGCCCAGGCTTTACCACGGCGGGATCGCGGCGTGCGGGACGCTGGCAACGGGCGAGTCCGCTCCACTTTTGCAGACCGGAAATAAGAACTTAACGTTTCCTGGAAGATGGCAATCAACTCGTCTTCTTGTGACCCCCATCTCTTTCGCAACAATTCTCCCTTCTGCCGAGGCATCCCCGACACATATCCAGTATGTACAGCGACAGCAACGAACGACGCGCATTCCAGAGGCGGAAGGATTCTCTGTTCAGAAAAGGGTTCGAGTTCCAGAAGAAATTCCAGGCTAGAGTGTATATCGTGATCGAGCGTCACGGTGTCTACCATGTGTACCGACACTCGCAGCGCGCCTCCACCTGGCCACCGTATCATGAAGCTGCTGTGAGATACAAGTGTTGACTTTTGACGGGTGACGTGGCTAACGCTGAGCAGGAAATCCGGACAGCGAAGACTGTATTCCCCTCCGACTTCCAGACCGTGAGGGACGCAAACACGAGGGGCCACGTCGCGTCGGATCCGGATGAGGCGGCATCAATAAAAATCCTATCGCACGAAGGGCCAGTGCCGACCGGTTCTGCGGACGATGACGATGTCTATCAGGATACGCACAGGAAGATGGATCAGTTCTCGACGCCGTCATACCACGATGCAGGACAGCCTACGTACCTTGAGAACCCAGCTGGAGAAGAAGACGCCCCGATGTGGGAGATCGATGCGATTGAGGATCGTGCGGGTGGATACAGCTATGGAGTCGATGGCAGAATAACGCAGGGCTTCGAGGAGTTGTCGGACCAGCAACCAAGCGATCATCAAAGCCCCGCCGCAAATCTGTCGGCCCGGGACGTGGGCCGGACGGTCCAAACAGGAATGGTCCGCGGGCTATGCGAACCCCTCCAAGAGCCTACAGCTGCTAAGCGCCTCTTCCCCAGGAACCTCGAGAAGACCCCCGGTGGTCCGGACACGGATATCATGGAGTTGGACAAGATCCGGGAAGTTAACGAGACACCGTCGCGTCCAAGTCTCAGGCATGGGCCGACGAGTGACATGCCAAGCAGTGGAACCACGGAGCGCAAAGCTCGCATGTTCGATGAGCGAGCATCGCGACAGCCTCTGTCTCGTGGTCGTCCACACGAGAATTACGATGGGGAGATGGCAGTATCCAGCAGCATGGAGCGCCAACGGCATAATCTTGCAGGCCGAGTGCCAGCGGCGGATCAAAGCCCGCAGAGGCTCACCGCCGGGCGGGGCAGGCCGATTCATAGCGCTGCTTCTAATCTCCGCCGCCGTCCAGCTTCTCAGTCACTGAATCGTCTACCAAAAGTGCCATCTCGTGGGCTTTATAAGTCGTGAGTCTTCAATTTGCGTAGCTAGTCTAGTAATACAATGCGTCAAGGCGTCCTCTAATCATGAGAATCGACCAACGTCGTCGCTCGGCCTCTCTCGACCAATGCTTTCTGAATCTCCCGACCGGTTGCCTTCCTCGATCATTAGTCTTGCACTTTGTTCGATATGTCTTCCTGAATGAGGTAGCTCGGCGCCTTCGCTTTCTACCTCTTCCACCTCGATCGCGTATCTGCTTCGCTTTCTCTCTTGCGGCACACTTTCGAACCAGTGGCGCAGAGTCTCGAAGATGAATTCAACCCTCCTAGAGCTTCGGTTCACTCCGATAAGCTTCGCGGAGCTTCCGTCGTTTCCGAAAAGCTGTTCATTTATTGGTTCGGAGCTCGCCTTAGTCGAAGAAAGTAGTTCCTCTGGCCCAGCTACGCAAGTGCCATACTGCTCTATCGCCCTCTTGATATAGTCGGTTCCCCAGTTCATAACCTTTTTATGCTTGATGTATATCCCCCAAGCTTCTTTTTCGCTTATTTCCTTCATCGTGTCCAGCACCCGTTTGATACAAGTCTCAGTAGGACTTGGATCGTCTTCTGAAGTTCCAGTGCCGTAGTAAGTGCCATCTTTTGTAAGCCGCCAGCGAGTTTCAGGCTTTGGAATATCGATGGAGATGACCGCCGTCGGCGTGATGATTTGGAAGCTTCCCAATATTTCTTTGCCCTTTGACAAACTTTCAAGAGATTCTTGGAGCAATGCAAATATTCCAGACTGCAGTTGTCTTACGTTAAGCTGTCGTTGGAGCCTTTTGTTCTTGCTTTCAAGTCTTCTAAGCACTTGGCTTGCCTCCGGGCTGGGAGTCCTCTGTAATTGGGTTCCGACAAGGGCCATCTCACGTTCTGCGAGCCTTTGCTTCAGCGCGTTTTTCTGTGCATCCGCTCTTGATTTCAATATGCCCCACACGAGGCTCATGAACGTCTTTAGATGAAGAGCCCTTTTACGTTCCTCCAGCTCCTGCACCAGGGCATTGATTTTTGCAGACCCCTCTTGCATTATACCATTAATCCGCTGTTGGGTATCCTGTTCGCTCCTATGAACCTCGGCATTCGCTTGTGCTTGGAGTCTTTCCAGCTGTGCTGCCTGCTCTGAGAGCATTCTCTTCAGATCAAGAATTTCTTGCTTTGCAGCTTGTTGTGCATTTTCCGCGTCCACGGTTGTGGCCTCCAATTTTTCGTTTAACCTTCGGACCTCTTCATTGGCGTGAGAAAATGCCTGTTCCAACGCAGGATCTTCAGAGTCATCCGTCTCATGATACAAAGCGGTTGGATCGGAAGAATGCGCATCGAGGACTCCTGTAGCATCGCGTTCTTTCTCAAGAGCAGCCAAATCCTGCCTGAGCTCTTCGATCTGTCCCAAGAGCCTTTGATTTTTCTGCTGTTCCTGTAGAAGCTCTTGCTCTTTGGCGCTCAAATTACTGTCGATTTCATGATGTTTGCTTTCCAACTCCCTTTCTCGAGCCCTTGAGCCGTCTCGCTCATTCTCCAACATACGTGCCTCACCACGAGCAGCCTCTAGCTGCGAACTTAGTTGCAAAGTTTGCTGCTTCAAATTTTCGAGTTCCTTTTCGAGCTGCTGGGCTTCTGATGGTTCTGATGAGCCAACAACCTGCTCACTCATAGGAGTATCTCCATCGAAATCCCCGTCGGTAATGGCATGACCAGAAGACTAAAAAAGCGGGGTGAGGCTGTGTAGTCAATACTTGATAGGAAAAGACGGACCTTTGCGTACTTATTGCCCAAGAAACTCAAAAATATATCCCTCTTAACGAAAAACGGGCTGATATCAATCCCTTCACCAGGTTCACTTTCGTAGAGTAATGGTAGAAATAATGAATCTTTATCTCCCATAAAGTCATCATCAAATGGACGCCCACATCGTCGGTCCCTGGATAAATACTGTTCATCGGTCAGCTGTGGGACCTTGGCTCCAGCAGGGGCTTTATCCGCCTGCTTCAGCACGACTGTCATCCGCCCGATTACTCTTGAGTCCGGAAGCGCGTCTGTTTGGCTCATCAGGAACTGCTCGGCAAGACTTCGATAGGGGTCCTGCTGCTTGAATCTCTCGGCCTGTTCTGTGCGGAATCCAAGGTTTACGGCCAGATCGCCTAAATAATGCCATAGCGCTGCGTTTGAACGAATGGGTGGTTTGTCCTTCTTCAGTTCCTTCCTTGGAACAAGCTGTGTCATCGAAGGAAAGTGACGCAAGCAGAATGCCCAGAGCTGAACGTAAGAGAGCCAGAGCCCAGTTTCATCCCCTCTTCCGGTACAGGCGGCGCGTCTTCGCCGTTCAGCATACTCTACCACGTGCCTGCTTGGTGCGAAGTAG
This sequence comes from Lasiodiplodia gonubiensis, assembly GCA_009829795.1. Taxonomy (NCBI): domain Eukaryota; kingdom Fungi; phylum Ascomycota; class Dothideomycetes; order Botryosphaeriales; family Botryosphaeriaceae; genus Lasiodiplodia; species Lasiodiplodia gonubiensis. Next base: position 443,771 of record RHKH01000005.1, read on the forward strand.
GCGCCTGAGAGACTTTGGTAGATACTTCTCTTTTCCTTAGGTCCCAGAAGCTTCTTCAGAATTTTACTGCAGGGCTCGAGATATTTTAAGTTTTCGAAGAAACTTCTCAAGGACGGGATTAATCCTGGGAGCGAGGTAAGCGCGTTGAGGATGCTCTGTCTTGCCGGCTCATGGGTGACCGTTTGAAAGACCTCCTTAGCACCAACGTAGTTTTCGATGAGATCTCGATCCGTCTTCGAGGTTCTGGGTGCCAGAAGCTCTAGTTTTTCCACCGTGTTTCGATCTACCGCCTCTGGCGCAATCCCCGCATCACTAAGCAAACCTTGCCACGTGCGGAGTACATGTCTTAAATATCGGAGGAGTTCCTTAAACGGACTTTAGTCATTCTTTCACTACGCGTGAATATTGGAGACATACCTCATCGCATCGAAGGGTCAATAGTCGGTGCAAGGTGCCGAGTTGAATGGGATACCAGAGCCCAGGCATGTGTACCAAGTCATCAAACGCTTTTGCGAACTCGGGGTTCTTGAGGAGCTGCTTAAGATCTTTCCGCTTAGTGGGGGTCAACCGCGCCCACCACTTGTCCTCGTCTTGTTTGTTGCCTTCCTTGCAATAGATGCGAATCTTGCGGAAGATCTGTCCATCGGAATACGGCTGTTCGTTGAGGCTACCTTCGATTATCCTGAGGCTCGTACTCTCAGGCAGCGTTTCTGCGCGGCATCAGCTGTTCTGCGTGGTCCGTCCCAGAGCTGAGGGGGAATCCACCTGGGGAATAAAGTCTCACTGTCCACCACTGATCGTTTTGGTTCAGCACTTCAGTGGCAGCGAGTATGCGGTGAATTCCTTGAAGACAGTTCACCGATCCCAGGTCGAGGAGTGGGAGCTCTTCCTTTTCGTGGCAAATGTCGCTTTCAGTCAATCCATTCCGGCCAAGCGCGGAGCGGAGTATTTGCGGGTCGACCAAGGCATCAATCCAGTTCTGACTCTGCGAACGTAGACAGCCTTCTCGTCGAAAAACAGTCCGTAGGCAATCAATGGCCTTTTCAGACACGGGCCTGTGTTGCTTGAATAGTTCATGCTCAAAGTTCAAGTTGTTGATAGGGAGCCGTGCTACACCAAGAAAGGCTGGCAGCAGCCATGGATCACGTGATGAGCCGCTGGGTTCCTCTCCGGCCATATTCACTCGCAGGTGCTGCGGGCGAGCGCGGAGAGCGGCTGCATCGAATATACATTCGTGCGCACATGCGGGGGCCTGCAGCAGCTTCCATAGTAGCGCAGGCCGAATGTCAGCGTGGTGCAGTGCTGCCTTACGGATGCCGACTCGGCGGTTCCAGCCCGCCACGGACCGGATGCCGGAAAGCATACCGCGACGGCAGCTTATATATGAGTCTCTCGGACCTCGACTGCTGGAATGCCCATCAAACAAAGCCATGGCTGGTTCTCTTTGGGTCACTATTTCTCTTATCGATGGCCAATGTTGGCGATTGGAAGAAAGCACAGACGCTTTTTCTTCGCTCTCGCTCTCAGATGCGCAGTCACCAGATTTCGTCACCCTGGTTGGTGGCTCGGCCAAAACGAAGCTAATACGCGAGCTCACCAGCTTCGCCTCGCCTGGCCACGGACAAGTGCACCTCGTCACTGAACCCCGGTCTCACCGTGCGGACACGCCACGAATTTTCGTGGATTGCGAGCTCCATCGCCGTCAACAAAGCGCCACACAACAACTCGCGAAAGCAGCCCTGCGGCGCAGCCGGGAGATCGCGTGGGCAAGCCAGCGCGGACAGGCTGACATCGCCCACACCTTCTACAACCGCGTCCTAGCTCCGCTGTCCTCTGTTGTTTGCTATTTTGCCTCCGATTTGGGTGGTCTCCGCGGCATAGCCAAGCTGATCGCAGAACAGCTGACCTCCGGGCTGCCGAGCAACCGCATTCAACCGGATGCCCTCCCCTGCGCTCTGATTGTCGTTGACACCACCACACACGTGTTTGACTCTTGGTCCGTAGAGGCGAGGCTTTACAATGAGATTGACTGCGCCTTGCAAGAGATCGATCGCGACTCGGGCAGCGCGTCGCCACAAGAGAAGGCCGGGAAGCTGACTCCAGATGTCTTAGAACATTTTCGCGAAATCCGGGTGCTTGGTCTACACAAGGACTTAAGCCCTGAACTCCGATCTAAGATTCTGCGGAGACGTATTGCGTCCGTCTCGACCTCTGTGCAGTCCGCCCGGCGTCTCTCACGGACTCTCTTTACTGCCCGCCACTCTTTCGCTTTCTTGCAAATGCTTCTTGACAATTTCTGCGACGGACGGGAACGATTCAACTATATCAAGGCTTCGCGCGCTGCTGGTTCCTCCCCACAGGATTTCTCAACCCATTTCAAACAATTACTCGATATTGTTCCTTCCGATAGCTGTCTGTGGCATGCAGTCACTCCGCTTGTCGCATCTGCCCTTCTTCTGGCAAGTTACCCACCCGGATCACACTGTAGGTGCATACTCCGCTAGAGAACTGCCAGGCTACTAATGCGTCTGTGTAGACTTCGCGCCGAAGAGCGTGTTCTCCCGCCTCTACAAGGGCGCATGCGCGATAGCTTTGATAGAACATAGGAAGCCCCCAGATGTGCGCCAGCAAATCATCACCGCTATCGAAGACGAATTTGATCGTATGTTCTGCAGTCTTCTAGAACAGGAAGCCACCGCTTCCTGCCTGCATCGAGATACACTGAAGTTACTGCAGGATTCCTTGGCCGAGCTAAAGAGCCATAGAACCTGTCTTTGTTGCCTTATGCGCACGCCAGAGAAGGTCTTAAGTTGCAAGCATGCATTATGCGATGTGTGTATTCAAACCCTCGGAAGACCATCGCTCTCCGAGAAATACACCTTTGCAATCCAGGCCTGTCCCCTTTGTGGGACTACCGAGGATTCCAGATTCACTTTTATCCCACCAACCGCTGGAATCAGGATCCTCGCCCTTGATGGTGGAGGTGTTCGTGGCGTGGTAGAGCTGGCGATCATCAAGCAGATACACGCCCAATTCTCCCACTTCTTCCTACCTCTCACGGACTTTTTCGACTACGTCTGCGGTACATCTGCTGGTACGTTATTTCACGGGACATAAGAGGTGTTACTAAAGGAGACACAGGCGGCCTTATCATCCTCGGCCTTTTTCTTATGCAGTGGAGTCCTGAACAGTGCCTGGAGAAATTCGAGCGTCTCGCGTCCCAAACTTTCGGAGACCCTTCCAGATCAAACCGTCTCTCCCAGCTACGGCAGACCCTAGTCTCGTATTTGAAGGACGGCAAGTACGAATCTCACATTATCGAGGCTGCCTTCCAAACTCTTATAAAGCGGCCTACTCAAATGTTCAATCCTCTCAAAACCGAAACTAAAGTAGCTGTCACCACGACGACAGCTAAAGATGTACTCACTTGTTTATTCGCCAACTATAACGGATATACAAGGCCCCCGAGTATCGGTTACCAGATTGTACGAGCGCAAAACCCACAGGATGATGTCATGGTACACGAGGCGTAGGTGTGGCTACCTCCGGCTAGGGATCTCACTTCGCTGATCCGGTTTGACAGGGCTTCATCCACCTCTGCCGCGCCATGGTCAGGTGAAAACGTCCTCCATATCTGCTAGTACTGACGAGGCAATAGGTTCTTCAAGCCAAAGGTGCTTAGAAATCTCGGCACTTTCCAGGACGGTGGGCTCCAGCATAATAATCCGCTCGGCATTGCCCTCTGCGAATATCGGTTCATCTGGCCAAACAGAGAGCCTGATTTTGCGTTATCTATTGGAACTGGAACAAGCTTCAATGACGCCTGCACCGTATTCGAACCTCGCTCCCCCGTCTATGACAGAACGCTTAGACGGTTATTTCGATCCTTTATGCGAAGCACTGACGGCGAAAAGGCATGGCGAGACTTTATCAATACTGTCTCTGAAAGCCAAAAGCATCGTTATCACCGTTTGAATATTAGTCTCGGAGACCTGAATCCAGAAATCGACGATGTATCAGCAATGAAGCATCTACGTCACACGGCCGAAGAATATATCACATCTTCGCCTGAGGTTGGATCCGTTTATCAAGCTATGTTCGCATCAATGTTTTACTTCGAGCTCGTGGACGCACCTATATTCGACGGGGACTCGTACGTATGCAGTGGTGTCATATTTTGCCGCATGGACATGCCAAAAGAGGGAAGAAGAGCTCTATACGACGATCTTCTTAAATCGTCGTACTATTTCATGCTTGATGGGAGGCCACTCCGTTGTGTTGAAACAATACCAAGAGGCCTTCCACTGTACAGAAAGCGTGTGGAGTTTCGGGCACCCACCATGGACTACAACGTAAGTATTACTTTAGCAGCCATGGGAGCGGGCACGCCTTCACATTATATCAGTGGCCTTCCGAGAAAATTGGAGGATCTTGTGTCGTGCCAAATGCTCGACGCACCGTTCGGGCGGGTTAACCACCAATCATTTGGAAGGCGTCTTCCGCCACTCCCAATAAATAGGAAGCGCGGGCGCCGTGAAAGTGGAGGATTTTTTTAGACACTCATAAGCGTTGCACTGGCAGCTCTGAACCATGATTCTGGCGATTGAAAGTGTAATTCACATCAACCTGACTGAGTAATGTTGTTCCAAAAGAGTGACTGCCCCCGCAATGCAAGAAAACTGAGAACTACAAGTAGATGAAACACCTTTGAATGTCCTCCTGTGCCTTTGAGTACCATCCATATGTCCATCCTCTGTTCTCGGCCTCCGTCGTCAACCTCGATCGGAAGTGGTCTTCGGTTTCACCTAGCTTCGGCTTCGCGGATGCATATACGAGCTTGACGTCTTTTGTCGCAGCCAGGGCTCTCCCAATCTCTGCAATAGTCTCTTGAGAGCTCCAAAAGGTCCGTCGCTGGTGTGCCCTCGTCGGAGGCATGTCGAGCATTTCTTCATCCCACAACATTGCCTCAAATATGACGCAGAACTCCATCTCAATGAACTGCAGAACCTTAGGATCCTCGAAGAGTATTCTTGCTCGATCCAGGACAACGTCGTTTTGAATGTGAGATGTCCCTATCACGCATTCTCCGCTCTCAAGGTTGAACCAGACGCCATCTGCATCCGTGGACATCAGGTTGCCGTATCTGATCAACGGGGAACCGCTAGGGGAATCGATCAAAACAGCTTGGAGAACGAAATCCGTACAGCTTATTGATACACATCCGCAGGAGTCGGTGCTGAGCTCCTTGTATCCAGCCATGGTACATAGACGTTCGAGTCTATATTCTGTTGTGTTGGCTGGCGGTGTTGGGTGCAGCGTTGATTGAGGGGGTGGCGAAGCCGACCTAGTCGTCCGAGGGGAAGGAGCCGGGCTGACCGTCCGAGAGGGTGGATCTTCAGAGAGCTGTCGAGCAATTTCCTCGAACTCGGACAGCAAATCTCTCAAGCTCTGGCTGCTGACGGAAACATTCATCTTCCACGAATTTAGCGCCCGATCAGGCAATTGGCGAGCCAAAAGCTCCCATTCCCTCTCGGAGAGACGTGACAGTCTCAAGTAAAAACAAGGATCAACAACCACCTGAAATCCGCGCGGGTCCACCAGCTCCGCAAAGTCTGTTGTGATCAAGCCCATAATAACCTTTGCGGTAGAAGTCATCGTAATGGAAGGATTGCCAGCACCAAGACTGGAGAGAATCATGGCCGAGCCGCTTCGTGCAAATTGGCCCAACAGTGGTTGCAACTTGGCGCCAATCAGGTCGCTGGGTGCTGCTGTGCATCCGATGGCTTGTACATTTGCTACGATTTGAGAATTCTCTGCAGTGTCTCTCTGGGTAAAATCAGCCTTATCCTTTTTTATCGGGTGGTTGTCGCGTAGTATGCATACGGCGCTATCAAGCAAACTCGAACTGACCTTTTGGTCGAAAGTTTCTTCATGACCAAGCAGACACTGCACCAAAGGGGTCATCAGTGTTGGAGCTGGCTTTTTTTGGTCAATTTTGTCCATGACGATGGTACGGTAGGTAAAGGGGGAAAGTGGGTGTGGTTAGTATGGCAGAGCTTGTGTGACTTGTAGCCACATTTATATGCCCATACACGGGACGCAGGAGCTGCCCGAGGCCAGGGCCCGAGAGGTCCTGTGGGGCGCCTAGAATATTACGTCGCGTCGGGGCTTACCCCTGACCGTCTTTGAGTCTGGCCGGGATGGAAAGGATTTGGGCCATGCATTATCACAACCGACTGTTTCAATTTATAACCTATCTCGGAGATCCGAAAAGAAAAAACCGGAAATGATCCTCTCGCCAGGTGACCCATGTTATCTCCACCAGTAGATCCAGCTTCTGACTGTGCAATTCACCCGATTTAACACTGTCGCCCCAGAGGTTGAGTCTTGCCCATAATCCGAGCCATCTTCCAATCTGCTGGACGTCTCCAAAAAGCTATTCGAGTCAGTATGGTTCGAGGAAAGCTATCGCAAACTTACGGTCATCCCATAATCCGTCCTGCTTCACGACAAACATGACTGTAGCCATCCATCCCCAGTTGTACCAATGTTTTTCCGGCATCGCCAAGTTGGCCCACGTCCTCCAAAACACCTTCTTTGCTTTCTCTTTGTCATATCTGCATATGAGTCGTTGCTGATTATACACGGCTTGCGGAGCTTTCTCCATACATTCCTGGAAAGTCCAGCCATGGCCGACTTCCAACAGCGAAATGCCGGTCCGTGCAATTTGCTAGACCTTCATCAGCTCCAAGACGATGATAACGGGTGAATAAAATAGCTACCTTCATTTCTTCGTAAGCCTCTTGATCCTCTGGGTTTGACGGCGACAGGCGGCAATTCTTCAAAAACTCGTCCTGGATATGTTAGTCAGTTTCATAAAGCACTCACATCAAAATTGGCTCCTACCTCGGACCAAAGCATCCACTCTGTCGCATCAACGGTGGAGTCCTCAGCATGGTCAGGACCATAGCTTCTAATGCTAGACATTTCCATGTTGTGTGGTATTGGAGGCGGCACAATGAATGATCTGGCACTGTCAGACGGAGGCATGAAAGAGACGGTAAAGCTGGCACCGGTGCGTACTTATCTCTAACTCTCCTAGATCGACGATGCCCTGTCGTGCCGCGCAAATGCACGTCTGACTTGACCTCGCTGCACAGCACTCGATCGGGACGGGCGAGCGCAGCTGTCTCTGATGCGGGGCTATGAGCTCTTGCTAGTGTGTATGCGATTACAGCAACAGCCAAGGTGCAGGAGGGGCAAGCCAAACAAACCAATCGAGTAACTTCGCCGTGGGCCACAACAGCCTGGGCACTTGCCATTGGCGTCATAGGAGGAACCTGCATGAGTCTGGCCGCACCTTACATATTCTATGGCGCTTCCCAATCAATGATAGCCGCATGGTACATGACCCTCCGCCTTTCCCTGGGGCCCACAGCGCCAAGGTGATTCTACACTTCAGAATTATCAATGAGGTGGTCATGGTTTGGAATCAAACACGATAGATTGCTCACATTCTAGCTCAAAAGCGGGGAAGAAGTAAATGATTACACGTTGTTCCTAAAACCTACGAGACTTCAACTATCTTTTACAGAGTACCTCGTCGAGATACTGCGCGTTGGCAGAACGCCAAGCCTTGTACCACAAGAAGTCCTGGAGATCCATCTCTCCTGCAAGAGGTATGCACGGCCGGTTCATTTTGGTAAGGAGCTCGGCTCGTTCAAGAATGTTGCGCTTCCCGGCGTTGTGAGTTCGTGCGCCTAGCCCATCCACAATCGCGCCAATGGTAAAGAAATCGCGAGCCTGAAACAAGGCCTGATATACGTTAGCATATCTCATGGAGGGGCTTTTTATGATTACCTTGGTAACTTCGATGAATTGGTTCGCAGCCTCGGGGTATGCCGCGCATATATCACTTATGTCCTCCACCAGTCTGTTCCGCCACTGCTGAACTGCCAAATCCCCGTTGACCTCAATAAACGATATTCGCATGATCAGGACAGACCTGCGTACCCATCCCGCCAATTTACCGTTGTCGATATCATTGAAATAGGTGAAATTTGTGTCTAGTATGCCTGGCAAGCGGGTCAGCCTCCGCGACAGGATGGGAATGCGTCTCAAAAACTCTGGAAGGCCGTAGCGTTGATACATAAGTTGGATCGGCTTGAGATGGCGATAGAAGTAGCGTCCTGGATCCAGCTGCTCGGGCTCTTCGGTGTGAAATTGCAGGCCCTTCTGCAGCGCTTCGCATAGAAGACGCTGCTTTTGCGAGACCTGCGGGGTTGTAAGCGTAAATCGAATCAAGGGCCTCAAGTCGCGAACCTTTGACGTATGTAACCATGCGAACCTTGAAGCTTCATCCTCTGAGGCGCCTACGACATGCACTAGCTGCTTCAAGGACTCAAAGAAGGGAGCTATCTGGCCCCTTGAGCCACTGAGCGCAAATGACACCAGAGCCTCGATGGGGATGGCTTTGTATGCTTCTTCGTATATCTGGAGTACTTCGTCGGCGAAGTCGTCGTGTGGTTTGATAGATTTTGGGTATCTCGGGGGGTTAGGCCAGACGATGCCCGATGACTTCGGCAGGTCGAGGGCAGTGCTGTCGAGGCCGTGAGTAAACCGGGGGCCACATTTTAAGCAGTACGGCGTGTCTATTTCTTAGCAGAATTCTTGAAAAAATCTCTATAATCTCTTACCTCTGCATGAATTGCATATCGAATGGGTACAGGAGAAGGCGGTTAGGGTCATTGTGAACCGTCGGTTGTGACAAGATTCACAATGGCGTAAGGAGGGGAAGGTGAAAGTTGTTTGTTTCATCTTCTCTTTGTAACCCAGCTGTCGCAAGGGCTGGTCCATTCCTCGAAAGTCTTGCCGCAGGCAGCACTCTCGGATGACACTAATCGGGTCCCCCGGAAGCTCGATCCGCATGAGTAACCCGACCTGGCAGACGTCTGCTTTCAGGAGAATGGAGCATATCTGCGAGTTCCTCTCATCACCGGAGTTCTCATCACCGGAGGAAGGAGACATTCTGGCCCGGGTCAGGAAGGAGAGATCAATGCTGAAAGAAGGATTTGACTGTCAGTTGCAATCAGGGTGAGCGATGGGGTGACGGCACTTTCATATAGAGCTCCAAGACTGTCAATGGGGGATTCACCGGGGCAGGCAAAGCCGTTCAGCCCCGGGGGTGATCGACGTGCCGCGTGAACTTCACTTTGCATGGTAGGAGATACAGGCGCACAAGATAGCGTGTGGAGCCCGCGCGAGTCTCGCGTCTATCACCCGTGCCGTCTTGGATTCGACATGGGAGACCGGGTGTTAGAGTCTAATGGGAACAATACGTCGCGGCATGCCAGGATTCCAGGGCAAGCGGCATGCGCCTGCTGCGACGGCAAGGGTTACGTTTTGGGAGAAAACTGTTGCGCGCAACACTTTTTCCCCAAAGCGGTTTGGCGTGGCACGGCTGCACCATGCAAAGTACGGTGAGCGCTAACGCACAATCGGGGTCTCAGCGAGATCAATCTAAGCAGTGCTGTTGGCTTCCACCCAAGACCTCGCCAGCCCCCCTACTTCGGCTGTCAGCAAAGCATCTCTCCCACAATGCTGTCTTCGCGTCTGGCAGAGTCCATGGCTGTCATAACAGCGGCGTCCGATACAGAACTGCAATCACTGGAAATAGATGTGGTTGGTCTCGTGGGCAGGCTGACGAAGCTTTCATTTGTATGTCTGCTGACTGGCGCGGATCTTTGTCACGAGTGCTCCACCTTCTAACCAAGGGGTCTCCAGGTGAAAGCACGTATCTCCACCAAATCTGACTCGGACAAGAGCACGGGTAAACCCACAGACGATCTCGGACCGACGCCCGATAAGGTCGAAACGCTTTTCAAGGCTGTGCAATCGCACCGCATGAGAATACTCGCCTTCCTGCAAAAAACGGTTGAGGAAGCCCTTGATGCGGAGCCAGGGGCTGAGAACGAAGATGTTCGTGTCACGGATATCAGCAGCATCGGCCGCCAATCCGAAGAGAAGAGATTCCGGAAGGTCTTAGCTGCTCGCAGCCTGGGGATGGAGTACGGGGAATTCAAACGCAGCCCTACCGATTGCGTAGCCAGCAAGTCGCGATTCTGCGACAGGTCAGGCCTGGAAACGGGGAAATTCAGACAGTATATCATACAAGGTGAGAAGCTCCTTAAGTTCGAGGAGCACGCCACGCCTGGAGTGTCGATTATCTTCGCGTTCACCTGGAAGAAAGCCGTAAGCCTTAAGAATCAGACGGAGGTTTCCTGCTTCATAAACTTACTCCGGCAACGGGACGACGACTTGTATCAAAAGCTTAATGGGCAGAAGGAATGGCTGAAGGACTGCCAGACGCTCTACGACGGTAAGTTAATTGTAAACTTTTCTGTGAAGATAGCTTATTGCAACCAGCGAACTGCAAGTTGCGAAATGCTTATAGGGGGCTCGACGACCCCCCGATGCCATGCAACACAACCCACATTGGCAAAACTCGACCGGAGAATACAAGGACGAGAAAACGCCGTAAGCGGACGACAGACTCAGAGGGGATGGCAGAAGCGCCCGAGGCGCTGTGGCACGCCACATCGCAAGGTACGAAAATGTACCCGCGATCAAGCGCATACTGACACGAACAGATTACACACAGACCGAGGTCGGAGTTCCCTGCCCACATGCTCTGGAAGGAGCTCAGATACCCTCTCTACCGCTGCAAGGAAATGAAAGAGGGCAGCCGGTTATAGCAGGCCTTTGTACGACTGAACAGGAGAGGGCAGGCGAAGTCACACGATATACCGGTCAAACAGCGGCGCAAGCAGTTGCATTTGGATATGGGCTCACCGCATTGGCGGAAACAGATACACGTATGGCCTCGGGATTGGCAGCAGGCCACGAGGCTACAGTGGTAGCACCATGGGAAACGTTCTGGTTCTCTGGGGAGCAGTTATGCGACTCGGCCACCGAACTATCCTAAGATTATTGCTTCACCACCAGCACATCCACCTCGGGTGTGACCTCCTCATCGCGTATTATGGATATTCGCTTTCCAACCTCGAGTGTGACAGTGGATATCAATGGGGAGGTTCCGGCCTCTGTTCTGAGAGGAAAAAAGTATACGGGCTCGCGGGATTCGAAGAGACATTTGGTTTTAAATCGCATGAAACGGAAATCTTTCCCTCTTAATTCCTACCACTTATTAGTCTTCTCTCTCTCTATTTCTGAGAATGGCGGTCTTACTTCTCGGTGATCTACGAGCTTCAGCATCAGCTCCCGGATGCCCTCATACCGCGTGACGAATTGTAATTCTTTCGTTCCTTGACCCCAGCTGTTTTCTAAACCCCTTGAGATGTCTTCCAAGATAGACATGACTTCCGGTCCCAGGTTTACCTCGCTGAGGTGCGGCTGGCCTGCCATGGCTTGTGCCACGGCATGAATCGTTGCGTTGATTGATGCGGCGTCGAGGCTGCGATGGCTAAGATTCGGCGTAGGCGGGGTGATGGATGGCTCCGCGGGGCGGTCGGTCCGTTTGTTGTTCCGGCACAGTGGCGGCAACATGCCTCGGCACGCATTCTGCCCACCAGCAGCTTCCAGCGCTGACATGATGCTGCCCAGGCGATGACGTCACTAGTATCGGTGCGACCCGGTGTCCGTCAGTGCGCGCCGAAAGAGGACGCAGGTGCGCTTGTCTATCACGGGCGCCTCGGACATAATATAGGTCGCCTCTAGTTTCACCGGTCAAGCCTCGCGAGTTGCTGCCTGGAGCCTGCCGAACGTGACGCGACGGCGGCCTCTCGCTTATTGTGTTGGTTCTTTCCGCCAAGGGATTGTTTCATACCCACGTTGTTCTGCAAATAAATACATTGCCAGCTGACATTGTCTCTGATTCGCAACCATCGGGCCTTCCATCATTCCCTCAGTCGAGCATCAAGGCGGTGCTCAGGCCGAGCTGGTCAAGGGTGTCACCATCCCAATGCTCCTCGAGTCGGACATTGGGCAGCTTCTTAATATCAGCCCACAGCGTATCGCTCTCCCAATACCACGTGTATCTGTTATGGATGAGAAGCTCTACATGTTCCAGGTTCGGGCAACTTGTTACTAACGCTTTGATCCCCTTGGACTGCTCCCGAGTGATATGCTTCTGCCACGTGAGGGTAATGGTCAGCGTTATCCGCCTCAAGTATGATCCAACCATCACGCGCTCCAGACTGCCGTTTAGGTCAACTTGCGTGCTGCTCTCCAGGAACGATGCCAGCCAAACAGCGTTCAAATGGAAGTGGTTCTGACTGATAAGGCACGACAGAGATTCTCGGCGTATCTGGCGATTGGCACTGAGGAGTCCACCCCCAGGGATCTCGTTGGGGAAATCCGCCGTCACAGATGCGTCCGTCTGATGCCGGTAGCCCCATAACCACCTCGTGCGACCGGGAAACACGAGAAGAATCTCGTATATGCTGTTTCTCACCTCAGCCGGGAGGCAAAGGAACTTGAAAGGTTCGGCCTTGACGATTGTGCCGTAGTTGATATTGAAAAGGTTTCGCAGTTCTGCGAGAAGCCGGTAGTCCGCTCTTCTATGAGGCCCGAAGCTCAACGCTCCTCGATGGTTTTCAACGCCGCCAAAGTGGATGATTCTCAAGCGTACTTCCCCGCTGGTTGTGATGCTAATTCGTTCTGCAACATTTCCTTTGCAGCCATTCCTCGTTATGCTGGCGCGTCCAGCACGAAGGAAGTCGACTGCCGATTCGATCTGGCGGAGCCATGCCTTTTTTTGTTCCATGGGTACTTCGTTGAAGTTCACCTGGCTCAGGCATGGCGTCGTTTTGTGAAGATCCACCCACTCGTAAAGCACGCCCTCGAGCTTGGATGGGCTTGATTGCGCATGTACAAGGCCTGTGAGCCGTGGTATGGACTGGGGAATCTCCGGTGCGTTGCTGATTCTCTTCCACGCTCGCACTTCTTGCAAAAAAATGCTATATGCTTCGTATTCAAATGCCCCTTCCGGCACATAGCAACCGAAACACGACCCATGGACGGACACCAAGAAGTGCGTGTCTGACATCTTTTCCAAGACTTGAATAGACTCCCAGTCATGCCATGGAAGGTCCAAGTCTTGATATTCGACTCCGCTGAAGAGTTCATCAACGCGACTTCCGCGCGTCGGTGACTCGACTTCAAGCCTTCCACCGGTGACGAAGGCACACACGTTCCAAACATGGAGGACATCTGCGAGACTTGCATGCTCGCGGCTGAAAGCAGCAAGCTGTTTTCCACAGGCCAGCCGGAGTAGTCTTGCGAGTTCGCGAAATACTGATCTGATTTCCAGCCCAGGCGGCCAAAGCTCGACCGCAGCAACAGTGGATGGAAAGAGAGCTCCGGAACAGATGAGATCGAATTGCCTCCCACCGAGAAGGAATATGATGGTGGTCCTGTCAATCGAGGGAACGTACGAGCAGTCCACGACTTCGAGATGCTCGGGATATGGGGGAGACCAGCCGTTCATGCAGCAGCTGTATGCGAAGCTTGTTTCGGAGACCATTGTGAGCGCAGAAATGGAATGAAAATGCGAGTATAGGATTGCATTGCATCTTTGCTGGCCCATAGAGACATCCATATATGGGTTGGCGAAGTGGACATAGAAACGGCGTCTGTATGTCCGCTTTGCCGCCTCTGGTGAACAGGGGTAAGCGATGCCCTTAAGCTTGCCGCTGTGCCGCTGGTCATATCACGGGAACCCAAGATAATTTCATCCCACACACCATACTTCTACTCATCACGGGTTCCTGTACCCCGAATAAGTGCTGACAGGGAAATTGACGTATGCAAGCTGGAGCAAGCTGAACTCGAAGGGTCCATTTCTGTATACGGGGAATGAGGAGCTATTTCATAAGGTAAACTCGGACTGAGACAGTATTTTTCTTCTTTTTCCTTTGATGAACAGCGCTAGGAGGAGCGCAGATCCAGTCTGATAGAAACCATCAGAAGTCACGTGGATCTTGGACCGTCTACGTGCGACGATCCTCCCTATTCTCCACTCCTGGCTGCCGCGACAGGGTCCCAAAATAACGAAGAACGTGAACGAGCAGATTCCGGGGCATCTGCCGAAGAAAGTGGCGGCGCGGCTGCCACAAGCGGATCTGCTGGCTGAAGGGGTGGCATCACCACAGGCGGGTCTCCCGGCTGAGACGGTGGGGTTTCCTCTGCCGCCAAAAATGTCAACGAAAAGCAACGCGACGGATGCTGCAGTGAACTCACTGGATTTGCGTAGTAATATCGGCCGGTAACGCCATTCTATGAGGTCGGAGGGAACCTCTTTGTCTACATCATTTTGCATTCTCAAATTTACATCCTTCTCGATTTCGTCTCGAACGACCACCGGTATCGCATCCCAGACAAGCTTCTCTGGCTTGGGGATACCTTTCCAGTACTTTTCGTTGGGGACATCGATTTGTGCGGTAACATACTCCAACATTATAAGCGTCTTGAAACAAGCAAAGCAGTACTTGTAGGCGGACTCACCTGGAACCGCTTCCACTGACTTTCATTCCACCCTAAGGTCCTTTTGATGTCGTCCACTTTCGTTTTGCTCTGGAAACGTACCATAGCGAACCGAGGCTGGAAGCTTGGAGTCAACAACCAGCGAAGCCGCGGTGGAAAGCCAGCCACGCTGCGAGCAACGCTGAGCGCAAGATCGTGTGACCGGGTTGAAATAAGTGGTTTAGCGCACGTCTGCGGTATCCCTGCAGCGCTTTTGTAGCCGAACACCGCGTCGAAGCCAGCTGGCGGTACTCAGTGGAGTGACTCACGCTTTGCCAAGGTGGGGTACTCCCGGCCCCTCCTGAATGAGCGAGCGCGCCAACCTGGCGTCGGTACTGTCCTCCGCACAACCTTGCTTTGAGTGGGGCACACGGGCGCGAGGACGTCGCAAGGCCCACCAAAGTGGGGCTGGGCAGTGATGGCACAAGATCCCATTCGTGGATACTGGAACCGCGTGGCGCTAAGATGCCAACGACTGGTGGGTTGTTTACCGTTAATCCCGCCATCCTCTTCTGTCCCGTCGGGCTCGTCTGGACAGGCGAGACCCGGCACGCATGCGGAGCTTCGGCTCATAGACTCGGTACTTCCCGACCAGTACCAGACAGTGCTTCCATTACTCACGCGCAGGCCTATGATGCACTTCGCTGGATACGGTTTCTCTTACACCCTAGAATCACAGCGGAGAGCCACCCTTTGATAGGGCATTCGCTTTATTATCCCTGGGACATGACGCCCGTGAGGTAGACTAAATAGGGCATGCTAGCCTACCTTGGGCAAAGGCTGCGTTCTAGCCGGTCATCCGAGCCTGCAGCGGAAGGATGTCCAGTCAGGCGATGTGGGACACCAGAGCCGAGGAGATACCGGCGGGATGAAAGGAAATTGCTGTAAGCACGAATGCATGTGGTGCGCGGCCCTCGTTTCGTGTGCCTCATCTAGGCCTCTGGGGAGGATGATTCCCGAGTACCTGGCGAGCACTGCCAGGCGACGACCTACGCTAGTTGTCTCTCCAAAGGTCATGCTCTCTCAAGACCATGAGATTGGCGCGGGAAGGCTTCTTGCCATTGTTCTCGGACCCACGTACAGCTACAGCAGAGGGGCAGCGTAGCACGAAATCATGGCTTCTCCGTACCGCACTCCTGAGCTCGGGATTACAAGCCAGATTCAGGGTAAACCCGTCACCTGCATCGAAGAAGCTGTGCAAGACCGGAGGCGCCGGTGAAGGGCGGGCCAACGCCAGGTGACAGTTCAGACGATGCCTCGTCCGTGGCACACCCTCTAGACCCTTGGCACATAATGTGACTGGGGAAGCGCGCCTTAGGCGGGATATGTGCATAAAGTAGAAAAGAGGCATAGTACATGCTGGATGCGGTAAAGGACGCTTCAGTCACTAAGTTATATATATTTGCCGCAAGAAGCGAGATGCCGATGCCATCGAGCAGACCAGCACACTATCCCGAGAGTAAGTGATCAGAGCGCCTCATTTAGATATGATCAAGCCATGACTTAGACTTAGTCACCTGTACTTAGCAATCGCCTTTATGCATAGCATAAGGCCGAATTCTGCCTGGCCGCATGGACGCGGTTCCTACGACACTACGGGAACCCCGAAACCAACTCAGCCCCCACCGCCCAAAACCCGGAGCAGGGACTTATCCATATGTGTGCATTAGCCCTCATCGAGTCAGCCAAAGCTTCCTGGGTAAGTCCTCCTGACTACTTCACTTTCTTTCTATCCACTGACTGCTCTCCCGCCCTCCGCCACAGTCGTCGACACTTTGCTTTTGTACAGCGCTGAAGGAACTGGGAGCGCGTAGTGTATAGCATTAGAAATTCTAAACGCTGTGAGAAATGAGACGATCTTTTACTTGCTATGCTCCATTGCCATCCCTTGACCCGATTTTTCGGCTGGACGATCAGTGATCTCAGCCCCCAGCACTCTCGTTGAGCTTGATTCTCAGTCGTATCAGCGAGTCAAGCGCATAATCCATATAAGGGAGTTATTCCTTGAAGTGACGCCCGGTAAATTAAGCTTGTACATCAGTTGTTTGATATCAACATCGGCTTCAGTGCCCTGTAAGCTACGCTGCTTTGACTTAGCGCACAAGACTTATTGTGGCCTGCTTAGCCCATTTCTTCAACGACAGCTATATAAGCCCGTCGTCACTGCAGGATCCTCCCTCCCGCAGCCTTCCTCAGTCCTTCTTTCCCCCCCTGACTTGAAGACAACAGCGACAAGGAAATCATGCTTCGCTTGACAGTCATCACTTATGTACCCGGCATCATACCTGGCATAGTCGTCCACTTACCAGCAGAGGTGGGCGACGCGTTGCTCGAGACCTGGAAGCAGGAGGATACTATGACACACTACGTGGAGGAACTCCGGTGGTCCGAATCCACGGTTGAACTGTCCCAGCCTCAAGAACGACGAGAAGTGGCCCTTCCTGAGTCACCCACCTGTAAGCCACTCGGTCCCGTCGCAACTGTCCATTCGTTAATGAGTTGCTACTAGGCGATCAATATCTTTGGTCGAAGCTTGCTGATCCAGGAGAACCTCCAAGGGACGAGCCTGTGACTCCGATTGAGGACTGTCCAAGTGACATGCCCGTGACTCCGATTGAGGACTGTCCAAGTGAGTATTTTAGAATGAAAGTAGCTCCCGCGACTGACATTTTTGACAGCGTTTCCAGACGTCCTGCTGCCTTTTCTCCAAGACCTCAAGATCACTCCCGAGAATGCGAACGAAATAGCGACTCAGACGTACAACGAAAATGTTTTCCCAGAATGCGTCGATCTCACGCATCAAAAGCATGTCATTCACGAGCTGAAAGTCCTGGAGTATGACGGAGAGGTCCGGTACATCAAGACACTCTACGACCCGCAGGTCGGCGACTTTTATGATTCCGCTATGATACGGCCATCTAAGGACGGCCTGGGGGACAGTGCTCTATTCTGGTTCCTGTGTGATCGGAACTATGAGGATTTCTGGGACATATTGATGGGTTCGGAGCCTCCTGCGCCAGGTTGTCGATTCTCTTACTTCCCTAAGCGAACGTAAGTGATTCATAGAACCGGCAGACTTCATCTGGAATAAAGGGCACGTTTCTTTCTCCTAACTCAACCATTTCTCCATTTTCTTTAGAACGGCTGTTGCCTTGCTCACATGCCCTCTTTACATTACTTGAGATATATAATGAAACCTGGGTCCTTCGGCTCTTCCTTTCCCATATCGCCGATTACGCCGAAGCGGGCCTCGCAGTGTCACGCCAGAAATCAATTCCTTGCAACAACTGCTTGTTTTCTGCTTTCAGTCCATCAATCGTTTTCTTTAGATGAGAAATCTCTTCAGCTTGGTTCTGAATTGTCACCAAGCACTCTTGGTAGGCGTTTTGCCAGGCCCCGAGCGCGATTGACTGATGTGTGTAGTGCCTCTCGAGACGGGAAGCCCTGGTAACAGCCATATGGAGGGCCGTCTCGGTGTGAGTGTGCGCTGCGATCTCGAGATTGAGTATGTCCGCAGCGCAACGGCCCTCATCTGGCGGGAGGAGGTTTATGTTGTCCACTGGAGACGCCTCAGCGCAGCCGCCGCTTCCCCCGCTCTCAGATTCCGGGAGCATGAAAGGGCCAAAGCTTGTCTCCGATGAAGCAATAGATCCGGTCAGGCTCATGGCCTCCTGCTGGTTGCGATCTTCGTGGTTGCTATTTTGCCGGGTTGACTCCATTTTCGCTTGGTATTTCAGGTTGCGAAGGAATTGGGTTGGTGTCAAATCAGCTGTGTTTATGGCAATGTGATAATGTAGTCTGCCTGAGCGTCTGCACAAGCAATACTTATAAGTAGTGTGTAGTAAAAATAGCTCGCTGCGGCTCGTCTAGCCGCGCTAGGCACCCATGTCCGGCGACACGATGTCGCGCGGCATGTACACGCCACATTCGCGCTCGGCGACTATAAGCCCGCTGCCCTTTTCGCGCGCAACCAGCTTCCCGCCTTTCCGCAGGTCCTTCAAGCCAGCATCATGGAGTGTGCCAATCAATGAGCTGCGTGTCACTTTCCAGGTTCTACGTCGTACAATCGCTCACTGACTTCCGCTAAACATGCGCGCGTCTTCTTTCCCGCTGGGATCGGTTGCCCATTCGTACTCCGAAAACCTTGAAGTCGACGTCTGCAGGACCGCATCATTCTCTTGCTTTCCATCTGAGTATTTATAAATGGGGCATCTGGTGCAACCCTTCACATTCGCATCAGCATGCAAAGAACAATGCTTTCATACATTGCTACAATCATCCTGTGTCTCACACGCACATCTATCGGCCACTCCTGGGTCGACGATATACGAAAGCTAGGCGAGGACGGGCGCATCACCGGCGATGCAGGATATGCTCGAGGGAACGGTAAGGCAGTTCTACTGCCCTATTCTGCATCAAAGCGCTTATAGAAACAGTGCCTCGCGTTCTCCCCTTACCCACGCCTTTCCCAAATCCTGCATTCAATGACTTTACCATGCAGAACCTTATACCTTCTGCTGGACGTTTGGAGATTTCTGAGGCAGACGCTATCTGTAAGTCAACCCAACGGACGAGAAACGTAACAGCGTACAGTCCTATGTTGCAGGCAGCGGCTTCGAGTAGAGTTCTATTAAGGTACCAGGAGAACGGCCATGTGACACTTCGAGATAGAGATAATAGCAACAACGTTCCAAGGAAACCGACCTCGGGCACAGTGTGGGTTTACGGCACAAATAACTCTACTCCGGAAGACACACTGAGAAGTATTCATGGCGTCTGGAACCACGATGGGACGGGCGGCGATGGTCAGGGTATTCTTCTCGCAAGAGGTCCGTTCGACGATGGCGCCTGTTATCAGATCAACGATAGCCAGGAGTCAGCACGGCGGCAGACCATGCCTCAGCGAGCGCATACTGAAACGGAAGGCAGGGACTTGTGGTGTGGGATAGAGTTACAGCTACCCTCCGAGCTGGTTTCTGGTACCATATACACTCTCTACTGGGTCTGGGAGTGGCCAACCTTGCTAAGCGAGCAACCTCAACAGTGGAAACAAGAGGACTATACGACATGCATTGATATTGAGGTAGTGTAGCTTATATAGTCAACAACCATCCCGTATGATCACAGGACCAAGCAACCCTCATCTCTTACTCTACCACCTTCTTCTTCTTGAGTGCATCATCTTGTCCATCGCTCAGCTTGATACAATCTGCTTTTCGCTTCTTTGACACTTTCCTTCCAATAGGGCCTCCGCTGGACCGCTCTTCCTGAAATGTCACCCCAGCAGTTTCGTCGCGATGACGAGTCCTCAGGCTTCGAAGAGGGGGAGAAGACGGTCCGGGCCGGCTCGAGCTTGCGGTAAGAGTCATTGCACCACCAGCGCAATCGTTAGATTGGTTGGACCCATCTATAAGGTCCAAACAGACCCCCTTGGCCGCTTGGACCGGTTGCGGGATGTCTGAGACCGGCGAGCCGGGAGAATCTACTTCGCAAGCGAGATTGCAGTCCAGCTCTGAGTCAGCAGTATCTAAGCCATCGAGACTGCGGTTCGGCGGCGAGTGGGAGGCGTCACCCTCATCCTCCACGGTAGTAAAACTGCCATACAGGTTTGGCATATCTAATCTAAAATCAGCCTATTATCTCCTAGTATTGAATGACCTAGTCCTTACCAAAGGATTGCTTCTCGTTGAGTCGGCCCAGATAGGTCCACGTGGTGACTTCAGCCGGTCGCGGGATGTCTTCGACAGGCGAGTCGGGAGCATCCGCTTCGTCATCTATATCCATGGTAGCATCACTGTTATGAAGCTTGTTCCCATCTAGTTTAAATCAGCACTTTGTCTCCTAGGACTGAGCGGTGGCCTAGCCCTTACCGAAGGGCTGCTTCTGGGGCTTCTCGATGGACGCAGCATTGAATATGCGTTCTTTTGAACCCGAAAGGTGTTCTGCAGTATGTTCCGCGACGATGTCAAAGTGGTCGGGATGGTATCGACATCCCTTGTAGGTGAGCATCGTCAATTGGCGTCTTTTATCATTCCACAACTCGAGAAGGCGTTCTGGAGTAATGTTGAACTCCTCGATCAAGGTCGGGTCAAGCGCATTCCTGGTGCCTATCGATTGACTCAATTAGAAAAGCGAGAATCTTTGAAGTTTGACCGTACGATCGCGTAAAAGGGTCTTACCAGACGACCCAAGACCATAAACTTGGTCACCAAATCCCCCTTGACGGCTTGGGGTCAACGCTCCAGATCTGCTTACGTAGACTCCAAGTGCCTGCATGCTCATTTCCCGTGATCTTGCTTCGTCCAATTTGACAAAAAAGCTCATTGTTTGATAGCAATTGATTCGACAAGTATGAAGTTGGTTGTGTCTTCGAGCTGACTTGGCATAATACCACTAGAAGGACGTGAGACCTTATATACGCGAGCCTCCCCACTACCCGCTCTTTCGAGACAGTGAGCTCACCGCACGTTAGCCAGGCCAAGCCTCATGTCAGGGTTCTGTCAGTACGGAGGCAGGAAGACGAACCACCACGGCGATCCCACCCTGGCTTCGGCCTTCCAAGCCGTTTCCGCCTTGAGATGGACTGCTCCACACCTCTGTGCCGGGCTTATCATCAGCTGCGCGGCTTGAAGACCAAAGCAGGAAAGATATTGGCAATCCTGCAGACGGTACCGATGGCCCCGGTCCTTTCAATGCACGACCAACTGCAGCCAAGACCGCTCCACGCTCTACCATAATTGTAGCATGCCGCTGAGGTGTCCTTACTGTGCCGCGACTCTCTGCATCACGCCTCGAGGCTCTTTACCAGTCACCAATTGCATACGGCGCCGGAGAACAGGGTGGTCCGGAGAGACCTACTGGTTCAGGAAATCCGTCCAAAGGGACCTGCCAACTGCCACAGATCAGGGATATGCCACGGGATCAACCGCGTCGTGGTCATGCAAGCTTATGGAATGGTGTGCCTTCACTTCTCTGCCACACGCGTAAGGCAAGCTAAGCGCATGGTAAGACGCATGCGTTGTATAAATGAAAGGGGAGTGGTCCAAAGGAGACAGCCGTAAGAACACCCATTGACAGCATGGATCGTCGTACCTCATTTCGAAGAAGTATGCTTAATGACACAAGCGCTGCTCGACTACTTTCATCCCCTCTTTTATTACATTTGGATGAGATCTCTGTGCTTCAATCTCCTACCGTAGGCGGAGAAGTGATTCGCATTTTCCTTGTAAGCTCATTCTCATTGTATTTTATTCGATCTATCTGACTCGACGATAGGATATTAAAACCGATGAAGCCACAAACCGAGGATGCGACTACCATGGGACACCCAGACCTGACTGTGTTGAAACTCCGCAGGCAGATGCAGACAAGAACTCAGACAAAGCGAGGCGCCGAAGGCACGGGCATTACTTTGACGAGTGGGTCCAAACCTCCAACGTTGGAATAGACAGCTCGTTTAGAAAACTGGAGAGGGAAGAGAAGATGCATTTCGATGGGTCGCTCCCATTCTTTGTCTGCAACAGGGAAAATGGTCGGGAACTTTTCAGGGCCACGCGCGATGAGAAGCTGGGTAGGGAGAGGAAGTCAGTGCCCAGGCGCAGGGAGTTGAACAAGATCCAGCAGCGCTTAGCGGACATAGACGTCATGCTTGGGTAGACAGAAAGAAAGAAGAGGCCTTTCACACGGCTTTGCGCGCAGTCGCATCCGAGCTGCGTAACCTTTGTCGCGACGCACCTTCGAAGCGCCCCACAGTTTTACTTGTCTAAGAAAAATGGCTAGCGCTGTAAGCGCGCACTCTACGCCCCAGCCCGGGGGTGTCATTCGACCGCTATACCTTAATCTCTGTCGTAATGGGTTTACCACGCATCAGCCCCCACTGTCTCGTGTTCGTCCTCTGGCTTTCGACTGCTGCCAGCGAGTAATGGGTATAGGAAAGACCAGTCATATGCCATCGCCGCGTGTTCCAAGATAGGCCCACTCGCGGGGCAGAACCTTCCTTGCGGGCATTGCGGGAGTGATCCTTATTCGATGTCTACCAATTATCTACACGCAACATTCTACCGAGGCGGTGCCGACGGGATTTCCGATAGTGGCATGAGAAACGCAATGCTACTGCCATTCAGCGTGCATATGCAACTAAAGATCGGTGAGCCCCCCCCCCCCCCCCCCCCCCCCCCCCCCC
>RHKH01000005.1:466643-492352 GCA_009829795.1 Lasiodiplodia gonubiensis
TGGACGACCAATCTCCTGATGACCCAGCCTTTTGGCTGCATGGTTGAGACTAGCTGTGCGCGAGGGCGCATCTTAAGGGCTCCTCTTTTACTTTTATAGTATTGTCGACTAAAGCTGGGTTGGCTGCAATTCATCGCAGGTTTCCACGTTCAGCGGAAGGCCGATAATATCATATGGCCTTTTTGCGGTAGTGATGTACGTGCTGTGTTGGGTTCAAGAGTGCGACATCGACTGTCTGTTGCATCCATTCCCAAGCTCCGGGAGCACCTGTGCCTGCCCGGGAATGAAGGACGCCGTAGCGCCGAGCGATCGTGCAGTCCCATTGGCTGCAGTCCCATTGGCTGGAACTTTTCCGGGGGATTGGCGCTTTATTGCCGAGCGCTAGTCGACGCGCTCATCACGCGATGCGTTCGTGAAACGTGTCGTCCCGTGCCGTGCCGCCCCCGGCCACCAATTAGCAATCTGGCGCGGGCGTACTTATTGACGCGCATCGCCCTGCCCCTCACACTTCCCTTAGCCATCGACCAAAATCCGTCTTTCGTCTCCACGCCCACATTACAGAATCAACGTACGTACATTTTCATCAATATTCCCGAAGTCCCTAATTTTTTCATCTCCGGGACAGGCACACATCTTCCTGGTCCGCAACAGTCGGCCTTCCCCATCTGCGTTGGCGGCCCCTGCCCGTTGTTTAGGCGTGAGGTCCTCGCGTGGCTGTGTTTCGCGCCGGTTCCTCCCCTCGCAACGTGCAGTGGCCGACTCGGCGGTTGCCTTCCACACTCATTCGCCCTGGTCTCCTTCACCCGCAATGCGGGTTCAGGGCTGACTCGCGCGTTTTGACTGGCGGGCCGGATGGTCGGGCGTCGGACTTTTGCGGTTAAGCGAGTCAAAGCTACCCTCGAGCTCAAGCACTCGTAAAAGCCTAGGTGGGTGGGTATATGATGTCGTTAATATAGTACAATGGGGTGTAGTTAGTTAATACATTGGTTTTGCTTTAGATGGAAGCTCGGCGCACTTCACCTTCTGACCGCTCTCCCATTCCTTCCCTCGAAGTGAATTTGCCTATGCGGTGGACTTACTATCGTGACTTTGTCGTTGCTTGGCAAGACCCGCAGACGAAGGAGCAGCATTACATGGGGAGGTTGGGGTCCGTCGAGTGCGGACCCAGGGCGGACTGGTGCTTTCTCCTTGGACAAAGCAAGGCGGGGAAAGAAGCCATGATGTCCATCCACGTACCGCTGAAGCTTACACCCAAGTCGAAGCATATGGGGGATGTTTTCGTAATGTTTCCCATTGAGTCCTTGGATGCAGGTGCCAGTACCCTGGAGCATGGTGTAGCCGATTCCCCTTTGGGTGGAAATAAGCTCGCAGAGGCGGACGGGAGGGAAGGAATCAATAGCCTCTGGATCCACCTCGAGTTTATGGAGCCAGGGTATGTTCTCATGCCGGTGCCAGAAGCTCAGAGACAGTCGAAGGGCCGACCTCGCCAGCTGCTGTCCATCCTGCAGTCTCTATCTCGAACCAGGACCTTCGATTTCTTGATCCCACAATCCCCTACCAACGCAGACTTGATCGGTACTTTGTTTCAGCGCTTGAAAGAAGGTCCTCTCTGCACCGCCGAGATCGATGCCAAATCCACCTTCAGCGGGCGCAGATGGGGGCGAAACCCTTGGGAGGCATATGGGATTCAAGACGACGATGTGGTCAGCGAACCTCCACCCTT
Source organism: Lasiodiplodia gonubiensis (assembly GCA_009829795.1). Classification (NCBI taxonomy): domain Eukaryota; kingdom Fungi; phylum Ascomycota; class Dothideomycetes; order Botryosphaeriales; family Botryosphaeriaceae; genus Lasiodiplodia; species Lasiodiplodia gonubiensis. The sequence goes on from RHKH01000005.1 coordinate 468,367, forward strand.
GTATGAGGAAGCCGTCAACCCGGATAGGGCCGTCCCTGCCCGTAGCGTGGCTAAAACCGACCATACCCGCAAGGCGCCCAGCCCTGACAATGCGAGCATGAATGCCAATGCCGGAATTGAAAGCATCAGATCGCCGCAACCTGTCGCTAAGGATGCCCCAGCCGATGCCCCAGCCGATGCCCCAGCCGATGCCCCAACCGATGCTCTGGCCGACAAAGATAGTTCAGTCATGGATCCGATGCAACAGCCATACAACAACCTAGAACCCTTACCCCAAACCCGGGCATCGTGCTCTTTGCCTGACACTGAATATTCTTTGGAATCGGAGCAGGCACAAGAAGAAGACCGACATCACCTACGGGAGAGTGTAGAAAGACCACGCTATGCTCAAGAGCACGGAACAGTGCTGCTTTCTTCCTCAGATAATGCCGGAGACGAAAGGGCCAGGAAGCGCATGGCCAGTGAAGCGTTATTGGACAACCATTTTGGTGGCAGTTCACCTACCCCCTCCTCCCCGGAAACGCGCACGTCCTGGAAGAGGGGACGCGTAGCTGAGGGGTGTAACACACCTCGGGAACGGCCACAAATCCCCACTGAGCTATCAACCACGATCGAGCTCGACCTCGGACCATTCAGAAGATTCACCGATGAAGGGCTCAAGTTTAGCCCCCGTTCAATTTTCCGCACTGGTCCGAATAGCGCTCTGTTCGATAGTATCCAATACTGCTGGTTCATTGAACTTGTCCTTTGGATGAGAACTTTGTGGCATAGGCAAGGTAACTTCAATGAAGTATATCTCAGAGAACTCCGTACTCTATGCCACGCAGTCAGAACGCACGACAGGCGTACATTCGAGACCACTCGACTTCAGTGCATGAGCTCCTTTGTACAGGGAGAACGAAGGTCTAAGCCTCAACCGCCAGGTCCCTTTGCATACCGGGTTGAAGGTCGGGCTGACTACATCATCAACTTCCTTTACCACCATGTAGGGCCAGGCACTGACGACCTTGCTGTGGATGAGCTCATGGCCCTAAGCCATATGGCGCGTGTATGGAATACCCTTGGAGGCGAAGACCGTCCTAAAGCCCAGAGAGATCTGGAATGGTGCCTATGTGCGCGGGCTTTTACCACGCAAATGTGTGCGTGTGTTTTGGTTGCACTATACAGGTCCCCTTCAGCTTGATGCATGGAAAATCGGCAGCTCTGAGATCCTGTCCAATCGATAGCCAGAGCTCGTGCGGAATCGGCAGGACCGTAGTTTCGTAACGGGGGGTTGACCGCAGCCTGCTTTATGGAGTTTTTACTTGTCTGTAGTAATAATGTCAGGTGCATCTTCACGTGCTGTCCGTCGATCTCGATCTTAATCTTTACTAGCCTGTACTAGCTTGTATTACTAATCGCCCCATCGTAACACGCCAATATGCTGTTACACGCCCGCGCCAACACGTCTGCACCTCACAAGCCCAACACCGTTGAAGCTTCCCAGCTATGAGCACGGTTCTACAGCGCTCCTTTCGATCGTTTCTATCACGCTCCTCCTGTCGAGCTTATCACTGCAAACGAGCAGCATTCACGACTGTGAACGCACAAGGGTCACCAGCTACTGAACATGTCGAGGTCTGGCTGGGGGACCCTCATGAAGCATACGTTATGATTCCCAAGTCGGTGGGGAGCGCTATCAAAGCGGCATGCGCTATGTACGGCGGTTCTACTCCAGCAGCTGGCACGGACACGTATCCTTTAGTTTTCGATCACGGAAGCTGGCATTTCACCCATAGTGAGCACGCCCACTTGATTATTCACAACTACCCTAAAAAATGTACTGTAGGCTCAACGCCATTTCCGAGGCTTACGATTCCACATGACCTTCCGCGTCAATCCAGCACGTCAATTAGCCCTGCAACTCTGTTCGTCTGCGGCCCTACAGATATAATCACTTTGAACGGGACGACAGATTGTAAGCACAGTGGTGGCAAAAGAAGAAACTCGAGGCTAACTCTCAGTAGTTGAATTTGCTAGACAATCCAGAGAGACCGTTCGAAAGTTGAAGCCTTCCCTCGACGAACTGAAGAATAGATGAAATTGTGTTCAAGGTCAGCCTCGTACACAAGGGAATGCGGGACAAGGGCATGTGCTATTAGTGCAACTCAGCCCCATGAGAGTATTGCGCAACTTCTGTTCCAGTAAAAGGGGTCGCGATGGTTTCGTAATATTGCGCCAACTCCGTAGCCGACCAGGATCCAGTCGCAACTTTCACATGCGCCTCCGCGATGCCGTCGCAGTTGGGGTCGGAAGCTAGTGGGACCGATTGAAGGGCGAAGCCGTTGATTTTAAGGAACGTGTCGGTGGCAACCAAAGCAGCTCGTTTGTTACCATCTTGCCAGGCGTGGTTTTTAATGATCTTCTCGGAGAGAATTGCCGCTAGTTGAAACAGGTTGTCTTGCCCGTAGTACTTGTTGTTAATGGGTGAAGCGATGGCGGACTCTAAGAGTTCCGGTTGAGTTGGATGTGCGTCGTACAGGCAGAGTCTGTAGAGCTGTTTGACTTGAGGACTCGTAAGGAAACGATATTTTTGAGCCATTATAACCCCATGGGGTAGTCAACCAGATACCAACCATGGTTCATATACAGTGGCTCAGTGTTCCGAAGGCAGCCAGACCCCGCTGCTCCGCGTTGCATCTTAGCATAAGCACACGAAAAAAATGCTTCATTTCAAGTTTGGATTCCTCTACATTTCTTTGTACTACAGATGTAACGAACCGAAAGCTGCCAGCGCTTTGATGCTCTTCCTGATGATGTCATATAAGATGATTTTCGCAAGGGTCCATCCCATCTACTGGTTGCCGCCCAGGAGCTCCACTTCCCGTGCGTCAATGCGAAGCGCCACTAACAGGCGTTCTAGGTGACCCGGAGTCGGGGCGCACGCTGTCCTCTTGTGCGTTACTTAAAGGATTCGTAGGGATATTACTATCTTGGGGGTCCTCCAGGTCGTCGCTGTCGTTGTCGGAGATACTATCGGAGTCTAGCTCCGATACTGATAGGTCGACGTACGGGGGCGGACTGTGGTAATCGTAGTAAAAGATCGGATAGTAAATAATCTGAGGCTCAGAAGGACGTGACTCAGGAATGCGAGGTGCGACATGATAGGATGACTCCTGTCGACAAGATAGCTGGCGACGGAACCGTGCTAGGCGCTGTCGGCACCTTTGATAAAACAACCGGGGACGTTCACGCCCCTCCCGAATAACGTCGAGGATGGCAGATTCGCTGATAGGGAGCACAATAAAGAGGCACATGATCTCTAAGATTGCATCTTATTTCTGTGACCAGTCACTATTTAAACAACTGCGTTCTATGGGCGTGCCCAATCGTACCCTTCTACCGGCCAAACGGCGTTCCGCCAGGCGGCATTGCTGTATGCTGCTGGGCAGATCGCTAGTCGGCGGCAGAGCGACATGGGACGCGGCGGCCAAGGCGGTAAGAGGAATACAAAATCTTCCAGGCGACAGATGCTGTTCTGTCGAAGCGCACCGGTGACCGGATTCTGCCAGCTTGCAGCAACGATCTACGTCGGTATGCAGCCTGGCATCCTGGAGGATTCCGTTCTCCCGCCACCAAAGGGTGGAATTCAGCCTGCCACCCGGCATAATCCTCTTCCTCCATGAAGGAGTAACGTTAGCTTTCCGCTTAGCAAAACTACACGTCCCTCCTACCTTAGAGCGCAAAGCCAGGTTATCGCTTGGGCTTGCCCAGAACAACGGTTCTTCGATGAAGTCTAAGGCAATGGATGTTGCTACACGAGCCGCGGAAGAGATGCCAAAGCTTCGGAGTAAGGCGACGCATCTACAATAGCAGCGTGCGTAGCCGCCGCGGATTTAGGCGAGTTATGCCCACCGTCAAGCGCTAAAACCGCGGGGTTATGTTCTGTATGGTATACTTAGCGCCTATTCGCCCTTTCCCTCGCTCAATGATGCAGGGGCTTACCGTTCATGAGCTCATCATCTCCACAACTGCTGGCGTGAGCGACTAACGAATGCGTCCCGTCTCCACACATGCTTGGCAAAGCCTGCAGTGTCCACAGAATTCGTAAAGCCCGCGGAGTTCGCGGAGTTCGCGGAGTTCGCGGAATCCAAGCGGGGGTCTATCCCGTCACCCGCGACCCACAGCTAACGTGTCATCGCTGCTCTATCGTACGATGTTGCCACAGAGGTGTAGGGGTCTAGACGAATAGGATGTGCTTCCGTAGCGCTGGCGATACGAGAAGGCGGACCGCTGTGCCTCTTCCATTGGTCCCTGCGTTGTCCACAGTGGGGCTGCTGCGCTGCTGTGTAGGCGCCAACGCGGGCAAAGGGGCTCCCAATTGTTGAAAACAGAGATACCGCCTTCCGTCCTAAGTGATGGATACGGGTGGCAGGAAGCTGGCTTTGTCCGGCAGGAAGCTGGCTTTGTCCGGCAGAAAGCTGGCCTTTTTGCTGGCTAAATGACCAGATGCGAAATTAGCGCATCCAGCCCCATTAATTCACCGAATGCGTACTTCCACCAGCCGGAATGCAGGTTAGCAGATCGAAGCACCAGTGCAGCGAGTGCTAATGATGACACTACAGAACCGAGTGGTGGATATTCTAGTATTTTCTAGTACCTGAAGAAAACAGCAACCATTTGCGATTATATACTACATTTATTCTGCCGTAGACTAGCTGCTGTAGTATGGGGGTCGAGTAAAAGATGCGGAGAGGGAGGTGAGGCATCCGGCTCTCTCTGACCTCGGCTTATTGCCAACATACGCGACACTATCCGTGTCACGCTCAGTCTCCCTGAACGACAAGGTGACCGTAGCTATCTTTCTCCCTCTCGACGGTTTCTCACTTTCGCCCTCGTCTACAAACTCTCAACTCGGTGGAGCCCGATTATCTGCAACGCTATAGCCGACACCGAGAGCCGCCCTTTACGTGGGGAGTAGAGCAGCGGCCAAAAATGTACTGTAAATTATCTTATTCAAACCTCATCTCAGGTGTTACAAGCCGAACGATCGGTTCTATTATAGTAACTGGTAATCGGAATTCTGAATCCATTGGAGCATTCCCGTGATACTAGATTAAGGGTACGTGATTCGTTCTACGCGGACTACTACCTGTGACTAGTATCTTCTACTATTACTTTTACTTGGTCCGGGACCAGCCTCTCCTTTCCTTCCCCCACCCCCAAAGACGCCCTTCCAGGCCTCCGGCCTCGCAGGACGAGTTCACATAATAGTCTTTCGAATATCGAAAGTACATGGTGTGAGAGTCCTTATCTCTACGCGCTTCAGATCCCCGATGATTCTCGCTTTGCAGCGGAAGGGTTCAAAGGCCGAGTTTCGGGCTTGGGGTTGTCCAACTGCGTGACACAACCTTATCGACAACCCTGGTCTCCGTAAATACATTGGGGCTTCTCATTCGCCAATGCATTTTTCTGTGGCGCGCAATCGAACCATTCAGAAGTCGCTCTGAAGATGCGATCTGACCTCAAACGGAAGTGTCGCAAAGGATTAGACGTGCATCGACACGCAACACCACATTATCTAATGGATATCATACTGACGTGCTTACTCCGCATTGCGGAAGGCGCCCTTGCTGCTGCTGGAGATGACATAATTATCCCTTTGTGTGCGAAACGCCCACGTGAGGCTTGCCAAAGAGATTGCCATCATCTTAGCCAACGAGAGCGTGGCCTTCAGGAGGAGCCATGCACCCGAAGCATCACATGAATTACTCCTTGGGGCAAGCCACGACGACAACTGGCCCGCGGCGCCGCGCAAGGGGTTGCCATGACATTCAATGGTGTGGCTTGGCCGGAGCACGTCTACATGCGCCAAAGCTCGCAACGCAGCAGCGTTAAGCCGAGGCCAACGTGACCTCCTCTAGCCAGCAGCTGGACCGCAACAGAACTGATTGTGTAATCGATCGTTGGCAGGGGCTGGCCGCGGTCAAGGCGCCCTGCGGACTCGGCGGAGAGAATAGATGCAAATCTTCGCGTGCGCAGCCGGCGCCGGCCAACGACGGCGCAATCTCGAGTCAAACCCCACATTCGGCCGAATATCTGACATTCAGAAACTGGAGATTGGCAGGGCAGGCGTGTGGTGTTGATAGCCGGGTGGAGAAGCAGAGAGCGCCGACACCGGCAACCTTAAATGCAGCCGTGGCGAGGCACATCCGCGGGTAGCCGAGCCGGGGTGCGCGCGGCTGGGGCATGCGCTCAGGGCACCGTGGGCGAGCCGCATCTGCTGAACCAACCAAGCTACCATCTTCCCTATAAATCAGCTACACGTCTACTTCCCAACACCATGCAACGACACGCTGTGCAACTGTTCCGCCGTCCAACTGCCGCATTATATCCATCCAGACACCCCATTCGCCAGCTTCCGTCTCCCTGTCCGCCGTAGCTTTCCGAAAACGTCCATTTCCCAAAACGACATGCTCACCACCCTCCGCCACACCCGCCCTTTGCTGCTCAAGTCCCCGCTCCTCACCCAGCGCGCCGTGCTGGTGTCACCCCGGACACTCCACCATAATGCTGCCTTTTCGACAAGGTCGCCTTCGCGCACAGCGACCCTGTCCATGAAGCCCGGCGCATCCGTGCGGGAATCAGTGCAATACACTTCTCAACACCTGTCCGCCGTCTCCGCCTCACCCACTTCGGCCGCACCAGCATCGCCCTCGCGGACCCTCGATGATGCCCAAAATGCCATCGCGAAGCTCCCGACCGCCTCGCTCTTCCGCAACCTCCTGATCCAGAACATCTCTGCCTACCCCGTCATCCTCTCCTTTTTCCTCTCCATCCTCAAGCGCCACTCCGACTTCTTTGTCCAAGCCCCCATCTTCCGCCATGTCATCCAATACTTTTTCTACGCCCACTACTGTGCCGGCGCTACCGGTCCTGAGATCTCGCGCACTGTTCAGAGCCTGAGGCAAATCGGAATCAAGGGCGTCATCCTGAACTACGCCAAGGAGGTTGACACACCCGGTGTTGCTGGTGAGGGCCAGGAGAAAGCTGGTGAGGCACAGAAGCTCCATGAGCAGCAAGTGGACCAGTGGCTCGATGGTACCCTGAAGACCATTGAATATGCGCCCGGTGGTGACTACGTTGCCATCAAGTTCTCCGGTGCCGGCTCCAAGGTCGTCGAGATGCTCGAGCACAACCAGGAGAAGCCCGATGAGCTCTTCGGCTCCGCGCTCACCAAGGTCTGCGATTTGGCGCGGAACAAGGGCGTCAAGATCCTCGTCGACGCCGAGCACCAGTGCCAGCAGGCCGCCATCGACCGCTGGACGATGGACCTGATGCAACGCTACAACAGCGGCGACAACATGGTCATCTACAACACCTACCAGATGTATCTGAAGGCCTCGACCGCCGTTCTCGACGGCCACCTCACCCGCGCCGCCTCCGAAGGCTTCAACTTCGGCGCCAAGCTCGTGCGCGGCGCCTACCTAGGCAGCGACCCGCGCCACCTCATCCACGACACCAAGGCTGCGACCGATGCCGCCTACGACGCCGCGACTGAGAAGCTGGCAACGTACCACCTGGCGCAGCCGCGCCCTAGCATCAAGGTTGGCATCGTCTTGGGCTCGCACAACGCCGCCTCGCTGCGCAAGATCCGCGCCATCCGCCACCAGCAGGCCCTTGCCGGCCAGCCCGTGGCCGACGTCGTCTACAGCCAGCTCATGGGCATGGCTGATGAGCTTTCCCTTTCGCTGACCACGGCCGACAAGGAGAACGGTCTCAAGGAGGGCGACTGTGACGTCTACAAGTATGTCACCTGGGGCACCATGCAGGAGTGCATCCTGTACCTGGTGCGCCGCGCCGAAGAGAACCGTGACGCTGTCGCTAGCGCTAGGGATTCGAGGGGCATCTTTTGGCGTGAGCTGAAGAGGCGTATGGGCCTTGTGGGCTGAAAACGCTTGCCGCGACAAGAAAGTTACTCTTTCATTTGTTGAGATTGGGCTAAGGCTGGAATGGAACCCGGAAAGAAGCTTTCAAGATCCATGCTCTCCTATCAGTAGGAGTGCGCGCCGAGGAGTGAAAGGTCGATTTTGGCACAAGCATTCTCCACACGGAATGCCAAAAGCCGCGCTAAAGACACAATTAGCGAGATTTTTCTCAGGCGTCAGGACAGGCTCAGGGTGAAGGACTAGAGTAGGCAAATACCTAGATACCAAGAAGATTTCCACGAAGGAACGACGAGACGGCTGTCTGTACAACAGGTAGACGAATATAGAAATCGAAGTCAATACTGCAATATCCTTTTGGTTTAAGGCTTTGTTGTGACGTTTTGTTGAAGCCTCCATCGCGGACCTGTTGGTTAGTCTGCGAATGGCACCTTCGCAGATATGCGTTGAACGGGATATCATTTGGAACCCTGTGTATTGATCAACTATCCTTAATGTACCCATCGATTATTGTTGTTTGAAACGGGAATTTTCATTTTGGCATGTAAGCACGCACCGGTCCGCCCAATTCGAAGCCTATATATCAGCTCTTGCGAGCCTCCCATGAAATTTTTACTTTATGTTCCTCCAATCCATTCGTGTCCCAGCTTCTCTTCTCTACGCCAGCATCTTGTAGCCATCCCAACCAGCCATGCCCATCAGGACCAACTGGATCAACGAAGCCCAGCTGCCGATAAGCCTTCCCATGCCGTTCTTCTTGTCGGGGCGAGTGTAGCCGACCGCGTACATGATGCGGCCGACGGACCAAGCAGCGCCCATGACGGCGGCGGGGATGGGCCTGCGCAGGCCGGCGACCAGCAGGGCGAAGAGGAAGTTGGTGTGGTTCTCGAGGAAGTTGTAGTGGCCGCGCTGCGCGCAGTTGAACAGGTGCAGCGCCTGCTGCTTCTTCTCGTCGCCGCTGGCGGCGGCAATCTGCTCCTGCGACGCGTACTGGTGCGGGTACGGCACGCCGGCCGCCTTGCGGAAGGAGCCAATCCGCACGCCCAGCCAGCTCGAGACGAAGAGCGAACCGGTCGCGGCGAGGACGACGTAGCTATTGTGCGGTGACGTTACTGGTCAGCAATGGGGTCGAATTGCGCGTCAATGACTGAGGGATGCCCGGGGAGGGATCGACTTGGGTCATATCGACACGAGACGGAGGATGACGATGCTGTTCGGTATCGTCATAATAGAGGCAGACATACCCGTACTCCTGAGGAACTTGAACAGTGACGAAAGACATGATGTCGTGATAGATGGTTGGTAGAAAAGGAAGTTGATTGATAGGTTGGATGATCCGTGGGCTTGTTGTTGTTTGTAAAGAGTCAGTGTGTTCGATCGGCGGTTCTGGCACGCTTTTAAAGTTTCAGCGAGCCCCTTTCCTTACAATTCCAGATATTTCCCTGTAGAGCCGGGCGCGTCGTGGTAGGCTGCTACGACGCGTTGCTGATCAAGCAAGCTCGGTCGGCGGAACTGATCTATCCGGTTGGGTTGGCCCTTGCGGGCGGGATCTCACAAGTCATCCCCGCATACTGGATGCACGGTTGAACCTTTCACGCAACTCTCGAAGGAAAACAATTTTGAGGCTGCGAAGAAGTTGCCAAACCAGTTGCGAGAGTAAAACTGGAGTGTCAAACAAAATAAACATAAGCTTTGCGGATCCGATCCGATCCGCCGCCAGTTGCATGCCCCCATTGGCTGGAGCCATCTCGCGCCATTTAACCCTCCGATGATTCGCGCGGAAAGTGGACTTTGTCAGCGGCCGTCCGCGGAAAACAAAGGACTTTTTGAGCTCTCAGCATCGCTTACAACTGGCCGCAAAAAGAGCTGACATTACACCTTAATCATGCGCGTTGTTGAATCATATGCCCCATGTAGTCCGTACTTGTTTAGCCACAAACCCTCCAATCAGCGTCTGGAAATTTTGCTGATTAAAGCGTGCAGCATCTTTTGCAGGACGCGAAAGAGCAAAGTCTTATGCAGTCCACTGTAATCTGTATGTGAGATAAGATGGAGCATCAAGGCAGAGGTCCCCCTGACTTCGGATACGAATGCTGTTTCGAGTTGATGACGATGTGGTTGCTGACGAAGTTTACATACGTCGTACCCAAGAGCGCGAGTCAGAGAGCCTCCATGGATCATAATTCCGGTATGACTGCATTAAGCAAAGAGGCTAAATCATATTTCAAGAATTGTTTCAGAATCACGCTCTCTGCACTTTCGGCGCTCGTATCAGATGGTCACTCTATGTCTTGGCTTTCCTCAAAAAGCTTCTCACCGCATGGCTCGTTCCCGCCAAAGTAGCACAGTCGAGTAGCACAGGTGCATGGCCGGGAAAGTGACGATTACTCACAGTCTAAGTGAATGCTATCTCATATCCGGGGGTCTACGTGTCAAAATCTACAGCTCATATCCTACAAAGCGTTTGCAGGACCTGGGAGGTGCTTTCTTTCGTCTCTTTGACCAGCTTCGCCATCTCCTTGAATCTGAAGTCGCCATAAGCAAGACACGTCCACGAACGACGAGGGAGCAAGGGGCACGTACTCTGGGATGGCAGCATCATTCATAAGCTCATAGAGGATGCTTTCACTGGTAGTGACCACGGCACCTTCGTGCCTGAGCCGGGCCAGTGCAATGGGGACTTCTTCCTTGTTGCAGCTGGACACGCCGTCGGCCAGGACATAGACTGTGTGGCCCTCGCGCAGCAGGTCGAGAGCCGTCTGCGTGACGCAGATGTGCGACTCGATACCGACGATGATGCATTCGTGCTTCTGGGTGAGGGCGGCGCGCACCTCGGGCGTGATCATGGAGAACAGCGTCTTATCAGCGTGCACCTTGGTTGTTATTCCGCCAGGGGCATCGAGGCCAAGCTCAGAGCATGTTTCTCCTAGGCGAGCACGGTTTTGAGTGGTGGCGAGGACGGGAAATTTCATGATCTGGCCTAGACGCGATTCAGCTCGAGATGCGCGGATTCTTCGCAACAAAGGGGTAGGAGAGCATCGGAAGCTAGGAGATGGCCACAGTTCCACGAGGGCAAACCAGAAAGCCACAGGTGACAAAGGAAAATGAGGGGTAGCGGCGCACCCCGTGCCGCAAGCACAGTGAGCGGCCGGCTTCGACCTCGAGTGCTATCTATAGAACAGAGTGGGCAAGGCGGGCGTGAAGAATGCAGATGCTGGCGGGCGCGCAGCACGCAGGCCCGCTGTTTTAATGCAGACGGGCGATGCATGATCGCACGCGATCGGCCCAGCTGCAGCCATCTCACTCCCCAGAACGCCTTGTTCCTGGAGCGCGATGGTCCACAGCGTGCGCCAGGAATTGACGCCAAGACGGGGCACGGGCTGATGGAGGTCGTACTGGCTCTGAGCATCTTCTGGCTGGTTTGGATGACCTTCGAGAACTCCCAGATGGCCGGGCGAAACTTCTCTTGCAGGTCGCAAATGCTGCGGTGCTCGTCAGCTCGCGGCGCAACAGCGGTGGCAGGCGGCGTACAAGAGCGCGGGGCTCGCTGGGCGTGTCAGCACGTGGCGCACCGAGGCTGTCTGGTCTACTCACTGAGTCTGCGGACGGCGGCGGCAGCCATGATGGCTGAATTGAGGCCAATGAAGGCTGTGAAATTTACAGGCACGGCGAGGGCAGCACTGTGGTGTCGGGCAGGGCTGTGGCAGGACGTGCGGTCATGCAGGAGGCGCGCGCGCCAGCAGCCTCGGCGGATCAAAGATGACGCAGCGGGGGACCGGCCGTTGGGTCCTCCGTACCTTGCCGTTACGCGGGCCCAACACAATAACGCGCGCGCCCGTCTGCTGCGTCGCTGGGCTCACGTGCGGTCGGGTGCGGAGGCGGCTGCGGAAAGGCGGGAGTGCAGGGCGTCGTGGTGGTCGGCTTCCGTAAACTGCTCGTGAAACGCAGCGCCCGCTCCGTGCTCTTCTCGATCGGGCATGCGCGGGGACCAAGGCATCGGCCCACCCAGCTGCAGCCCAGCGTCGTCGTCGAGCACTCTCCGCACCGTCAGCCTGAGTAAGGCATTCAGCTGCGACGGTGGACCGTGAGCGTCCGTCAGCCGCTATTTTCCACTCCTCTTTGTGCCACGGGTACAATGGTCGTCAGCCTCGGGTGCCTTGGCGGGCCCCCAGCGCCTTTGACGGGCGTGACAGGCGTCCCCATTGGCTGTGCCGCTGTTGTTGCGTACTGAGGTTTATAGCAGCCGGAACAAATGCGCGCGCGCCTGGCCTCTGCGTGATTTGTTTGATGAGCGGTGACGGAGCGTATTATTCTGTAACTGCTGCTCCTCCGTAATTCCGCCTCGCAATAGCACTGGAGCGCAACTTAGCGAGCAGCGAGCGCAACCTGCTATCAAGCACATCCCTCACCACACAACCTTCCTTTTTCCCATTCCCACCACAGCCCGCCGCACGCCCGCTGCGATCCCGCCCATCCCATCCGCCAACCCTCCTCGCCGTGCCGCCTGCCCGCGCCCCTCTCCAGCCGTGGCGTAGCTGTTTGTCCTGCCCTGTCTCCAGCACCGCCATCTAGCAGGGGCAACCGCCTCGACGCCTCTCCCAGCGCGTATCCGCCCCGGCCCTCGCAGCTCCATTCACTCTCGCCCGCGCCCACGCGCCTACTTATTGCTCGTCGTGCCTCGCTCCGCCGCGCTTCGCGACCGGTACGCAATTCCCTCGCCCTCGCCGCCGCCGACTCCACCGCTCCCCGGAAGTCCCTCGACACCCCCGCCCGCCGCAGTTGATGGGCGAGTACAGCAGTACTGAAGCACACGCAGGCTGTCTCAATCGCGCCCTGGATTCCCCAGACACTCTCTTCTCGCGCCGCGTTTCGGCAGCACGCCCGCTGGCCCTCGACCAGTACACCTCCGCTCCCCATCCGCTCCTCGTTACATCCCACGCCGCGCAGCAGCCGCTCCTGACCTACCACCCGCTCCTCCGATCCGTGCACATCAACAACCTGCTGCAGAAGAACCTCCTCGCGCAGTCGCCCCCCGCCACCACCGTGTCTCAGGAACAGCACCCGAGGCCCTTGGCGTCGAGGCCGGCTCAAGAGACCACAAAGAAAGCGCAACCCAAGCCGCACCCTGCGCCACAGCACATCGATGGGAATAACGGCGTGCCGACTAGAGCTACGAGCGGCAAATCGCAGGTGACGAACTCCGCAACCATGTCGGGTAGGGGGTCGGAGGGGGTCAAGCATTCCCTTCCCGCACGCCCGCCAATGACTTCCCATCACTCAAACTCCGTCCCGTCGACGCCTCACCAGCATGCTCGGGACGTTGCATTTCGCTCGAGGACGCCGTCGCCGAACGGCGCGCTTGGCAATCATTCCCCGAGATCCGTCTCCTCCGAGGCAAATGGGACGCTGCCGTCGCTCCGGAAGCAGCCGTACAAGTGCAAATACGAGACGGGCATTGCTTTTGGTAGGCGTCGGATGGGCTACGACAACGCCGACATGTTGGAGAAGGCGACCGTGCCGCCTAAGGCATCCCTAAACCCCCAAGAAGAGGAGAAGCTCAGTGGCGACATGAGAGAGCTGTACGACCGGTTATTGCCGTCCGAGGAGAGCCAGAAGAGAAGAACACTCTTGGTAGAGAAGCTGGGCCGGATCCTGCATACCGAGTGGCCCGGGAACGATTTCAAAGTCCACGTCTTTGGGTCGTCGGGCAACATGCTCTGCACCGCTGAGTCTGATGGTATGTGCCGACCGCTTACTGCTGCACTTGGACCGCATTAACCTTCTTGGCAGTCGACGTGTGCATTCAGACCCCAATGAGGAAGCTGGAGAGCGTGCATATGCTGGCTGAAGCACTAGCAAAACGTACGTTTAAAAGTCCACAACGTTGAAACATTTTCGCTGAAACAGGCGCAGACGGCATGAGCAAGGTCGTGTGCGTAGCCTCGGCAAAGGTCCCCATTGTCAAAGTCTGGGACCCCGAGCTCGAGCTCGCTTGCGACATGAACGTGAACAACACCCTTGCGCTGGAGAACACGAGGATGATCAAGACGTACGTGATGATAGATTCTCGCGTAAGGCCATTGACCATGATCGTCAAGCACTGGACGAAACAGCGGATCCTGAACGATGCTGGTACGTTTCACGTTTCGAAATGCATGATAGGCACTGACGTGTGTAGCAATGGGCGGGACGTTGAGCTCCTACACCTGGATCTGCATGGTCTTGAACTTCTTGCAGACTAGATCTCCGCCGGTATTACCTGCGTTGCATCAAATGCCCTTCGAGAAACATCTGACCGACACCGGCGAGGAGTCAAGTTTCTTTGATGACTTGGAGCAGATTCGTGATTTTGGGAAGGACAACAAGGAGTCCTTAGGGCAGCTGCTCTTTCAGTTCTTTCGATTATATGGCCACGACTTTGATTACGAACGTGATGTTGTCTCCGTCCGGAACGGCAGGTTTTTGACCCGGAAAGAGAAGGGATGGGAGGTTGACAGCGGCAACAAGGAGGGCCGGTTCCGTTTATGTGTGGAGGAGCCATTCAACGTTTCTCGGAACTTGGGCAATTCCGCTGATGATTACGCTTTCCGCGGAATACATTTGGAAGTCCGGCAGGCCTTCGATTTTCTAGCGGATGGCGGGCAACTGGGCAAGGTGTGCGAACAATTTGTCTTTCCCAAGGAGGAGCGGCCCACTTTCCAGAAACCACCCCCCGCTCCGAAACCGACCCTAACCCATAGTACCTCGCCATCCCGGCGGGGTGGGCGAGGCGGCAACCGTGGAGGCAGAAGCCATTACAACCAGAGGAACAACCAGGGCGACCGCAGTAGGTCCTCTAGTGGTGCAAACTACGCAAATGGGCTCCCTTTCTTGAGTCCTCCTCTCGCGGGAGCTGGGCCCGATTACTTCGCTGCTACCACCGGAGCGTCTTTACACGAACAACTGTACAAACAGTATCAGATGCTTGAGATGCAGCAACATAGCCTGAAAGCGCAACTCTTTGCCCAGGCCCAGGCTCGTGCAGCACAAGCGCAAGCTATTGCTCAGGCCCAGGCTCAAGCCAGAAACGGTTCGAGCAATGGGTCTCCACCAAAGACGCAGTATGCGACCGCCCAATCGTTGTCAAGAGATCCAAACGAACCACCTGCCACTGCACCACTAATGCCGCACTACCTGTATCCGTATGCGAATGGGTTTGAGCAGCCTCAGCCGATGTCTCAATCTCACTCTCAGGATGGAGTTCGGACAAATCCCAGCTCGCCATCATTACCCTTGAGTATACCAACGCAAAGGCGCGGCGCTCACCGAGCTACAGTGGCTGAAGGTCAGGCAAACAGCTCTGTCAGGTCTCATTCCCAACCAGCGAGAGCTGATCAGAATGCTCTTTTCCTTCCGGGCTATCCACCGATTCCTAGCTATCCCCCCAACCTCATGGCCTACCCCATCGCACGATCGGCACAGGACACCCAGGCGCCCCAACAGCACCCAGTGGATGTTCCCCAGCACCACGCCCAGGGCCTTCAGATTTCTCCCGAGCACGTCCAGAACGGCTCACCGAAGGAGTATCTCGGTTATCTCATGAACACGAACGATCCCCCGCAGCAATTCCGGTCACATCTCCAAGATTACACCGTGCAGCAGATTCCTTCTTTCCAGGAACTGGTTTCAAGACGTAGAAGAGTCTCGCCGGATTTGGCACCTCCTCAACAAAGTCAAGCACAGCAGCATGTTTCGCGGTCCCCATCTCCGCTCGGACAGAGCCACAACAGGAGTTATTCCACTGGAATTCACTCGACATCCGTGACCTCTGCACCACTACAAGTATCTGAGAGGCCAGCACAACCAGCACCGCCGGCTGAGTCAGGTCCTGTGATTGTGAATGGCTCTTACCGTGCGCCGCAAACGAGGGAACAAAAAAGCGTCACTGAAAATGCCGATATAAATGGGTATGCCGACAGAGATTCTGTCTCATCGATCCCCGTTCCAACGCGATCAGATGAGCCGTTTCCTATGGAAATGACGGAGCAGCAGCAGCAACATCAGTTGTACGCGAACGAGGTGTTGCGTCGCCATTTCGCTTCATCTGAGCCTGAGAAATCAAATGGCGTTGACGTGTACGGCACGACATCTCAAATGGCGATGCCAAATTACACAGCGGCTGGAACCGGCGCTGTGAACGGCTATGCTGTTAACAATGATGTTGATTACGCCACATCAACTGCCGCTACCTCAAAGACTCAAAATATCCCGCCATGGCGTGTCAAGTCGGCTCCTAACGGCATTTCGCATCTTGACACATCAAGAACATCTGCCGCGCCTGCGCAGGCAGTAAAGTCAGCTGTCCTGCCTATACTTTCCCCGGTCCAGGAGACTAGGACTCCTTCTCCAATAGCCAGCCGCGGTGCGCTATCTGCTGGCCTCCAGCCAACGAACGGTACCTTGTCCAGCAGTGTCGGCTTCTCAGAGAAGGAGAACCATGTAGCTCCATCGCGATCAGGCAATGCGCACAATGCGAAGCAAACTCTTCAGCCGAAGAAGGAGAGTCCGATCGCGCACGAAAAGCCCGGCAACAAGGGAGCTGGGTGCGGTAACTCACCCTCGAATGGCGGCTGGCAGAAATCCGGTGGGGGCAAGAAAGGCGGCCGCAAGCGCGCCAAGTCCAACACCAGCAAGAACGGCGAGCACAAGGGAGGCGAGCCTCTTCCAGCCAACGAAGCTGACCGCAAAGGAGGTTAGCCCGTCAGGACGGGCAGTACCCGACTGATCTGCCGTGTTCAGCCAATCAAACCTGGCTTTTACCAACAGAAGACTGCATCACTTGGAGACGGCGCATGGAGGAGTGTCAGAACAAACAAGGCCATGTGCTATCGATTGACGGTTGTCGTTTGTGCGGTCTTGCAAAAGATGAAAATTCTGCCTTGGACTATAACCCTTTCCTTCCAGAATGTGGCCATGGAAAGGCTCATAGGTGCTTCGCGGGATCGGTTCCAGGAGCTTGGGGGGTGCTTGATCCCCGGAAAAACATATCGACTTGTCCTGTTCGACGTCACCCGGCCGGGCAGCAGGCGTTGGAAATTGTATGATGAGAATGACAAAGATGCAGCAATAGGTGAGGTCACGAAATGGATTGGAAGTACTTGAACGTTATGGCAACGAAAAAGAAGCTCTTTTGGAAGTCAGCAGAAAGCAGAAATGGAGACATCGAATTTCGAAGACGCGCATACCGGCAACCATGGCACCGCTCGGGTTGATGGACGGGAACGAGAAACCCGCTTCTTCCGCTTGCGAGCCTGCCCTGGACTTTTCGTTGTAGCTGAGACCGAGAACCCCGGATCGACGTCATTAATGCTTCTGGAGTCAATGATCCGCTGTGAGGAAAATTGCTAGGAAGGCTTATTTGCCTCGCTTCTTCATAAGCATTGGGAGTCTTACCATTCAGCCCCGGAGGAGTCACGATCACTTCGCAGAGTGCGTCATGACCGCTCCAGCATTTCAAGAGCGAAATAAAACAGCAGAAACGATGAAAAGACTGATACCAGGGTTATTTGGTTTCTTCCACTTCTTTATCGTAGTTTCTCCTGCTTCTTTTCCTATACCGGATGCATGCATTACTCCTGCATAATATTAGGGCGCGTTCTTCATTGTTTCAACGCGGTATGGAAAACAGGAACTGTGGGCAAGGAGAAAGGAGATTGAATTTACCACTACCATCATCGGCAGGGACAGCACAAGCTACGCATAACCGTACAGCACATAGCGATCGGGGTTTTTGGTCTTGTTTTGTCATATCAGACTCAAGTCTTTCTTCGGGTGGGTTCGAGAGTTTCCGATCTTCTCTTGTCCTTTTCGGTTTTTCTTTCGTCATCATGGGTGGGCTCTTTGTTGGATTTCATGTTTGTTTGCGTTTGAATTGGAAGCATGGCATACATTGTACAGATAGACCGGTCGGATATTCTCCCGGGACGCAGCGAGGAGCGACAGATAGGAAAGACGAAATGAGGGATGAATACACGAAAAAGAGATCCTCACCCATTCAGGGCAAGCAACTGGAGCAACACAACCAGCAAATGCTTCCCGGGAACGTAGCCCCTGCAGTCGTCGGGGAACTCGGCCAGCGTCTGCGGCGTCCATATTGCTGCTCCTTGATTGTTGCTCGCGCTTACCCTTAGTGTGCATCGCCACGACTCGGGCACGCCGCCGGCCCGCGTGCCGACGACACCGGCGAGCGTGGGGCCGAATTTGTAAGGCACACCCGCTTCGGTGTTGTGGCAGTGCCCGCATATTCTGGCGTATAGCTGCGCGCCACAGGAGTAGTCACCTGGGAATCAATCATTGCATCAGGTGAGATGGGTAATAACGAAAGAGCAGTAGAGGAGAAAGGCAAATAACAACAAAAGCGGGAGGTTGGGGATTGGTTAAACGGATCTACGGGAAGTTGGTGACGCTTTATTGAAAACAGATATTCAGGCTATAAGATCTCCCCTTCCCGACGCGTGACCACTCTTGCTCGAAAGCGATGGAGTTATTGAGGAGTGGAAAATTTGCAGAAAATGAGACGGTTCAAGGCTTGCGGATTAGAAAAAAGAACTCTCGCACGTTTAGTGAATACAATTTTCTTCACCGGCATTGATTTACGTACTGACGGCAGCACCCGGTGGTCGATAATTGACCAGCCAGATATACAAGCCATAGCCGCCTACCCTAAATCACGCCTCCTGTCAGATCATATCAGACCGTGCTGGCATGATCACGTAGACACCGCCCACATTTTAGCAACTTACAGAGGGGTGCTGCAGCCGAAGGCTAGCGCGAAGAATATCAGGACCCTAGAACATAGCGTAAGTTCGGCTCTTCTCTTTTTTTCTTCCTGAATGAAAAGGACATGTATGGGCAGTTGAAGCTATCGTCCGGACGTGAATGTATAATTACTAATTCCACATTCACATCCGGATGATAGCTTCAACTACCCATGGAATGAGCGAAAAATAAATTCACGCTAGCCGTCGGCTGCAATACTCCCCTGTACACGGGAGAGAATTTGGAACAATCTATCACGAGACAATTTGGACTTCACAGAACCTTCAAGAGGTTTATCTGTCGCGACTGTCGTATTCTTGGTTACAAGCTTGCGTCGGTCGAAGCTAAATGATGAAGCGTTTAAAAATGAAAAAAAAATCGAAAAAGTCAAACACAACCGGGGAGCCCTAAAATGGACGAATCTATAGGAACAGACGAAGTGAAAGAAGTATAAGGACATAAGAAAGGTGGGAACGACTAGCTCCACAGCTGCGGCTTGCTTACAGTGCCATACTTAGCTTGCCAGGCGAAAAAGTACAGCAGAGCCGCGAGAGGCTGCCCGACAAGACAGAAACTGACCCAAAAGATCATGTTGCCAATAACCTTGCTCTGCAGACCCTTCATACGCTGGATTGGGTCTGTGATCATGATGAGTGGGATTTGGAAGATCATTCCAGCAAATGCGACACCTGTTACTGAGTCAATGGCTGCACAGGCAGTTGAATAGAAGCAAGGATCCACATACCAATGATGTTGTGGGTTGGCACGCCGACGGCAAGCTCATGCAGGGCACCAGAGAACAAGAAAACCAAGATCTGCGCAAGGACAGGTGGAACGCCGCGTCCACACAAAGGGCTGTAGATGTGTCTGCGCATAAAGCTGGCAACGGGTTTGTTCCATGTGACCCAGTAGATACGGATGCTTGGGGCGTTCCACCATTCGGTATAGAATTCTCGGTCTCCGAAGCGCATGACTTCAGCAAGGGCATTCAAGAAGGAGTGGAAGAAAGCCATAAAGCCGGCCAGCCAGCAAAAGAGGGAAATGGTGGAGAGCTTCAGCATGCGCTCGACAATGGAGACGAAGTCAAGGGTCGCGATCTTGTCCAGCGAGTTCTTCAGCAGAGGCGAGGCGTACTGAGCGGACGCGATCCAGATGACGATGCCGAGGCCGAGCATTTCGCCGCAGCGTTTGAAGACAAAAGGCCACCGGATCTTATCGGTGCGGGGGTAGATTGGCTGATAGACCAGCGTAGGAGCCCACCAGAAATACGTCAAGTTTTTGACTGAGATGTTCTTCGGGTACGGGCACTCCCTGTAGATATCCGGAAGTGGAGCGGCACCGAAGTCGTCGAGCAGGGCATGGCGGAGATCACGGTTGGTAAAGGCATACGAGCATGTTTTTAGCCAGACAATAATGGCGTGCAGCTCACAGAGCGTGCCGATGCCGGGGTGATGGATCCAGTAGTAGACGACAGTCGAGGCAACCAGAAGATTCAGCGTGGCATTGACGCCGTGAGCAAAGGCAATGAGACCCCACGTGCCGCGGAACTCGTCGCGTCTCGCCTGCACGTCTGCCGGCGACTCAGCTTTCTTGATCCGTGCGATGGCACCCTTAGCCTGTTGAGCTGCGGCAAGCTCGATGACGTATGCAACGAAGAGATGGCATGGGACGAGGAAGTAGAGGATGGAGCCGTAGACGACGTCCTGGCGGCGGTAGTCGTGGCAGCGGATGCATATCAGGACTCCGTACTGTCACGGTCAGCGGAGAAGGGTTGAGGCGAGCTTCAGCAAGTACCTTGCGGAAGTTCTCAATCATCAGGCGCAGGTTGGAGACGACTTCGAAGCGAGGTGGTTAGCCACGGACTGCCTCCTGAACCCCGGGGGGAGCCATACTCAGCACCAGGATCATGAGGTTCCTGAAGCCCACGAAGCTCGGGGGCTTCTCCGCATCTTGGCTTAGGCACGAGGGGCGCGTCTGGTGGTGGACGGCAACAACGTGCCTGTATTTCCCAACCGACTTCGCGCCAGAGCCGGAGCTGGAGCTCTTCGCGTCGCCATTGGCGGCAGGGGGCGGGCTGGGGTCGGGCTGGACCGTGGCAGGAGCAGTGTACTGCTTTTCCGGGCGCGCGATGGGTATGTCGGTGCTCGTCGACACGGCGGTCTCAACGCTGGAGGCCATTGGGGCAGGTGGGAGGGCGCGGAGAAGGACGGGCGGAGTGGGGTGATGGCTCAGGGACAGCGAAGAAGGCCAGCGCGGCGCATTGGTCGTCGGGTCACGGAGGAAGTCGTGGAGACGGCCGGACAGCGCTCTATCGCGAGCAGCATTCCAGCGGCGGGCCCCAATCAGCGGCTATGCGGAGTGCTCGTTGAGCTTTTTTGGCGCGCTGCAGTTGCCCGCCCCTCGGCGCCTGCCCGCCGTGGCGCAGGCGTGGCTGGTGCCGAAGTTCCACTCGGGCTGTCGCGTCAACTCGAGCTCTCCGCAACCGCGACCGCGACCTGCGCCAGCTCCATGCCGCCCCGCACGCTTGCGCTCTTCGCCCGGTGACAGTCTGACCTCTGCTGAACCATGGACCGCGAGTTCCACTACCAGACCGGCGGCCACGACGGCATCCCGCGCACCAGAGCTCGCCGTATGCTGGCCTTCCCTCGAGCTGCGACACCTCCGCTGACTTATACCAGGCGCTGCCACCGACTATGGCTCGACAATGGTCCAGTGGGCGCGTGTGCGCCGTCCGCGCTACAAAGGCCTGCCGTGTGTTGAGGCCGAGCGGCCCAGCATCAGCTACATGGTCGACGTACGTCCGGAAAGCCAGCTACCTGCGCAAAGCTAACCGCTGTAGATGATCCCGCCGCTCGCTCGCCTGGGCTCCGCCGCCGAGACAATCCCCGCGAAGCATCTCCACGCGTCTTTGAACAAGGTCAAACACCCTATTAACGTTGTGCGATGGACCCCAGAGGGCAGGCGTCTGCTCACAGGCTCGACAAGTGGAGAGTTTACGTTATGGAATGGCATGGGCTTCAATTTCGAGACCATCATGCAGGCCCACGATTCCGCCATCCGCGCTGCCCAGTACTCGCATAGCGACGACTGGCTGGTGTCGGCTGACCAGGACGGCGTGGTGAAATACTGGCAAACCAACTTCAACAACGTCAAAGCCCTCCAAGCCCACAACGAGCCCATCCGTGATCTGGCTTTTGCCCCTACCGATACAAAATTCGTGACTGCCTCCGACGATGCGACATTGAAAATCTTCGACTTTGCTGGTGGAATCGAAGAATCGACGCTAACCGGCCACGGCTGGGAGGCCAAGACTGTCGACTGGCACCCGACCAAAGGCCTGCTGGTCTCAGGCTCCAAGGACCACCAAATAAAGCTGTGGGATCCGCGAACCGGCAGAGCTCTTACGACACTCAGGTCCCATAAAAACACCATCTCGAAGACTTCCTTTGAGCGCACACAAGGCCAGCTCCTTGCTACGTGCGCAAGAGACCACACAGCAAGGATATTCGATCTGCGTATGATGCGTGACGTCCTCCTTCTCCGTGGTCACGAGAAGGACATCACCACCTTAGCATGGCATCCAATCCATCGCAACCTTCTGTCTACAGGAGGAGTTGACGGAAGCCTCTTCCACTATCTTCTTGACGAACAGAACGCCCCGTCGGCTATCGAGGCGACCATGTCTCCGTATGATAGCCCGGATCCCTCGAATGCCCCTGCACAGACTATCTACCCCGCACACCGGGTGCCGCAAGCCCACGACTTTGCCATTTGGACTCTGGACTGGCATCCTCTCGGACACATCCTAGCCTCTGGCTCCAACGATCGAATCACTCGCTTCTGGACACGAGCCCGCCCTGGAGAGACGGTCCCCTTCAACGACCGCTATCACATTGGCCAAGCTGCCGCTGAGGCACAAGGTATTTACGACAGACGCGACGCTCGGAGAAGACAGCAGGAGGAGGAGGAACAGGAAGCTGAGGATGAAGCCGAAGGCCTTGTGGATCAGAAGATGCCCGCGAAACAGCCCACACTGCCCGGTCTTCCTGGCCTGGGCTTCGCCGACGGTTCAAGTACCGGCGGCGCCCAGCTCCCCGGTCTCGGTGGGCCAGTCACAAACGGACCGGTGGTCCCCATCAACATTCCTCCCCCTCCTCCACCCGGATCGGGTGCTCCACCATTCCCTGGTCCGGGTGGCATCCCGGCTCTGCCTCCTGGTATGGATCCGACCAAGCTCGCCGAGATGATTCGCAGCGGGCAGATCCCATTACCTCCCGTCCCGCCGCCGAACGGTGGCCAGGCCGGCGCGTTCCCACCGCCGCCTCCTGGGTTTCCAGGATTTCCGCCGCCGCCTTTTCCGCCGGGCTTCGCAGGCTTCCCTCCACCACCGATGCAGCCGGGGCAGGCTCCGCAAGGTGTTCCCGGTGCTGGTGGGGACCCTAATAATGGTGTGAGGAGGAGAGAACCTCTACCTAGTCAGAAGGAGAGCTTGAATGAGCAGATGAGACAGGGGAAGTACAGGAAGCCAAGGTGATCTATGAGAATGACAAGTATTAGGTCGCTTGATGGGCAGATGAAAGATATGATGGATGAGTTCTCATCGAGCTGTATACCAGGGAAAGTTTTCGATGTCAATGGCGTTCAGAGTATGGATTCGGCTTTCTGTGGGAGGGGAGAAAATCAAAAAGAAACAGGCGTCTTTCCTGGCACTTAGTGAAGTACGGGTGGCGGCATGTGTACGAGACGAGCTCTTTGAAATAAGAAATTCGAAAATTTGACTTTCAGAATTATCTAGACAGCTTTCGCACAATGAACCTTCCTTGTTTCACTGCGATGAAACCCATCCTTTGCCAGGGGCCAGGGCAGTGGACATGGTTCACTAAGATGAATACTTTCGTGCAGCATCATGACTGCAACATCGTTATATGGGCTTTATTAGCCGTCTGCCTGTTTGTCACTGCTGAAGTAAAGCATGTCGAGCAGCATTCGCGCTACTAGATGACTTGATGATGCTGTGTAATGTGTGTGTTATCCCCTGCGGATCGTCGAGCAACCCAAACGTCTGGAAACTGGTGGCCTTCTAGGAAATCTTAATTGATTTACAGATGAGCAAGATCTGTTTGCCCCTGCTCGAGAACTTCTTGTCGACTACCTACGGAAATGATCGTAGGCTTGGATGTGAATCAAGAAGCAAGGGGGGGTTTGGTAAATAGCATAATTCATTGCTTTTTTTTTTTTTTTTTGGATGCATCACCTGACTGATC
>RHKH01000005.1:492492-534257 GCA_009829795.1 Lasiodiplodia gonubiensis
AGGGGGAATTGAAACTAAGTGTAGCGAATGGTGCCAGCGTGCTGGTTGACAAGCGCACTTCCTCTTTGCGAAGGAGGACGAGTCTGGTTTACGGACATTTGGCTGAATGCGCTTGGTGTAAGACTGTACACACGAGTAAGGATTCATTATCCTTTGGTGTGAAGTCAACGTATTAGTGAGTTCTGTACGAAAGGTCATCCATTCAACCACGTCTAGCCGGTGAGATTGGTTAGATTTAGTAAGTTCTTCTAGGTACAATGTTGAAGTACGAAGAGCCGCACGTAGTATTTACTCAGAATAGTAAGACCCCAGGCGTAACTATGCCTCAGCTCTTAGAAAGGCAACATCTGTGGGTAGTTGAAGCTGTGGTCCGGACGAGAATGTAGAATTAAAAATTCGACATACAAGTCCGGACGATAGCTCCAGCTACCCTTGACGTGAGCAAAAACAAATCCACGCTAGCCATCGGTTGCGACTGTAGTTGCAAAGTGAAGAGCGGGGTCGTCCACAAATAACAAAAATACCTTGAGCGAAAGAGAGTGCGACGAAGACGGAAAAAGCAAACGTGCATAAGGTGGCCAGAGGGGCCGATGGAGCGCCTCCGGCGGGAAGCATTCCAGCGTCTCGACCGAAATAGTTCACTCCGGCACCGGCAGTCATAGGAGGCGGCGGCGATCTGGAGAACAGGGTATGAGTCGTTTTACTGTAAGCGAAAGGACACAATGCGCAGTTTCGATGAGGAGAGGCAGCGCGGCAGAGGCAATGATGACGGCGGGATGGCGAGAGGTCGATTGGGGCTCGTATCCCGGGCACAAGGGTCCAAGGCGCGCTATCCCAAGGCGGATGGCAGCCAGCGATCGGCGCCCTCTTGCGGCTGCGATCGGCGCCACCTTCTTCCTCACGCCTCGCCGCAAGATCGTCACTGTTGCAATTATTACGCCGGAGAATTCGCGCACTCGGGCAATTATTGCAGGCCGCGCTGCCTCACTACCCCACGCTCGGCAACGGCGTCCAAACGACTGATCGCTCTCGTCGTCCTCGAACCGGAGGACGTCCCGCGCGCCTCAGCTGAGCTGCCCGCCCGCCCGTCGAAAACCACTGGACGTCATCGGGCTGGAACCTCCAACACCTCTTGCCGACCCGCTGCGCAGGCTTGGCAACGGGCGATGGTGCGACCGAACTCGACGTGCTGGCTTCTCTCGACGAGACTACGTGCTGGTTTAAGCCGGGCTCCTCCCCGCCGCTGGCCACCGAGGGCATGAAACACCTGGTGGAGCGCTCCTTCTTGGCCTGTGGCAGCGTCGGCTACAGGGTTGCCCTGAGCTCGCAGCGCGGAACTGCGGAAGCGGCGTCGTCGACGCTCGCTGCCCTGCCATTGGCCGTGGGTTTCTTTTTTTCATCTCGCCTCTACTTCAGTGCCCCGCAGCATCCATGCTCGCATTGTGAATGAAGAACGTCTCACCCAGACGCACCGTTCCTGCAGCATGCGCCCAATGCGGCATCCTGGCCACCACTGCCAGATCCTTTGCAGCAGTCGCAGCCATGGCGTCGGACTCGCACTGCAAGGTCATCTCCCTGCCGTGGGCCCGACCACCAGAACAACCAACCAGCTGCCCTGGCCATGCCTAGATGCGCAATCCCGGCTCTTATCGCTCTTTGGTCGTTGTGATGGACTGTGACAAGCCCGCTCCGATCCGGTGTATCGGGTTTTCTCCCAGGAACGTGAAGATCCTCTGCCTGCTGCGGAGGATATCCTCGCCATTTATGCGCCCGGCCACCTTCTCTTCACTCTGATGGTTCTTCTTTTGTCCTTTCTATTGCTGCAACCCGGGTCACTGTACGCTACTGGCATAGTGAAAACAGCCTCGTCTCTCCTTCAATAACACCCTGTCACTCTCTCATAAATACCCCGGCACTGTCCCTTCCACCCTTTGGCACCGCCGCAAGCCCCGGTCCCGTTCTTTGGAAGCTCTCCCATCTCATCCAGTCTGCTTGAGCCCTTCGTTGGGTTGCTCTATCCTTCACCATGGTTGAATCCCAAGGCCCGACGGTTGTCACCATCTCGGTCGTCTTTGCCGTCATGACTTTCATAATCATGTCTCTACGCCTTTGGGCACGCATCTTCATCGTTCAGAGTGTTGGATACGATGACATCCTGATATCAGTCGGAGCCGTAAGTCCCTATGCGCCAAGATCAGGCGAACTGCTCTAACATTTGCTGCAGCTTCTAGCTTGGGCTTTCGTCGCAGTAACCATCCTTTCTGTTCAGCACGGCCTGGGAGACCACTATGTGGATGTCGAGCCTCGCGGCTTGCAGAACATGATCACCTACTCTCAGGTACGTTTAGCACCATTACATTCATTGATCATGGCTGACTGAAGTAAGATCGTGTGGCTTTCTTCCATCTTCTACAACGCATGCCTGGGTTTCATCAAGACTTCAGTGCTCGCGTTGTACATGCGTCTCGGAGACCGCCTGCTCAAGAGACTAGCAATCATCATGACCTGCATCGTCGCTGCTCAGGCCAGCGCCCATGTCATCGTCTGCATCTTCCAATGCTCTCCGGTCTCCGCAGCCTACGATCTCGCCATCACGGATAAGAAATGCGTCGACATCAACGCCTTCTACCTCGCAAATGCCGCCGTTAACATCTCCACGGATCTCCTGACATACACTCTGCCCATAAAGACCGTCCTACACCTACAAGTCCCTAAGAACCAGAAAATCGGTCTCGGCGTCATGCTCAGCCTGGGTCTATTGTAAGTCGCTTTTGGGAACACCGTATCAAGAACCCGATCTAACATGGTTCCAGCGCTTGCATCTCCTCCATCATCCGCATTACCTACATCCCGCAGATGCTCACGTCCAGCGACCCGACCTGGGCCATTTCGGGCGCCATGTACTGGTCTGTCATCGAGACCAACGTAGGCATCGCCGCCGCTTCCATCCCGTCGTTCAAGGTCATCGCCAAGAAGTACGCCCCGCGCCTGCTCGGCAGCTACTACGAGTCGCAACGCTACCCGTCGGGCGCCAAGCACGGCTCCAAATTCTCCCAAGGTGCCTTTCAGAAGATGAGCGCTGCCAGTGGTGGAGCCAGCAACAACAACTCGGTCCACCTGCGCAGCCTCAACCGCGACGACCTTGGCCAGAAGGAGACGTTCCGCGATGTCAAGAGCAGCGTCGTCCAGACCCGCATCGAGCAGGACGCTGCGTCCAACAGCTCCGAGGAGGCTCTCACTCTACCGGACGGCCGCATCGGCGTCCGCACCCAGATCGTCACCCAGTACGAGAACGGCTCTGCCACCCGCGCGAGCAGCCATGACAGCCTGTACGAGACGGCGCCAGTGCAGGGTCAGGGAAGAGTGTAAACGTTTTCATTTTACTTATGTCTGGAATGGTTCAAAGGGACAGTAGGGGGTGGGATTTTGCGGCGCATTTCGATAGGCCAAGGGAATGGGCCAGGCAGTCCGAAGGAATGGGATTACGGACATGGTTTGGCTACTTTTTATGTTTCCTTTCTTTCTCTTTTTGTATGATTCCCCTTTGTGTTGTCTCTCCTTTTTCAAATGCCAAAATTTTATAAGATACCACGGGTTTATCTACTGGTGGTGGAAGAGTCTCTTCCTCTCCCTCTCCCTCTCTCTATATTTTTCCAAGTCCCGTTTCTCTCACTCTTTCCTCTAGCACTTCATTTTGAAGTGTGCGGTCAAAAAACTGGGGGTTGTCTTCCAAGCCTTGCGCGGCGTCAAGGGCGCGACGGAACAAAATTCCAAGAGAAAGGGTTACTAATACTCAAAAGGGGTTGGCATGGTGGGAAAGTATGGTATAACACATAGTAATAGCAGCGAATAGGCTGAACTGCTACTCTTGATACACTTAATGCACACCGTGCGAGAACTCGAACTATTGAGAAATAGAGAGAAACGCTGGCTGTCTCGCGTGTCAGCCAGAGAGTAGTCCCCTATTCTAACTACCTGCACCAGTAAGGCGCCCAGCAGCAGCAGCAGCGGCAGTGCCGCCGCCGTGGACACCGAAAATCACGCGACGAAGAAGCACCGGGTGGCTGCGGGGGTGCGCGGGAGGGAAGGAAACGACAAGGGTGAGGGGCGTTCGGCGGCGACGGATCAGACACCGGGAGGGCCTCAGGCAGCAGAGCGAGGTTTTGCAGAGTGCTTTCGCGTTGGATTACGTATGGTGGAGACAAGGGTCATCATCCTTCGGAAAGAAAAAGAAAAGAAGGGCCCACGCGAATGACAGGCAATGGTCTCGGGGATTTCCTTGGTTTGCTTGCCTCGAGAAAGTGAAAGGAACGAGTGGGCGCGTAATGAAGTGATGGAACGGACCGACGACGGACGTTCCTCTGTGATCCCCCCCTTGTTTCCCGCAGATTCCCCGCCGAGCAGGTAAACGGGCGGCTGCAAAGTATTTGTGTTCCTTTTTGCCATCAATTGCCTTTTCCTTTTCCGGTTCCATCCTTCACGATAGTCGTTTCGCAGTCACTCATGCCGATTAAGCGAACAGTCCCGTCTCCATGGCCCTTCTCCTAGGTAGCTTAGAATAATAGTGGGCAAGGGTCAAGCCTCCAGTTCAGCAACTGCCGGCGTAGACCTAGTAGGCCCCCAACTTCCGATCCGATGCTTCTTTGCCCTTGCTTGGCTCTTCTTGTTCGGTCCGGATACAACTCCGCACTCGTGCAGTCATAAGTCCGACAGAACCGTTGCTGTGTCACGTCCGACTAGCCACAACGAACTCGCGTGGCGGACAGGGGTGAGAAACGGGAAGGAAGAAGCGATGGAAGGGTGAAAAGCAAATATAACAGAACCTTTTTCACGCTATACTGTACATCGCAAACGCAAAGAGCGATTCGGCGCCTTTACCTTCCTTTCGGCCTTGTCGATCGATTGGCCGGGCCTGGTCTAGGTGTGCTTCGACCGGATCCTACGGGCGCAGTCCTCAAGGAGCATCATTGTCATCAATGGACGAAGGAAGGGGACAGAGGATTGCGATGTGGCCACCGGGCTTTCTCCTGCCAAGGTGCCGTGTTTCTGTCTACCAATGCGATTGGTGTTGGCCACTGATCGTTCTGACGGTCTCCCGGCGGGTGACGCGTGTTTTACCGTGTCGTGCTGTAGATCACGGCTTGCCCAATTGCGGGAGGCGTTTGTTTTGGATTGATTGACGTGCTCCGCTGATCTCTGTTGCTACCTACTTCTCTCAATCCGACTTGCACTTCTTTCCTGGATCGTACTGCTGGTCCGCCGCTTGGACCGAAGAGGGCGGACGTCAACATTGGCGAAAGGTTGGCACAGACGCTCGGCTAAGCGCTGACGAAAGCGAGGATGCGCAGCGGAAGGGCAAGGGAGAGAACCAGGAGGCGTGTGCGCTGCGGGAGGGCCGAGTTGAGGGGCGGGAGCTTGGGCGGGCGGCGGCGGAAGAGGCTCGGAGTGAGGCTCGAGCGAAGTGCGGCCTGTGCGCGGGCGGTTTCCATGCCCTTCGGCAGAAAAACGGTGCGCGGCGAGGGCCAGCTGTCGTTGGTGCGTGAATCGCCGCCTGCGGACAGCTGCTGTCTTATGGGATCTGCAATTGAATTGCAGGTCGCGGGGTTGTTCCTGCGTCGAGTCGCACTTGTGCTGACGGGGATCCGCAAGGAACAGGCGCCGTGTTTCAACGGCAGGCGGGTGGCTTATTCTGGGGTTGGCTTGACTCGCACTGCCGCTCCCTCGGGCGGTGGCGCTCGAAGCGCGTACATCAGCGCCATGGATTTGCGGGAGATTGAGCTTGTACACCTGTCTCTCACTCCACATCGACTACTTTAAAGCAAGTCGCGCCGATGTTCGTGATGATCGCAGTCCGTTGATGTGCAATGCATGTGATGCCCCGACTCGCGCGCACGCCCCTGGTCGTTGGTCAACTGTGGACTGCTCCCCATTGCGGCGCAGAACTGTGCCGTTCGGCAATCGGCATGTGGAATCACAGTGCTGCGCCGCTCAGGGGGCCACCCTCAACAGGCAAAAAGCAAATCTCAAACGGACGAGTGCCAACGGTCTTCCCGGGCGAGTCAGTCGTGGTCCCTCGGCTGGACGAAGCCCCCCCCACCAGCCGTCAGTGCGCGAAATATTGTATGTGTGTACATGTCCCAGTCAGCCTGCAGCTTCTGTGGGCCTTCTTCGGCATGAATCCCAGTTGCATTGACATTGCGAGCTTCATCGGTCTCATCTGAAGCTGTCATGCAACTCGTGTCAAGATACTCTGGACCCGGTCTTCTGGAGACATTACTCAGCCTTGGCAGATTCGCGAGCAATCGCCATCCATGTCTCAGCTGACATGCTGGCGAGCGGTGAGGCCAAGAAAGACGTTATATAGAACCTCTCTTGTATAGGAGCTCGGGCTCTATTGGATTTTAGGGCCTGCTTGCACCTGCCTCTTTGGCACACGAACTACCCTCTCCTGACACTTCCCCTCCAGCTTGAGCAATTATTCCATCGTGGTGCTAAGGTTAAATGTCGGTGTCAACACCATGCACCAAACATACGTGCAGCACAATCGGCCCGCTGTTGGAACGAAAAGAACAAGATCTGGTATTGGCTTAATAAAACATCTACAAATATGTATATCAGAAGAAGTCAACCTGGCCTGTTCGAGGCCCTCCTCACACAACCGGTGCCCTCCGGTCAATCGTAATCCACATGTCGCTGAAGAAGCTGACGCCGCCCTTGACAAGGTACTTGCCCGGCTCCTTGGGGTTGAGAATGTTCGGCTTAAAGGTACGGAAGAACTGCAGCGGGGCCTTGAACAGCTCCATGTTTGCAATCTCCCTGCCGAGGCACACGCGCGCGCCGTATCCGAAAGCCATGTTGTACTTGTTGAACTCCTTCGCCTTCTCTTCGCTCTCCAACCACCGCTCCGGCCGGAACACGTCCGCATCCTCGCCGTAGATCTTCGGATCGCGGTGGACGAGCCACGGGTTGCAGGTAAGCTCGGTGCCCTCTGGGACGTACTTCCCGTAAAGCTCCATTCCGCCCTTAGGCGCAAGGCGCGGGAAGATGTTCGGTGCCGATGGGTTGAGACGCATGCTCTCCTTGACGCACGCAACGTAGTAAGGGCAGTGCTCGAGAACCTCCATGTATTGAGGCATCTCCGACAGCTTTCCAGCACGCGTGACAGAGTCCAGTTCAGCCATGAGCTTGTCGTACACCTCCGGGTTCGACATAATGTGCACCATCATGGCCTGGAAGGCAGTTCCCGTCGTATCCGCACCAGCAAGAAGAACCAGGAGAATCTCGGCCTTGATATAGTCGAGGTCCAGCGGCTTGCCGTCGTCGTCCCGAGCGTCGATGAAACTAAAAGCTGTCAGAAAAAGCACTAATGCAATACCAACGAGGGGTACTTACGTCTGAAGGAGATCGATCCTGCCGCTAGTGTTTCCTGCCTCAATGTCCTTGAAGCGCTGGGCAATGAGCTTGTCGCGGAACCTCATCAACGTGCCAATACCAGAGTCCTGCTCGGGCCTCGCAACCAAGTACTTGTCGCCGAACCACGTGCTCTTGACCCAGTTGGTGAAGGGGTAGCAGCGCGCCATGATGCCGAAGGGAACCAGACCATCGTGGAAGCCTTGAATCAGGCCCTCGACGTCCTTGCCTTGCTCGATGAAACCAAAGGGAGCACCGAAGCCGACCTCGGAAATGATGTCGTACGCCATGTAGACAGCCCACGGGGCGAAGTCGAACTTATCGCCCGTCCTGGCAAAGCTGCGGTCAATTTTGCTCACCCACTCCTTCATGCGCGCATCAATCAACGGCTCCATCTTCTTGATGTTGCTGAAGCTGTATGGGGACGCGGCAACCTTGCGGAAGTAGGAGTGCTGCTTGTGATCTTGCATATTGAACAGAGACTCGGTCTTGCCGAAGCTGCCGGTGATGTAGTGCTGCGACTTGTTTGCATTGCGGTGGTAGATCTCGGGGAGCTTGGTGGCATCGCTCACGAGGAGCATGGTCGGGGTGATGCGAATGACGGGTCCTGGGGCCAATCTGTTAGCTTTGGCGGGGGATGAAGCTGGGCGAGCTTACCGTGCTCCTTGTGGAGCTCTCTGAACGTCTGGCACTCATCCTCCTTGACGTTGTGGTAGGTGATCCATAGGCGGGTGACACTTCCCCAGAAGTTGCCGGGGAACTTGGCGAGAGGGTGCAAGAAGCGGTAGTAGACTATCTGGTGCAGCACCTTGAAGGTGACATAGGCAATGACAGCCAGAATCAACTTCGAGAGGATCGCCATTGTGTGTTGTGGCACAGCACAAGTCCTGGGCGCCGGAGCACATAAAAAGAGCGCGGAACTCAGGCAGGGAGCCCCCCCGGCGAATGACGATGCTCGGTTTACACATGGTTCCTGAGAGATAAAACTGGAGCTTATCCACGCCAGTGTCGGGCGACTGCTCCGAAGCCATGCCACGCGGCCAAGAGAGATGCGGATTGCGAAGGATGCAGAAACGGGGCCTGAAGAAGAAGTGGATCGCTGGCGCACGATTCAGGCGGCAGATGGGGGCGTGCATGGCGTGGAATTGAGAGGCGCGCGCTGTGCCGCAGGATCTCCGCGGCGGGCAGCCCGCGAAGAGTAGTCGGCGCCGGCTGCGTCCCGAGGAGGAGGAGCCGGGCTGGGCTGGGCATGGACGGCAGCAGCGATCGGCGCTGCCTTCTTCAGACGGCCAAGGCTCGCTTGTCCCGACCACCACCACCATCACCATGCATCCGCGGCCGGGCCAACGGGGAGCTGCGGCTCCCTTCCGCCCCCGTATTGTATGCCCTCCAGGAGACCGCCACACCACACTGCCCGCCCATCTCGACTCTAAACGACAAATGGCGATTGGCGTCATGCAGCCACCGTGGGCTGATCGGGAACCCACTGCCAGGGTCTAGCACGCGGCTTGGTTCGTGGGCATGCAAAGCTTGGCCCACGCTTTGTTCCGCGGCGAGCACTGCTACATCCAGATTTTGTGATAGAGCTAGCCTGCCTCTATTCGGCCTCCTCGGCAGGAACGCCGGGGATCAATCAAGAGGATAGCGGGATCCATGCCCTCTACATCTGTGAAGTGGAAAATTCCTCATGATGCCTGCTGCCGCTCGCCTCTTCGAGTCTAGCCATGCATTTCCGTAGCTGATATCTAGATCCCTCGCTCTCCCCGCTGCGTAATTCTGTGTCCACTCTCCCTTGCCTTTGCCTTCTCCCTCCAGAGTCGTCGCTATGGTGCTGCAAGGCAATGCCCTCTACCGGACTGCCGTCGCTGCCGGCAGTCTCGGCTTCATCACCTTCGGATGGGACGCTGGTGTTCTTGGAGGTGTCCTTCTCACACCAGACTTCCAGGCCGCCATTGGCGTATGTCGCCTCTCGCAGTCAATTGCATTTCGCTGACGGAGAACAGTACCCCAACACGACCATCATCTCCATGGTGACATCTGTGTTCCTCCTGGCATCATGGCTGGGATGCGTCATTATTTCCATCTTCGGGATGCGCATGGGCAGACGTAGCTGGGTTTTTGCCGGCGAAGTCGTACAAATCATCGGCTCAATCATCAGTGCAACCAGCTACAGCTACGGCCAACTGATTGCTGGTCGTGTATTGATTGTAAGTGTACAGTCATCCTGGCATCGTAGCGTGAGCTCATACAATCGTAGGGCGTTGGCAATGGATTCTGCACGTCCATGATCCCCGTCTACGTTGCCGAAATGGCAGTCAATGTCAACGTTCGCGGAGCGTCCGTCAACTTTATGATATGTTCGGCGGCGGCTGGCATCGCGCTTGCTTACTGGGTGTAAGCGTCTTTTCTATTTGCTAAAAGTTGATTTAGCGGCGTCTGACATGGCTGTAGTGATTTCGGCATGACCTTCACCACTGGCCAGGTCGTCTGGAGGTTCCCCGTTGCTCTCCAAATCATGTGGTCGCTCCTGACAATGGCATTCCTCTATCCCACGCCAGACACACCTCGATACTACTACGCCAAAGGCCACAACGAGCAGGGCGACAGCACTCTCGAGCGTCTGTATGGAAAGACGTTGACCGATCCTGAGGTTGAGCAGTCCAGGAAGGACATTCTGGCTTCTATCGAGCTCGAGAAGGTTGCCACTGCCTCTCTCCGCCTCAAAGATTTCTTCTGGGACACTTCAGATCTGCAGGCCGCACGCCGGATCCGCACCGGCGTCATCCTCGTCGGTATCGGCTATTTAATCGGTACTGACATGGTCTATTACTACATGACAACCATCTTCCAGACGTAAGTCTAGTTGTTTTGTTCTTACAAGGCTGGCGTCCTAACGTCTCACAGTTACATCGGTCTCCCTGCCGTAACCGCGTCCGCACTTTCCGCCGTCGCCACCACTGTCCTCACCATCACTAACTTCATGGGCGTGACATTCATGGAGAAGCTAGGCCGTCGCACGTGGCTCATCGCCGGGGCGATTGGGCAGACTATTTTCTTTGCTACATTCACAGGCTTAATGTCGAGCCCAGGTGCAAAGACGGGAGCCGCTGCGGCCGCCATGCTGTTCTGCTGGATCGCCGTGTTCGGACCCACCTGGGGTAAGCAATGAATGAACCCGCATGGACTCTTTCAGATCTCAGCAAGCTGACTCGCAAAATCCAGGCCCAGTTCCGTATGTGTACAGCTCAGAGATCATGCCGCTTCGCTACCGCCATATCGGTTTCTCTTTGTCTGTCAGTGCACAGTGGCTCTCGGCTTTTCTGACCACATTCGCCGGGCCTATCGCTATTGCCGACGTGAACGTGGGTTGGAAGACGTGGATCTGGTTTTTGGTGTTCAATGCCATCGCTGGTCCCTACGGTAAGCCTCGCACTCCACAGCCCCCCTTCTTCCCCTTTCGAACAACCTGACAATCGCTTGAACCTGTTGATTCTTATGCTGACAATATTACGTGTTAGTATATTTCTGCTGCCCCGAGACCCGCGGGCGCACGCTCGAGGAGGTCGATTTGATCTTCATGTCCGAGAGGCTGGAGAATACCGCCGCCGCCAAGCAACTCCACCACGCCGGTTCCGTCTCCGGTAGTAGCACGACTGAGGGTGTTGCTGAGCAGGGTTCTGTCACCCCGACCAAGGAAGGTTAAAAAAAAAAAAGTAACAAACACATCCGTAATCATAGAGGACTTATAGAAGTCTTTTCAATCACCGCCACCACCACGTGTATACAATATTGCCTCAGTCCATTAGGATGAAACGCCGCATGAAGAATTTGGCTGCCACTCACTAAAAGTACCATTTTGGAATGAGAGTAGAGTAGATAATACGTATATGTCGGTCTTTAATGATAATGTTCTGAACATCCAAGATTACCCTTGCCTGTACCTATAGTCTTACCTCTATTCAGTCAACGACACATCCGGTGAAGAAGTAAACTTGAAGCAAAGCCTCCATGTTTACATGTAGCAAGTTTCTCAAGGCAGGTCACCCCAGCCGTCAGAGTTTTGATGCATGGTTGAAAGCACTAGTATGCAATGGGACGTACGTCGTTCGAAGGAGGATTTCTTGGAAAGGATCCACTCTGTAGAACGAACATTGGGTCACTTTTTGGCAACGACAGACATGGGTTTATTTCGAAAACGGGGTCGGCCAGCCTGGCATAGGCGGACGCGGTATTTGTGCCACTGGTTGCATTGCTCTGCTACAGTGCTTCGCTCTAGAGACGCGCAAACTTCGATTGAATGCTGAAGGTCTCCATGCTACATTAGTTTCTTTTGTTTTATCGTTCCATCCAATTCTTGACCAGCCGCCTCTATTTTTGTACATTGGATCTTACGTTGTCTTCTCCAATTACTCATCGCCGCCGCCCCCGATGGGGCCACCCGGCATCTTCGCGGCCTTCGCAGCAACAATGTCATCGACACGGAGCAAGAGGCAAGCGCTCTCAATGGCGGTCTTGATGCTCTGCTCCTTGACAGCCATGGGCTCCCAGACGCCATACTCCTTCATGTCGACCAGCTTACCAGCATCGCCATCGATACCCCAGCTGCTGCCAGTGGCAGCATCGGCGTGCTTAGCACGCAGCTGGGTGAGAACCCTGATCGGAGAGGAGCCAGAGTTCTGGATGAGTGTGCGGGGAATGACCTCCATGGCCTCGGCAACGGCGCGGTACGGCCACTGAGCAACACCTTCAATGGACTTGGCCTTCTTTTCAAGTCCAACAGCAATCGCCATCTCTGTAGCACCGCCGCCAGGACAGAGACGAGGGTTCCAGATGACGTTGCGTGCGACACCCATAGCATCCTGAAGGTTTCTCTCGATCTCGTTCAGGATATCCTTCGAGGGGCCGCGAAGCAGAACCGTGCAGGCCTTGGGGTCCTCGCACTGAGTGAGGAAGGTGAAATACTCATCACCGATCTTGGAGATCTCAAAGAGACCGCACTTGGTGCCAACATCCGCCTCGGTGAGAGACTGGGGGGAGTTGACAATGGTAGCACCAGTAGCGCGAGCAATACGGTTGTTGTCCGTCTTACGGACGCGGCGCAGGGCGGTGATGTTGGCCTTGACAAGGTAGTGCTGGGCAAGGTCTGGGAGAGTTAGAATTTATCACCGAAAGCATTACTCGGCAATGCTTACCAGAAACACCCTTCTCGGTGATGACCAAGTCAGGCTTGAGAGCGACAATGGCGTCGCACATGGCCTTGACCTGCTCCTCCTCGATCTGCAATATCCTGTTCCAATCTTCCTCCTTGCTGATTTCGATGTTCGTTTGGGACTCGCCCTTCTTGTACTCGAGAGAGCAGTCGAGCAGAATGACCCTGGGCTTCTCGATGCGCCTCCTCATCTTGGGGTGGGTGATATCCTTGTTGAGCATGACACCGTCCAGAACCTTGCAATCCTCGATTTCTCCACCGGGTATCTTCTCCACTCTGGCGTAGCGCTTGATATCAACCTCCCTCTTGCCGCCTCCGACCTCAAGAGAAACCGTCCGCACCGCCTTCAGGGCAAGGTTGCACATCAATTCGGACCACCGCGAGACGAACTTGGTGCCGATCGAGGAGGAGATCAGGGAGTACATGGCCTTGTCATCGTTGATGTCGACAGGTATCGAGATTTCTTCGATGATGGAGATGGCATCCGTAAGGGCGCGCTTGAAAGCGGATATTATGGTGACAGGGTGGATGTTGCGCTCGAGCTGGGGCAGGGATTGAGCCAGCATCTCGCCCGCTGCACTAAATGTCAATCACAGCTCCGCAGCTCAACTGGCGTGGGACGAACCAAGAATGATGACGCTGGTGGTACCGTCGCCGACCTCCTCGTCTTGTGTTCTGCTGAGCTCGATCATGCTCTTCGCGGCAGGGTGAGCGACCTCAATCTCTCTCAGGATGGCGTGGCCGTCGTTGGTCAGGACAATACCGCCCATGGGGTCGAGCAGCATCTTGAGCATGGCCTTGGGGCCCAGACATGACCGAATGATATCGGCAACACTGAGCGGCAGTAAGCGGGGTGCATCGGTGCATGGGCTGGCGCGTACTCACGTCTTTGCGGCCGTGATGTTGGAGAGCTGTGCTTTGCGGCCAAACTGTCTCTCTCCCCCAGTCTGGGTGTCTGGGGAAGTGGGGGATTAGCTGGAGTCAGGGGAGGTTTTGGGAGCAAACGTACTCATAACCACCACGGGAGCCTGCATCTTGAGGAGCTGTGTCGAGGCTGTTTGGGTTGTGGATGCGTCCGGCGGAGAATGAGGGGCTACAGCGCTCTGATGCTGGCTTTCGCGGGCCTTCCACCAAAATGCCCAAAGCGCGTCCTGGCGCGACGATTTTCCTTTCCGACAGCTACGCGTCAAACGACGGCAAACACGCCAAGGAAAGGCGGCAGCGCAAGGCCGACGTTCCGATGGCCAAGAAGCGGAGAGACGGGCGCTCAGACCGCTTTTCTCGCCGAATGTGCACGTGAGCGGATCAATGTCGGATCCTTGCAGCCGGGACCCTGGTCCGACACTGAGACACAGCTAGGCCGCAATCGGCGCCTGCGCAAGGGCCCTCCGACCGGCGCCGCCGGATGCATAACGCAAATTTCGAGACGCTGAACCTGTTTTGAAAGTGGCCCCTTTACCGGACGCCCCGCTCTTTGCGTCAGCCGTAAATCAGGCACGTAACGCTGAGCCGTCGCTCCTGGCTGCGTTACCTTCGGGCCGCCCACGAAAATATGCATCGTCTGCACAGCTGGACCATTTTCCCTGGCCCGGAAATGCATCCGCATGAGCGCCCGGCCCCGCATGAGGCCTTTCCGGCAACTCTGACCACCGATCCCAGGACAAAAGCCCGCCCGTATTGTATGTTTTGAACTGTTTCATTGGCGCGCCCTCGGTAACGGCGCAAGCGCCGACGTTACAGAAATGGTATAGTCCACCAGATGCGGCTAGGGAAATGCGCTCCTCTTGGCAAAACAGGCTCGCCTGATTTGCTGCTCTCCACAGAAGCCCTCTCGGCATTTCACGTGACGCCAGCCTCCTCTCTCCATGCATTCTGATTCGCGATCATCTGGGTGCTCTTGCTGCATGTTCAAAAGGCACTCTGGTCCCCGTCTCAGTCCATTTCTTTCGCATCTCACTCCTCAGCTTGCACGCCCACGACGCGCTCCTCATATTCGCGCGCTCTTCGTCTCTCTTCCTCATACCACCTGCCCTCTCCCTCACCTCACACCCTCTACTCCATCCTCCATCATCACCTCCATCGCGCCGAGCTCAGCTAGCTCATCGTCGCCGCCTACAACCATCCCGCGCGCCCACGCTATCGCGTCACCCGCTCTGCTCGCGCCAAGCTGACGTCGCGTGTCTGAACACTCGTCATCTATCGTATCTCAATTTCTCTTCTCTCGTGCTTGTCCTACTAAACAAACAGCATCATGGGTCTCAACTACTACGCCTCGTCGCCCACTGTTGTGCTGCCGCCCCAGCAGTACAACTTCGAGCAGCGCCTCAACGCGCCGCGCTATTCTGCCCACGCATCCACTTCATCCGTTATGCCCGGACGGGTTCCAAAGTACCCCACGCCGCCGTCGCTGAACTACCAAGCCGCTCCCTCAAACGCCATTGCGGGCCGCAAGCGCTCGCTGGATGATGCCGACGTTGATGAAGCACCTGCGGACGGCTCGAAGATCATCACGAAGCCGAAGCCTGAGCCCATCATGGGTCCTGGCATGACTCTCATCTATCCCGACGAGCCGGGTTTCGCCATCGCTGCCGAATCCCAGACCGGCACCTGGGCCGAGACCAAGCACGAGGTTGAGGAAGCCAACAAGCCGAGGGAGAAACCAATCGCTGTGTCGCGCAAGTCGCAGCGTACCGCCATCGTGGACCGTGCCTCTGGCAGCCCTCCTGCTGCGGTCAAGCCCGTCGTCCCTTCGTCTACCCTGGGCGTGGATTCGTCCTCCCTTGCCTACAAGGCCACCACAATGCCCATCGATGACTTCGGCCACACCATCCAAGACCTGACCATGTCTCTCGGGATTGGTTGGAAGGAGATTGTGTTCAACCCGGAGAAGAAGGACGGCGCGCGCGGTTGGGCCAAGTTCATCAGCAGGCACTATCCTCTAGCATGCCCGCAGGTCCTCCACGAGAGCGAGGCTCACGACGCCTTCCTCGTGCACGCGCGCGACGTCGCCGACGATAAGGAGAAGTTCTTCATGTTCAGCCAAGATCTGCGCACCTGCAGGTTAGTGAGCACGACGCTCGAGGGTGTCGTCCGCAACCTCACCCAACGTCCAATCGCCTACGAGAGCGACGTGGTCCAAGCGCGCGACACGTCTCCAGTCACGATGCCGGCAAGCAACGACACCGAGATGAGCATCGACGCGCCTACGCTCCAAGCGGCCGACACCGCCATGGAGATGTAACTCACCGTGCTGATGGCCGGCTTCATTTCCTCGTTTGCACACCTCTCCAACCCGATTCCGAATTTCTTGCATGGGTCTTCTTTCCGCTGGCATCTCTCTTCCTCTTCGAGGGTGCTTTTCCTGCTTTGTCCCCACGGCGTTTCTGCGGTTGGCCAAAGCGAATGGTGGTGGGGGCGTACTTTGGATCCGTTCTTGATTTTGCTTGATGCTTCCCTTGATTCTCTTTTGGTGCCCTTTTTCCCAAAACATTGACTACGCGCATGCATGTACTTTTAGATCCTCGCGCATCCATATGGCGCAACTTCCGGCGTTGCAGTGGCCTTCGTCCAGTGGGTTGACTCCGCCATGGCTCCTTGGAAAAACAGTAAGCGACAAAGCACAGCCAGCACCAGCAGCCGACGTAGGTGCGATATGAATGAAAAAAAGATTTATTGCTGCTTTGACATTCGTCACCGTATTGGACAATTTCACCAGATTGATTGCTAGGAGTGAAACAGGAGTCGATCACGACGGACAATCAAGCACGACCTGATACCCGCGGCACAGGCCGACAGCCCTTTTCCGTCGGGCGTGGAGATTCCAAAGCCGCTGGTGCTATTTTGGACGGTTCGCCTGTGCGGCCAACGCAATGCGTTCGTATAGTCGTGTCCGTCTATAGTTGTATTTCCGTCACGAGGCGCGAGGCTCCAATCTCCTGATCCTTCGGCGGCGTGCGAAGAGGTCGAAATAGACACTCGTGCATCCAAATCCCCTGGCGGCGTCGTGTGAGCACTGCAGGACCCCTGCGGCGCAGCGATCGTTGGGAGGAGATTAGAGAGCGCGTCAGCATCACATTGTCGTGGGGAGAGGAGGTTCTGTCGGTCTGCCTAGGGCGTGAGTGCTGCGCTGAGCACCTGTTCTTTGCTGCGAGCAGCGCATGCCGGCATCGTCCGATTGAACGGCTCTGCGGGATGCGGACCGCCCTTTCGTCACCGCACGTGTGGTGCTGGCGGTACTCTTATCGGGGTTGATCAGCAGGCGCGAGGTGCAGACGCAGCTCGGCCTGAGAAGACGGGCGCTTATCATGAGAGCTGCGAGTGCATCGTTCACGCTAGATAAGGTGAGTCGCGGTCTGGCTCATGGCTGTGGCGGGCGGAGAAGACGCATTTGAGCACAGCGGCACGGTGAGGGCGACCCGTGGGGAAGAAAACCGGTGAGGAGGTGCCTATCCTCAACCAGACCGCCATGCGCCAGTGCCAGGCGGGACCGGGCATCAATGGCTCTTTTCCAACGTAACGCCCGCGGCGATTGGACGAGAGGGCGCTCAGATGCACTCGATCTACGGCGCAAAAGCAGGAAATTCAACAGCGGGATGGATTCTAGAAAGCGCGCGATGTGGGCATGCGCAATAAGGTCGCGGTCCAGACTTCTCGTACTCGACGTCTCTTGTCGGGCAGCGCGCTGTTGACGCGCAGCTGGGGAGGCCGTCGTCTCCGCAAGCGGAGGGCAGGCGCGAGGAGATCACCCGCGAAGGCGTGCCCCCTTACAAGGCGAGTCAAGGTGCAGGGCTGGTGGCTTGCTGAGCGCAGCGCTGGCGGAGCTGTCCGCCGTGCCTGGAGCTGGAAGGAGCCCCTGGGCTTCGAGTCGGCTTCCGCGTGCGCGCCCCTCCTGGCCCCTCCCCTGCACGCTTCCTGGTGGCCCTGCGCTATTTAAGGCCCCGATGACGAAATGAGAGGAGCAACCGTCGCGTGAATCCGATAATTTCCACGCCAGACAAAACCACAGGCCGCCGTGCCTGGACTGCTCCAATCCGCCCTGCCCTCGTTGAGCTGTGCAGATATATCGCCCGTTTAGTCGCTGTTGTTCAATGCTCTGGTCGCCCGCGCCTGACTCGGATGCCCGCTTCTCCATCCACACGCTGACCTCCCACAATGTCGACTGCCGACCAATCCCCCTTCTCCATCCGCCCTGAGGATGCGCAGCGCCTCGAATCCTCCCAGCCCTTCAACGTCCTCCGCAGCTATCTTGCCGTCAATGCCACCAACGAGTAAGCATACCCCGCCCGTTGCGACTCCAACGCTGACCGCATGTGATTCTAGCATGTGCCCCGAGCATGCATGCTGCTCCCCCGAACCATGGCTGCTCCACCGCGACATTCTGCATGCCCTGATCATGCCCGTCGTCCAGCTCTTCCACCGTGCCTCTCGCCTGGCCGAGGCTGCTCTGTGCAGCTCCAAGGCCGAGGACCTCGAGATGGCCTTCACCGGCGATGCTCGCAGTGGTTTCCTCTGGTTGCAGTGCTTCTTTGCTGACGAGGAGGACTGGTGCCAGTCAATTGGCTGTCCTGGTATGCTCTGCCTTGTTCTACCAATCAACTTGAGGGTCTAACAAATCTGCAGCTTGCATTGTCACCTCCACCCTCTCGACCGAACAGCACCTTCGGATAACCTTCACCGCCCTCAACCTTGCCGAGGAGTCCAGCTATGCCAGCGGTCCTGCACAGAGTCTCCCTTCGCTTCCCTTCTTCGCCGACGCTCTCCGCTACGCCATCGACACCGATCCTTTCTGGGAATCCTACCCTGGCGCCTCCTCCACCTTTGAAGCTTCTGCTCAGAAGCTCACCGTACATATCCACGCTCTTATGGACCAGTGCGGCGAGATCGAAGCCCTTGTTTCAGACTACGATGCTACACCCGCCGATTCTCAGCCGTCCAGCCAGCTTGTCAAGTTTCAGCAACGCGCCCAGCCGGTGCGAGCGCCCTCCGGATTCCTCAGGTTTGGTGCTGAAAGCAAGTGTCCCGCTGTGAAGCCCAGCCGCATGGCCAGGCGTCAGCAACGTATGCGCCAAGAAGAGCAAATGTTGCTGCAGCAGTTGGTGGCCCAGTGCTGGGGCCAAGTCGCACTCGCCGGTGCAGTTCCGGGCGCGCGGGACCGCGCTCACGTCAAGGCGCTGATGCGACGCGCTGACAACATGACGAGTTTCGGCGAGAGGAGAAGGCGGAGTTTGACTTGTCCTTGATTACCTCGCATATGGACTTTTTTCCCCCTAGAAGCCAAGAGACGGAGCTTGCATCATTTTTCTACATTCATACCGATTACCACATTTTGGGAGTTGACGGAAAATGGGCCGGGTAATGGGTATGGGATTGGGACGGACAAAAGGGATACATTTTCACGGCGTTTACTGAAGCCCGGCGTTCTGGCTTCACTGGCATTGGTTGATACCTCAAAGACCTTCCTTCGGCTTTTTAGATTGCAAAGAAGAAATATACTTGGCGTTTCTAACGCTTTTCTTCAAGACCTCGTATTTCCATCCCTACAGCGTGCAAGTCAGTAGACCCCGCAGCAAACGATATTTTGCATGAATCTGTTTGCTAGATTCGGTAATGATTCAGACACAAACACGCGTCCCAATTGCTATGGATGTGACGTGGGCTGCCAATCTCCCCACAGCCATTTTCTGCGTTGTTTCGGTTGTATGCTGAAACTTGTTG
Organism: Lasiodiplodia gonubiensis; assembly: GCA_009829795.1. NCBI lineage: Eukaryota > Fungi > Ascomycota > Dothideomycetes > Botryosphaeriales > Botryosphaeriaceae > Lasiodiplodia > Lasiodiplodia gonubiensis. The sequence goes on from RHKH01000005.1 coordinate 511,826, forward strand.
CAGGTGGCCTAAATGAAGTGTCCTGACGTAAGTCATCCTTCCCGAACGCTTGCTCCAGCACGCAGAGGGCAGAGTCGGAAAGTAACGGACGACTTTCGCGAAGCTTCGTGCTGTACTGATTCACGCACGTTCCCTCCACTTGGACTTTTCGGCAAACAGGCGGAATAAGCTAAGTTCGAGCCAGTTTTGCTTCTGCACACCTTTCTGTACGCCATGTTCTCGAAGACTCCATATCGAACGCGTGGGGCGAAACTGAATCCAAATAGATGTCCTCAATGTTCGGTTTCGCCGATTCGCCATGGCGTTTTTGCCTTTCGCCACCGGCACATGGAATTCTTTTGCCGGGGCCTAGGCTCCGGACTCCTAGACACCAAGTGTCGTGGCTTTACGTTTGGCGGCTAGCTCCCGTGGCGAAAAGCAGATGAAAACACCGACACCAAACGACGCCGTTTGACCGGCCTCAGCAGCTGCGCCACGAGGGCGTCCAGTCGTGTGTATGCGTCGTCCAGCCATGCAGCAACGAAGCCACCATCGATACGAAAGGAACATTCGCCCAGGGTCCAGATGCGTAGAGTGGGGGAGACGTACTTGGAGTGCAAGGGCCTCCAGTCAGCTTACTCAGTTCACTTTGCCAGAGAAAGCGTTATTAATGTTGGAGTGACTTTATACAAATCTATGTGGCTATCGTTCGCTCAGGAGACGGGCACTTCAGACGTCCTTTCGGGCATGCATGCACAACACACATGTGGACAAAGCCATCCGAACAAGATCTTGAAACATCCAGAGCTTGTTGCAACACTGAACAGAATAACTCAGCGGGTAAGAAGCGTTGGTGCGAGTTTTACCCGATATATGGTCACGCCCTGCAGTTGCGCCTTCCCAACTGCCTCTCGGAAGGAGAGCAATGGAAGATTTGGCAGAAGTGGCGCTGAAACCCTTTCAGCATGACGACTATGTGGTAATTGAGTGGCTGCAGTGAGTAGAAGAGGTACGTACAACTGTGTATCACGCACTTGGCTAGCGTTCAGCGTGGCGGATAGTCATTGACACTATTGAAAAAAAAAGCCCCCCGAAAACGGCGGCTAGGAGATTTTGCTCGACAATTCCCGGAGACACTACGACTAACGCCGCTCTGGCGCCCATTAACACGCTCGTTTGCAGCGCTTTGCTTCGGCTGTCGCGGGGTGTGATAGAAACTCTACGTGTTGGCTTAGATACATCAAGCTAAAGGAGGCTGCGTGCAGACCAAAACCTCGCAACAACTATTGAACAAGCCTACTGAGATAGAGCAGAAACTGCCACCCACCGTGGCTTCTATACTCTTCCGCCTCGCCGAACTGCAGTTTCCCACGTGTGGTCATTTGACGCATGGAAAAGATGCAATTCAAGAGTTTCTCCTAGCATGAGCTGCCAGTCGACAGCCAGGCGACTGTCTGATGACTGGGAACATAAGTGCAATTCACAACACTCACCTCCACGTACGACCATAGGTCGCAGAATGCAGGGCTTCCCGTCCGCTCAGCCGTACTTAAGCTGCGAACCGGCCGATTAGTACTCAAGTGGGTGACCATTGGGGAATCCCGGCTGTTGTACGTTTTGCTTTTTGCCGAGAGGTCCTTCGGTCGCGCTTCGAACTCACCCGTCTTGACTTTTTGTTCTTTAATGGTCAGATAAGGCAAGTTTTTCCAATTTGTGTCTTTATTGCCGCCCAGTGCCTGCGTGCGCCCTCGAGGGGAGTTTTGGGGAAGCACTGTAAAATGAAACCACGGTACGATGATGGAGACCCTGAGACCCTGTCCGAAGCGAAAGAGAATAAATAGCGGCCCCAACACCGGCACTGAGAACTGTCGTAACAAGGATTGGGGTGTTTTCATCACTGGGAATGGGGACGGGTTATGAAAAACGCACCGCTTTGCAAGTGTGGGGTTTCGCAGCAGAGCACCAGGTCGATGATGAGAATGTTGTCCCTCAAAGTAATGGCATCTTGTTCTGAGGCGTGATCGAGGTCTTTCTTTCGTATGAACGAAGGAAATGGGAGCATGGCCGATGATGACAAGGCACCGAGAGGTTCTGAGGTCTGCGTTTCCTGGACATGTCAGAGACACTAGGTCGATTGACAAGGAGAGAATGGCATGAGAGAAACGACGAGTATGTAAAGGCAGTACAGGGTATTGTTGAATGCCTCATACCTTTCTCATGAATGCAAACCCACCATTTCAAGGTTCTGCCATGTTTTCCAACTGTCCTTGTCGCAAACCTCTCCTGTACGGTTTCTGGATTCTTGATGGGGGGTGGTCACGCCCAGGCTTGCGAATGGCAGTCACAGCGAGGATCTATGATGAGGGAGACCGCACCTGCGGCGGGATGCAGTCTCTGAAGCAGAGCACTCCAGAGAGGCAAGATGGCGCAATAGTCTCTAGGCAGGCGCAGGTGCAGGCGTAGACGCCTTGCCTCACTGCCATGCCTGTCGTTTCCGACCTCCGCACAGAGTGCAGCGTAAAAGCGCGCGGTGCTCTGTTCTCTCAGCCTCTAGAGTGCTTATCACGGACATGGATATCGAACTCTAACATATAGTTTCAAACTACGTCTTCATGCATTTAGGTGCGAAGATAAGCTTCGCATTCTTCTAGGTCGTTGGCGGTTGCCGCATCGCAATCCGCGGATGCTGTACACCAATGTGACTGACCTACGCAGCAACCAGAACCGAACCAAGGCATAGCAACTTCTTTGCGGACCAGGAAAAGCGAGCGGAAGGCGCTGGCCGAAATGCAACAGGCAAATACGGGTCAAGCTACCGCGAGCGACTTTTGTCCCCGACTGCCTTCCACCTACCATCACTTCGAGCGGAAACCACAGATTTGCACACCTATGATACCAACCAGTGCTCCTGGCTTTTGTTTGTATGTTAGTCACTACTTGGCGTTATTAGGTAGGTGGTATAGTCATTACCTACCGTGCCATGCTTCTTCGAGAGGATGTCAAGGTAGCTAGCATCTACGTCCATTTCACGCACGTTATCGTCACTATCGTATGATGTATGTAGTTGAAATACTTTTTTGTGCCGCCTTGATCATGCGTATCCTAGCCAATGCTATGCACAGTGGACATGTAGGGATGAGAAAGCAAAAGTCCCTACGCCAAAAGAATATCTCGACGTCCGCCAACCTCACGTGCGCCCATACTTTACAATCCCAAAACCCCCAAACGCCTGGCAGACTCAAATGTTGGTAGCCCTCCTTGGAGGGAACACGAGACTGAAAAAACAGGAACCATTAAGTCTTTCAGAAGATGTGTCGTCGAGTCATCGCTTCGACTCAAAGAGAAGACGCTTATTGACTTTTTGCGGTAGAAAATAGCGGAAACGAGCCGCCAGAGACGAATCGCTTAATCCTTGCTCTTCTTCTTCTTCTTCTTCTCCGACTTCTCTCCTTCGTCGTCACGCTTCCTCTTCTTGGGGTCGGTTGCGCCTTCAGTGGTGTCCTTGGACGCCTTCTTTGCCTCCTTGGCTGCCTTCTTCGCTTCCTTGGCCTCACGCTTCGCGGCACGCTCAGCCTTTCTTGCCTTCTTCGCCTCCTTCTCGGCCTTCTTCGCGGCCTTGTCACCACCCTTCGACTTCTTGGGCGTCTCGTCCTCGGATTCACTCTCCGACTCCGATGCGCCGTCAACCTCCTCGATGCCGTTCGACTTGTCGTTTGCGGCCGGCTCATCGCCAGTGAGGCCATCGGCGTCGGCGTTGTACTTCTTAGCCTCCTTGATGTCGAACTTGGGTGCCTTGTTCTGGCTAGCGGGGCCAATCGCAGTGCCCTTGGACTGGATGGGCTTGCCTTCAAGGGCGCGCAGCCTGCGCTCAATGGCAAGACGGGCGGTGTTTCCGAGGGCGGCCTTCTCCTCCTCAGTGGGCTCCTCCTCAGTGCCCTCACTGTTGGCACCCCAGTCGGCCAGAGAGTCCACACGCAGACCAAGGGCAGCCTTGGAGGCGAGCATGCGGGCAATCTTGCCCTTGTTCTTGCCGGATGCCTGGCCGATGAGAGAAGCGTGGTAGATCAAACCGTACTTGGGCGTGTCGTGCTTGGTCTTCAGAGCTCTGAAAAGAGCCTTCTCGGCACCAAGGATCTGGATGGTGGAACCGGGCGACTTAGCCAGGCTTATCAAGCTACCGGCATGGGCAATCAGACGAGCACCGACGAGGTCACCGACCAACGCAGTGAGGTTGGGGGCGATGGCCTGCATGCGAGTGGAAAGGTAGTTGGAGAGGGTCTGGCGGTACTCAGTGAAGCCAACGACCTGCTCAGCCAGAGCCTTGATGTTTTCGAGATCCTCATCCGTGATCTCAGTGCCCATGGAAACCTCGGCAGCAACCTTCAGCGAGGCCTCGATCTCTTCGGGCAGCACGTCGGACAGATCGGTGTTGACGCAGTTAGATCTCATACCCATGGCCAAAATAACACGCGAATATGCCACATTGTCGTTGATAATCTTGGCCATCTCGGGGAAATGCCAGCCATACCACTCCTTCACTCTCATGGCATAGATGTTGAGCTCCTTGTCCAAATCGTCGAGGAGAGAAATGGCCTGGATGATCATAGTGTCGACCTTGTCGGTAGAGAACTTGAGCTTGTGACGAGACAGCGAGTGAGAGAGACCAAGTGACATGGTTGAAACATCATCGGGCTTGAGTGCGGGGATCAAAGAGGTAAGGTGGAGGCGAATGGCGCGGAAAACGTCTTGGGTCGAAGAGTCCGAGATGGGGGTGATGGACAGGCCAGGGAGCTTGTTGATAGCGTTGCCCAGCTTAGGGTCGGCAACAGCGAGAGAGGCCTTCTTCTCGTCCTTGATCTCATCGAGGAGGCTGCTGAGCATGGGCGTGACCTTGCCGTCGGTCAAGGCAGCGGCCTCGTTGAGAGCGGTGGCAGCGCTGTCGAACTTCTCAAACTTTTTCAGCTTGAGCCTGCGCGCAAACGAGTTAGCACAGAATATCTCTAGACCGTGCAAGGCCAATTGGCAGCGAGAACGTATGGAGTACTGACAGTCCGCAGACACCCTCGGCAGTCTCAGTCTCTGTTGCGAGATCATCGCGCTTCAGCAGCTTCTTGTCCTTGGCCTTGAGGAGAGCATAGCCGGCGCTCGTTTCGGTGAGGATGAAGAGTGTCATAGCGGATAGCGCGGGGGAGTAGATAGCCCGTCGTAGGCGCAAGGTCGGAAGCGGGTGCTGCTGGTCGCGTCGCAGCTTTTTCTCTGGCGGGCGCTGCAGTTTTCGACGGCAGCTCGCACTTTTTCTCGCGCTAGCGGGCGCGGCCCATCGTTGTTCCGGCACCTTGCCCGCCGGCGCCAAGCCCTATGGACCGCCAGCGCGTCTCCCAGCGCGCGTGCCCGCTACCTAAATGTTTGTTTCTTGCTCCAGCATCAGCCTCGCACTCTCACTTCCCCTTTAGCGAGGAACAACGTCACAGGGCCGAGGAAAGTCAAATTTCTGGTATTCGACCGCCCCGACTGGCTTGACCACGGCGAACCAGCAGATCCGGCCGTGTCAATATGAGCTCCCAGGATTTTCTCAACCCAAAGCTTTCTGTCGGACGTTCGCGGCCCCAGTCACTGCAGTTTGATACAGGCCGGAAGCTCTCACCAACTACTCCTTCTGCGCGAGCTCTGTCGGGTATCTATGGCTCCTCGACAGCAGCAAGTTTTCGCTCCGATGAGGAGCATTTGATTTTCGAATTTGGCTCTCGTTTCCTTCGTGCTGGATTTGCGGGGGAGAGCAAGCCGCGCTGCACTAGAGCCTTCGGTCCTGATGAGCAGCGCAGGGTTGGCGATTTCCGCCGCTGGATGCCCGGCTACGAGAACGTGCGTCGGAAGCGAAAGCGAGGCCAGGACTGGGGAGAGGAGTATGAGCTGTGGAAGATGGACCTACGCACTGCAGACCTCGGGTTGGTTGAAGACAAGATCGAGCGAGCCGTCAGAGAAGTTGTAGCCCAATATCTGCTTCTCGACCACCGGCCACGCCGTGCTACCGTGGCGGTACCTCCTCAACTTCCCCGCCCGTTGATGACCGCTTTGTTATCCTCAGTTTTCACTACACTTCAGGCCGTCAGCATCGCAGTCCTCTCTGTGCCTGTCTTGAACATCGTCTCGGCGGGGCTCAGATCGGGTCTGGTCATCGATCTCGGATGGGCTGAGACGACAGTCACTGCAGTGTACGAGTACCGTGAAATCCACCACCGAACCACCGTAAGAGCCGGGAAATATCTTACGGAAGAGATTGCCAAAGTCTTGAACGAGGAATGCCACAAATCCAAGAAGGATCCTCCACCGGAAATCCAAGAGGACATCACATTTGAGGAAGCGGAAGAAGTGTTGACGCGGATGGCCTGGTGCTTGAACCGCGAGGAAGCCGTAAAAAAGAAGAGCGGCGCGAGTCCGGACAGCTCCGCCAGCGATCCTTCGATTACAGTGCCATTCCCTGCTGCAGACCCGCCTATCACGGTGTCCGTTCCCTTCAGTCGGTTTGCCGAGCCGTCTGAAAACGCTTTATTCGCCAGCAACTGCTCCGCACACGATATCGACGACCATGACCTTCCAATTCCACTGCTTGCTTACAACGTTCTCCTTTCGATACCCATTGATGCGCGGAAGCTCTGCATGCCGCGGATCATCGTTACTGGTGGTGCTTCAAAGCTGCCTGGAGTCAAGCGGCGTATACTCTCAGAGATCGAACACTTAGTCAAGAAACGCGGTTGGGATCCTGTGCGTAGCTATGGTAGTGCGACTCAGAAACGGAACGAGCTGAAGATGCGGAGCCATCACGTTCGCAGCAGCACTGTCGACACGCTCTCGCCGCTCCCACCGCAACCCTCGGGCGATGGCAGCATTTCAGAAACGATGGCGCAACAGGAAGAGGATGAAGACCATAGTGCACAACAGACTCCTGGATCACAAACGCCTACTTCGCAGCGCGCCTCCTCGCGCTCCTCTGGCACCGTCACACCATTCCCCGCGTCAGAATTACCGCAGGAAATCGACCCTATCACGGCCAAGCTGCAAGAGTTGGGAATGAAGCATCGTCAACCTGGACCTGAAGGCGTTGTGCGTGGGGTCGAGACATTGGGTGCATGGGCAGGTGCTAGCATTGTGGCGCAAATGCGCATACGCGGAATTGTGGAGGTCGACAAGGATCGGTTCATGCAGCATGGTCTTGCCGGCGCAACAAAGGATGCAGGGCATACAACCGTAGTTGAGCAGAAGAGGCAGAGTGCCCTGGGTAGTGGAGGAAGGGCTGCTGGTGATAGGGGTAGCTGGACACTGGGCGTTTGGGCCTAATGGTCTCGATACGATGTACGATGAACATGTTTTTGTTAAGTGCTACGCGTCAGTATACGTATGTACGACTGGAATACCCAGATAGCAAGCCTTCTGTGCGTGAGCGTAGCCCATATTTGTACTTGCGAGGCAAGCTCTGTGTCCCATCCTAGCGCATCAAGCAAGTCCGAAGTTGTCCCGAAGAGAGATTTTTAGGCTACTCCAACCAGAGCTTGAACAATCCCAGCACGTATATGTACGTTTCTAAATCCACATTTTCGAGGAGTGACCGATAGGCCGGAGGTTCTTTGGTAAGCAAATGGGGTGCGCGAGTTGTGGATGGGGCGCAAGAGAGACCTTATTGCCATCCCCATGATCGCTTTCGGACACATCTTTTTTTAAGCCTTCGCACGTATTTCATATGATCGCTCTCTCTTCACTATTTCATATTCTGGCGCGCTTTCCAGCTCTAAAAGGTGGAGCTAACCCTGCCATCCTTTTCATTTCATTCAAGTCATACAGTCACATATTTCCTGCTACTTCGTCTTCACGCTCTGCGTATATCCATCACGGGCTGAGCAAACGGACTAACCCAGCCGTCTCAAAGCTATACACTTCTTCGATCACCACCTCCGCGACAGTCGCCCAACCTTACGGCCCGAAGAATTGTCCCTATAGAGAAATCTGCAAGGTTACAAACCTCCGTGCTAGTGAAAAGCCGCCCACCACTACGTCATAACCATCATGAAGGTCCTCGAGAAGCAGTCGTCCGTCCTCACCAACTGGGAAGTTCTCAACATCGTCCACGAGCAAAAAGCGGAGTACGAAGGCAGCGACGGCGCCGGCCGCACGCGACCCATGCCCAGCAATCTGAACCGCATCCTTACCGACGTCCGTCTTCTCCCTTCCCCGCCAATGCTCATTTGACTAAACTTCGATGCTCAGGTCGAGGCACAGCTCACAGAGGCTTCCTCCCCACTCGCAGGCAGTCACAAGTACCGCGAAGGCGCCATTCGCATGCTCTACGTTAAGACTAAGGAGGCAGGCTTCGAGATTGAGAAGGCCGAGATGCTCATGATCTTCAACCTGCGGCCCAAGTCGCTCGCCGAGCTTGACACGATTATGGAGGAGCTCGACGGCCGTTACGACGAGACGAAACAGGAGGAGTTGCTAGCTATCGTCAGGGAGTGCCTGGGTCCGCTGGACGACGGCGAGGCGGAGCCGGCGCAGGATACGAAGAGCACGGACTGGAGGCACGACACGCACCGCCGGGGCGGTGCGGAGGTCGGGCTGAAGGGGGAGAAGCTTGACAAGCCGATGACGGACATGAGCTTGGCAGAGAATGGCGCGTAGGGCATGATGGGCTGTGCTTGCACGAGAAGGCGTTCATTGAGTTTGGGCAATTAAAATGTTTCATTTTCATTCGGACATGAGATGCCATGTCTTCAGTATGCAGCGACACTTTCTCAACTCGAAGCAGTGGCCGTCCTACCTGCGCCAACACCACTCGCAAGCAGTTCCAGCCTGCTAGCTTGAATACGATGTTTCCTCATTACCTCCACCCATTCCTCTTCGCTGTCTTCATCCTCCTCCTCCTCATCTAGCTCATCTTCCAGCAACGCAAGTAGCATCCCAAAATCTCCACCTAACCGACCGAGACTTCCTGCGCAATACAGCACCTGTGTCAACAGACTGTCTCTCGAGGTGCGATCCTGGACGTTTGGAAGATATTTTCGTAATGTCTCTGCCAGAAGCTCTACGAGATGCTGAGGGAACGTGGCCAAAGCAGAGGGCAACGGTTGTAGGCTATCATCTTCTCCTATACGGGTAGGAGACTTGAGACCTTGTCCGAGCTCAGCATTGTCGTCGCCAGTCGAACCCGGCGCCGGCAGTGCAGATGGGAATATGCTCTTGTACATGGAAATGATCGCAAAGCTCTGTTCGCGGAAGATTTCGATGTACCGCTTCAAGTAGCGCTCCGTCTGCTGCCCCCCAGCCCAGCTATCCTTGGCCTTTTCACCATCTGACCGCCGAGCCGCCTCCTGGTCTGCTAACTCCCGCAGCGGGTCCAGTGCCTCAAGCGTGCTGAGGAGATTGGCTAAGCGGCAGACGAGAAACAGCGCGCCCAGGGCTCCCTCACTACCGCCTATGCTCGTGCTCTTCTGGCTGTAATTCCACGCCTGATCAAGCTCGGGGGCTATGCGCCTTAGCCACCCAATTGTCCGCATCGCTCCAGCAAGCTTGATGCCGTGGTTCTGTAGGCTGGTGATTAGGTTGGTCGCCATGCCCTTCATCTCCTGCTCCGCCTGCGTCGAGATCTCGGTTACCAAGCCGACATTGGGATAGAGCGCGTGTAGCCGCTTGATGTGCGCATGGAGGTCTAGCGCAGATGCGTAATTGGCATTGCTCAGCCCCGATGTAGCCGCATTGCCCGCGCTTTGAGCAGCGCCGCCAGAAGACGATATTGCAGACGACAACAGGGTCGGCAGCTCCAGGACGTCGGCCACGCGATCTACGTTGCGGGCCAGGAGCATGGCCTTGCGCCGCCTATCGAGGATTGCATTCTCGCCCGAGCGACTGTAGGTCTTTTCGAAGTTTGCGCTGGCGGATTCGAGCTCTGGTAGAGCATCTTGGAGCTGGGCGGTATGCTTGGCGAGCTCGGGGAGAGAGGACGAGAGGCTGCTGAGACTTGCAGAAGAGGCGATGATGGACTTGTGGGAGCGTTTGGAGAGCGCTTGGAGGCTGCGGACGGTCGAGGCGGACGAGTAGGCGAGTGACTGTGGCTCGGAGGAGCTCAGCGAGGACAGGGAGAGGGTGGCCAGACGGTTCAGGTAGGCCTGGGCGGCTGGATCGGTCGGCGACGGAACGGGCCTCGCGGGGCCATCTTGGGCATCGAAGTACGGCGCGAGCAAATCAAAGAGCGGATCAGCCATGATAGCCGGCGAATGCAGTGGTGAGGTGGTTCGCGATTGGGGGTGCCGGAGCGCGGAGCGGCCAGATCTACATGTGATGGGAATTTGTGCTGCACGCTCAAAGCACTGCACTTTTTCCCACTGCCTGTCCGCAACTAACCTCGCCGTCGCCGCTCCCCTTGTGCTCCGCGTCAACTTCGCCAGTCGCGCCCACGTCCGACGCTGCTATTGTACCTTGTGCTCGGGCGCGCTGGACTCGCCTCCGGATACCCCGCCATCCTCGCCGTTTGCCGCAGCCCTCAGATCCCATAGGCCCGCGCCGCGCGCCTGCCTCCCAACATGCCGGCTCACACGGTAAACCACGCTGCGCATCCAGCACGCGACGCAGGCATGGCTGAGAAGAGACAGATCTGCGTCGAGGACACTGTGCACCTGAAAGCCAAGCAGTGGCTGATCGGAGTAGTCGATGTGAGTTCTCACTCCCGGACAGTCGCTCTTGCGCCGGCTCACTGACAGCGACCAGAGAACAAACCACGATGTATGTTTACGCCTGCGACTCGACTCCGGCTCTGCGCATGCGCATGCGCCCCTTTGGCCGCCGCATCTCCGCTTGATTTCCCCCATGCTAACGGCTCGCAGGTGGACACCCACGAGCCCGATCCCCAGCGCGACTACAACCTGCAGATCGTAAAGCACCGCGCCGTGCCTTCGGGAAAATTCGAGGCGTTCATGAGGAATGGAATTGTAAGGCCGGCTGTCAAGACGCACGGAAGAACGGTGTGCTGACGTTTGGACAGCCTCCGCGCGGAACGGTCCTAGTGTCATGGCAAACCGATTTCACGACCGAGCTGGTTCCCGAATCAGAACTGGAGCTTGTGGACCGGAACTTCTTTGTGGGAGACGTGGTGAAGCGGGATGCGAACAGCCCCATGAGCGGCACGGTGATCGGGACGAAGCTTGCGGTCACCATAGCACCCATCCGCATGTGGCCGGAAGTCGACGTTATCCGGGCTCACAGCTACGAGAAACTCATTGGCGATGATACCACCCATGCTCCCCGCTCCATGATCCCCGCGGAAGAACTCGAGACTATTCGGCAGTATCCAGAGGGAGCTCTCATTATCTACGACAACTGGGTTGGAAGAATAGACGACGCATATGACGAGATCGCGCTTCGACTTAGCAACGGCACTGTTGTGGTGCCTGAGAATAGCGATGAACTTACCCCGGTAGATCCAAGGCTGGAGCGGCATGAAGTTGGCGACTACGTGAAGACCAAGAAGGGCAATTTGCGCAGGGGTCGGTGGATTTTTGGCGCCTTCAATGCCAACGTGGAACCCGGCGGCGTCGTCATCGATGTGCGGACCACTTCTGTCACTGTCCAATGGCTCAGTCGGAGACTAGGTGGCCCTCCGGCAATGCCCGGTTCCTTCCCATCGGAGCCTCCGATCGAGCTGGGCCTGGACGACCTTGAGAGTGGGAAAGTGGTCATCTACGACAACATGAAAAGGCCGCTGACGCCAACGACTGCCTCGTCGACCACCGTCGCTATCAGAGCGTCGCCTGAACTGACCCCTGGCCAACGGGTTCGATTCAAAGATCTTACTGGTGCCTGCGTAAAGTACGCACCGTACGTCATGAAAAGACCGAGGACAGAGACTCTAGGCTATGATACGAACATTTACACAGTACAGACGACCAAGACGACAGTCATCACACAATGGCAGGATTTATCGATCACGGAAGACGAGTCTATCGGGCTACTTCCCGATCCTAACGTCGATGACGAGGACGAGGTCTGGCCTGGAGAGGTCGTCTGCACCAACGAAAGAAAACCAAAAGAATCCTCAACCGCTCCTTCGGAGGAACAGGGGGAATGGTACATAGAACCTGCAAAGGTTGGTGCGGTCCAGGCAGTGGAGGGCAAGGATCGCATGGCAATGGTGAAGTGGTTCCCCCATGCGAGCGTCAAGTTTGTGGAAAACGACCTTCTCCCCGGGTCGAAGACCGGTATTGCGGCGGGCCCAGAGGAGAAGGTCAGCTTGTACGACATACGGACAACGGCATCTCTGAACCGGAGGCGAGGCGACTATGTCATCGTTGTCGAGAGCTCATTAGCAGGAGGGCAGAGCCTATCGGATGACGTTGACTGGTTTGGAGAGGTTGTCGACCTCGGTCTTGATGGGCAGCTCACCGTGCGGCTCGGTGCTGCAAATCCAGTGCGGGACATCAAAGTTCCGGTCGAGGGTGTCATCCTTGCATATAGTACCGACCTCGATGCTGATAATGGCCCCCATGACCATCTAGGAGACAGTATGTCAGAGGACGAAGCGTATGACGATGATATGGACGACGAAAGCATACTCGATGCGGATAACTACCTCAACATGTGGTACGAATACACCGGTCCGGATGGGCGAAGAATAAGAGTTGAGGATGACAACGATGATGACGAGGAGGCATGGGCAACTGAGGACGAGGATGATGTCGATGAGTCGTCAGCAGAAGACAACGACGTGTCCATGGAGGACGCGGCAGCAGTTGATACCTCGAAAACGACACCCGAAGCCCAACCGTCAGCTGTCTCTCTTGAAAAAGCCGATGCAAGCCAGCAAGAGCAATCGGCCGTTACAGTGGATGGTACAGCAGACAGCAAGACCTCGGAGCCATTCTCGTTTTCCAACTACCCAGACGCGCCTGCAGCATTTGAAATCCTTGAGGATGCGCCACCACAAGACCACCACTTCATCAGAGCTGCTCAGGGCGAGCCAACGCAGCAACGGCTTCGCCGGATCCAGAAGGAACACAAGATCCTTGGCTCGTCTCTCCCACCCGGAATTTTGGTCCGGACTTGGGAGTCTAGACTCGATCTCCTGCGCGTGCTGATTGTGGGACCGGAAGACACGCCCTACGAGTATGCGCCATTCCTTGTAGATTTCCATCTCGGCCCAAATTTTCCTTCATCGCCCCCGGAAGCGTTCTTCCACAGCTGGACCGGTGGAATGGGGCCTGTGAACCCCAACTTGTACGAGGATGGCAAGATCTGCTTGAGCCTGCTGGGAACGTGGCACGCGGACGAAAGGAATGAGAACTGGAGCCAGGCTAAAAGCACGATTCTGCAAGTGCTAGTTTCGTTGATGGGCCTGGTCCTAGTGAGGGAGCCCTACTACAGTAAGTCTGCCTGTGGAACTGTCTTGAAAAGAATCGGAAGCTGACTGCAAGCTTCAGACGAAGCTGGATACGAAGTGCGTCAAGGGACTGAGGAGACGAGCCTGTCGTCAGCATTGTATTCCGAGAAGGCGTATTTCCGGGCGCGCGGATTTATCATGCATGGCCTTACACACCCGCCGGCGCCGTTCGAAGAGGATGTGCAATGGCTCTACCGTAAGGGCAATGGTCCTAAGCTGCTGGAAAAGGCAATCGAAGCTGCTACGGGCATCATTGAGAGGAGCGAAGGAGGCAATGGAGAGAAAAGGGACGGACTGAGAAACATCAGCGCCGGAGCCATAATACCTCTCAAGCGCCAGTTGGCAGGACTGGAGAGACTGAAGGAGAAGGACGAGAAAGCCTAAAAGTGATTGGGATGTTCGTGGTTGGAGTTCAGGTACAAAGGCATTGGGCCCGGCAGCGCGGATTCATTTAGTGGGAGCGGGGTTTCGTTTGTATATCAATAGACAGCAGCGAGAAGAGAGAATAATGCTTGCACACTTGGACCCTTGCTGCGGATCGAGCGGGTGTGGCAGGCCGATTGACAGCTGCAAGTGATCCGCGGATCGAGAATGGCGGGCTCCCCTGGTCATCCGCCAGCGAGTGGGGCAGCTACCTAGCGGCGGGCGCACCCGCCAGCCAGCTGAGCGTGATCGGCGTGTGAGAGGGCGCCCGACCTGGACCGCCGGCCGTGAACAAAGCTCACCTGCGCACCTCACCCTGCACACCCGCCCTGCCGCCTGGGCCTGCCCTCAAAACTTCTGCCGATCACCTCGCCGCCTTCGGCCCTCAACCTCGACGCCTCCAAACTCTCTCGTCCTGCGGTAGCCTGAGCTCGCCCATCGCCATCAGTTGCACCGCCCGCTCCGGGACCCCGTTATGGCCTCGCCCCATCCTGCCGAGGCGCCTGTCGCCATCAATCCGCACCAGAACGCCCGATACACGCTTAAGCTGAGCGAGCGCATCACAAACCCGTCCCAGGACCAGTCCCGCTTCAGGACCGTCAAATTCAACCACAAGCCGACGCAAGCCGCCGGCAATGCACGCACGACGACCATCAAGCCGGCCTCCACGGGGGACGACCAGTTCACGCTGTGCATTCGCGACAAAGATAAAGAGGCCCCTACGAAGGCAAGCGCCTACGAGTACGCCGGTCAGCGCAGGGAGCTGAAGAAGACGTACGTGCTGGTCTTCGACAAGGATACGCAGACGGCGACGCTCGAGCCGCTCGACGAGACGTACGCCTTCAACCTGAAGAGCGCACCGTGGGAGCAGGACCCAGCAAAGCTGGCCGAGCAATACCAGCAGGTGAGGCCGCGCAATGAGAAGCCGGAGCGCGGCGCCGCGGCGAACGACGATGCCGACGACCTCTTCTCCGACGGCTCCGCTACGCCTAGGAGCATGGCCGAGAGCATGTTCGGAGGCGGAAGCTTGAGCGAGGACGACGAGCCTGACGAGAGCAACCCCTTCGACTTCAGGCATTTCCTGAAAGACGCCGAGCAGACCGAGGGCTTCGCGTCGCCATACAGCCAGTCAGGAACCCCGCTTCGCACCACCACGAATGCTACGACGACATCTACCACGGCTACTACAGCCGCACCGGCTCGCTCCACGCCGCTTCCGCAGGCGGAGCGCCCCAAGACTAAACCGGCGCCAAAGGCAGCACCAAAGAGTGCAAGTTCTAAGCAGACTAACGCCGCATCGTCGCGCAAGCGCAAGAGCCCGGAGCCCGAACAGCCAGCCGCCAAGCCCAAAGCCACCTCCCCAGCCGCCACCACGAAGACGAAACAGCAGCCGACTCCGTCTATCCGTCTGGATCGCCGCGCATCGACGCGCCCGACCGACTCGACGGCAGCGGTAGCAACATCAGCAACTCTCTCGACCTCAGCAACCATCCCGTCACAACAATCGTCCGCCTCGTCCAACAAATCGTCAAGCCGCACGTCTCGCGAGCCAACGCCCGACGAAGATGGCGATGAGGATGATGATGACGACCAGTTTGGCGGCCTCGAGATCGACTGGGGCGGGTCTGGTGGCAAGTCAGGGTCGCGCCATGGCGGCCGGCACCCAGCACGCCGCAGCATCGCGCTCGCTTTCGAACAAGGCGTCACAGGGGACGGGCCCGTGTCTCTGCGCAGCGCCGCCGACAGCGCATCGCCCAACAGTCGTTTGCATACGCCTAATATGCGCGCTACTACTGCTATAACTAGCAAAAATGCGCCCGATGTCATCGACTTCGGCGGCGACGCTGGCGGCAGCGGCGACGAGGACGAGGACGAGGATGACGAGGCGGGCGGTCGTCATCACCAGCGTGAGGCGGATCAAGACCAGGAAGAGGAACAGGAAGACGACGACGACGACGGCTACGCTGAGGACGACGAGGACGCGGATGGCGATGTCGATCCTCTAACGCTGGGGAGTCCTGCGGCGGACACGTTGCAGCAACAGCAACGGGATCACGCTGAAGTCGACCTCGGCGACGAACAGCAACATCAAGTGGTCGAAGGCGATGATGATGACGGTGCTGGCGACTTCGAAGATGACTTCGAGGCTGAGATGGCTCAGGCGCTGGCGAGCGCGGCAGAGGAAGGGGAGGAGGACGGTGGGCGTGTGATGCATGAGGAGAGCGAGGAGGAGAGTGAGGAAGAGTAAGTAGCTCAGACGTGTTTGTAGGGAGGGTTTTTATCTTCTGTTTTTCCACTCTTCTCCCTTGTCGTCTCTCAGGAGTAGGATAGACAAAATGCGGCGTTTTTCAGGATATTCAGAGCACGGGAGCAGTAACTCGTAGCAACAGCTGCTGCTGCTGCCGCTGCTGTAGAACTTGGGTAGATCTCGCATAGAACTGGTTGACGGAAATACTCCAGTGGTTCAAATATAGCGAAACGTCCACACGCATGACATGAAGGCTGTCGGGTTCGATCATGAATAGATTTTACCTTTTTAACATTTATTCCGTGATATACGCGATTACTTACGGAAATAGTTAGACTGTAACTTCTGTGTGGATGTGATGTGCATTACTCAGAAACCGTTCTCTAAGTTGGGATGTGGATGTGGATCGCCTGGATATGGAGAGAGCAATACGTTTTAGTAACCTCAATGCTATAATCTTTCCCTGCGATGTGTTGGGATAGGCGGGCATCTTATTTAGCAGCTAAATGGAGTGACACTTCAAACTCCACAGGATGACTATTTTCCTTAGTCCAGGATCATTTGCCAATGCTTGACCTTGTCACCCCACACTAAAGATGAAAAGGCACATGGATGGGCACAGGAGTCATAGGTGCAATGAACACATCAAAGCGAAGGGCAGCAAGGTGAAGGCACACAAGGTTCGGCATGAAATGGATATCGGATTTCTTTTTCCTTTAGGCAGAGGAAGTGGGCAACGTTTAAGTACATCCCAAAATCGCCAGCACAGGGCTTTCCCCCAACACGTAGAACACGCATTGGATATCTTTCCCTCATAAGCACCGGACGACTGTTCTTCCTTGCAACGAACAAAGAAAAGAAAACGTGAAGTCGAAGATGCCAAACCAGCCGCGATGACAAGGGTTCCATGCGATGGTCTTTGTGAGGAAATATTTTGTTTGTTCGACTCAGGGACCATTCTTTGAATTTTTTTGAATACACACTCCACCGAGGCGCAAGTTGACTGACTCCTGTTTATCTTTTTGTCCTCATCCCTTCCTGGTATCGCGCTTTTCCTCCTCGACCGCTTACCACTGGCCCTCAGTGTTGGTGGCAGCAGCGTCAGCAGACCAGCCAGCCGCGGTGCCCTCGGGGGCAGCGGTGGAGGCAGCCCAGTCAGCACCGTCCTGGTCCCAGGAGGCACCGGCAGCGACGGCAGTGGTGCCGGAAGCGGCGGCGAAGGCGCCGGCACCAGCGCCGGAGACCTCCCACTCGTTGGTGAAGCCACCCTCAACGGGGGCAGTGCCGACCTCGTCAGCGCCGGGGACCTTGGCCTCCTCAACGCCAGCGGAGTCCTTGTTCTCCTCGGCCTCAGGGTCGCGGTAGAAGTACAGGTCGGTCATGACGTCCCACTCGGTCTCACGGCTGGCGAGGGTGCCACGGAGGCGGAGGACCTCACGGGCAAGGAGCCACCAGACAAGACCAATGGCGTGACGGCCCTTGTTGTTGGTGGGGATAGCAACGTCGACGAACTCGGTGGGAGAGTCGGTGTCGCAGAGGGCGATGACGGGGATGTTGACGTACGAGGCCTCCTTGATGGCCTGGGCATCGGTGCGGGGATCGGTGACGATGATCAGGCGGGGCTCCTTGAAGGAGCGGGTGATGTAGTTGGTGAAGTTACCGGGGGTGAAGCGACCAGCAATGGCGACAGCACCGGTGTGGGCGGCGAACTTCAGGACGGCACGCTGGCCGTAGGGACGAGCGGAGATGACGCAAATGTCGGCCGGGTTGTCAATGGCGACGATGATGCGGGCAGCGAGGACGATCTTCTCCCTGCGGCGCGCGTTAGACACGAAGTTTTCGCGCGTGGAGCAGCTTTCTGCGCGCTGTCGGGCGGAAAATTTGGAGCTTTCAGAGGAATATCGCGGGAAAAGTGCCACATCCTTCTCATAGCCACAGATGCCGCGAACACGGTTCACGCAGCATCGATTTCGAGGCTTACCAGGTCTTGCCAATGTTGAGGACGTTGATGCCATCCGGGCGGGTCTTCCAGAGGTAAGGCTCCATGTGAACCTGGAGGTTCTTGGAGCCGAGGTGGCACTGAGCGGCCAGGAGCATCTCAATGTCCTGGCTGGTGGGCGCGAAGGCCGCGGGAAGGTTGTTGGGAGCCATCCTGATTGATTTGAGGTTGCGCGAGAGGCGGCGGGTGAGGTCGTGAGTCGAACGGCGGTCGCTGGCGGTCGAACAAACTTGTGTCGCGGTTCGAAATAGTGGTGGGCATATCAATTCTCGCTAAGCAGCCTTCTTTTGGTATGGCGCTTCGTGCCGCGGGCTGCGTATCTTGGCACTTCGGCTGATCGTTTGGCCGTTTGGCCGGCGACGCTCGCGGGCTTTGGACGGCCGACCTCCGCTGCAAAGTTGCGGACGGCACGACACCACCACCGCATCGCCACCATGCCGCCCCGGATATCGCTGCCCGTGCGCCTGCGCGCCCAATCTGGTATGTGCTGCTTGGAAACCCTCATCCTGCCCAATTTCCGCCTGACAATGGCTCGTAATAGTCCCGTCCAGCGCGTGTTCTGCTCTGCGCGCTTTTAGCACGACGCCCGTCAATTACACCACTACGAAGGAGCAACGACGCAGACAGCAGGACCCGTACGCGCAGTCCCAAGCCCGTGCGCGGAAGCAAGCCAACCTTTCTCGCCAGGCTGTATTGCGGGAGCAGCGCAAGCAGGAGCTGGGGGATCCCGTTCGCGGCATTACGACGCCATTCGTGAAGTCCTTCGACACAGGCCTTCCCGAACAGTCCAAGACGACCGATGCCGATCTATCGAAAAAGACTGCCGACCCCAAGAAGACCCCCGACGGTCCGACGGCCACCTCTGAGAGTTACTTGAACCATTTTCTCAAGCGCGACGAAGTGATGGAGCAGCTGGGGGTTTCGGAAAGGATGGCTACTCCATCGCAGGTCGCCGATGATCTGTCACCAGACGTGCGTGACCAGATAAGCTACAAGCAACTCAAGACGAGGGCGGAAGTTGATCAACAGAGTGCGAGCGCCGCGATTGCGATCCAGCGCATCGTAAGCTTGTCGAACGCCAACTCAAAGGACCGGACTCGCGTGAATATCCAAAGGTGTATCGACACATTTGGTCGCCACGAAACAGATAAGGCTCTGCCGCCAAGAGCGACGGCGGCAGGCGCGACGGCGGCGGCCAGGGCGCCACAGGCAAACGCTCGCGGTGGCCCTGACACTGGCAGCAGCGAAGTTCAAGCGGCCATCCTGACGGCCAAAATCCGCACCCTGGCCGAATTCCTCGAAACTCGGGGCAAGAACGACAAGGTCAATAAGCGGAACTTGAGATTGCTGGTGCACAAGCGGCAGAAGCTGCTCAAATACCTGAGGAAAAAGGAGAGAGGCGGACCCAGGTGGCAAAACCTGATTGAGAAGTTGGGTCTGACCGATGGCACGTGGAAGGGCGAGATCAGTTTATAAGGCGGGCGAGTAGCATGGCAGAAAATCAGGACTGCGCAATACGGGTTGCATGATGTGATCAATTGTAAAATCTGTATGAACACTTCAAACTTCCGTAGGGACACCATCCACTTGGGTCGATAGATGCGGAATACCAGCTAGTCGATTTTTCGGGGTGAAGACTGTCGAAGCTTGCTTGCCATTGCCCCAATTTCAAGGCACGCGCAAGTAGCGCCCTGGAGGCCGACAGCTTGGTTGATGAGGCGACGGCGTGCTTTATCAATCAGGGCAAAAGCCTTTATCTACGGATCACCCAAACGTGAAAAGGGTGCGCCAAGGGAAGTTTGAAATGTTTACTGAACTTCCCAAAGACAACTAAGCGCAGATTTCAGCGTCTTCACTACCGACGCTTGTTGCTTCTTGCGTTCAGTACAAACACCTCTTAATCAAATATATGGCGATGTGATCAAATAGCAACTTGGCGATACCGTATTTTTTCAGATGCAAACACAGTGAAGCGCACCAGCAGTCACAGTCATGATGGTCAGGGTCAGTAGAAAGAATGTAACATCTTGATTAATCAACATTGTAAAGCAGAATAAAAGTCAAACTATTCTCGCAAAATTCAGGCTAAGTATGCAATAGTCGTAGTCACGTCTACTCATTAGGAGCAATCTTCGCTTTATCCTTCCTTCGAAGAAGGCTGATGTCTCATTCGTAACTCTCAGCCGAAAACCAAAGCCCTCACCTCGATGCTCTCCCTGCCAGGGGCGCCCTCGGGGGTTCTAGGGTCGACGAAAGCGGTGTGGGGGACACGGCCGTCAGCGCGGAAGCTGTCGGAACACTTGAGCAGCAGGCGCTCGTCGTTGCGCATGCCGGAGAGGTAATACCACTGCTGGTCGGGGTTGTACTTGATGGAGGCGGTGTAGCCGGTGCGGTGCGGGTAGCGGTGCTCGACAGGCACGAGGTCCTCGTCGCGGAAGGTGCTGCCGTCGGCGAAGGCCAGCGGGTGGGCGACGACGGGTCCGTTCAGCGGCCGCCACACATTGATGATGCGATACCGCCCTTGGACCAGCTGCTCGGCCTCGTCCGGCAGGTGGTACTCGACGCGCATCTTGGCCGAGACGGGCGTCTGGTCGATGTGCGTGCGCGTAACCGGCGCGCGGTTGGCGTTGGGGCCCCCACGACGGATGGTGTGGTCGAAGATGAGGACGCGATTCGCACCAGGCACGTTGTCGAGGATGAGCTTCTCGACCTCCGGGTAGTACTTTTGCTTGATGGAGTCGTCGTCGACGAAGTCCTTCTCTTCCGACTCAACGCCCTGGATGAAGGCGAAGGAGTTTTTGTCGAGATTGAAATCTTGCTCACGACCGCGGGCATCTTGAATGGTTACGTCGTGTGACTCGGTGCCGAAGTTGTTTTGAGGCACGCCTTCGGGCTGCTTCTCGACGAAGTTGTACGGGGCAGAGCCATCGGAAGGAGGGTTGAAGAAGTTGAGCTCAGTGGTGACGGGGCCGCGAGGGACGGCAAATCCTTTGTTCTTGATGCTGGTGTCAAGCGAGGAGGAGTTGATGGGCGCAGACTGCAGCTGGTGCGCTGGCGTTGGCTGGGGGGCAGTGGTCGTCATTCTGGCGGTCTTTGGATATAGATGATGGTTCAAGAATGCTCTGCTGGCGATCGTCTTCTGCGACGCTGAGAAAAAGAAGTTGAGCAAACAAAAGCCGAGGTTGTAGATCAGTGTCTTGGGAAGTGGATAGTGATGCCAAAGGCGTTCTATATGGACGTTTATATAGGCTCAGCGGAGTCGGTGGCTCGCGGCCTGGATTGCTAATCGAAGTAGTATAAAGTCATCGCTAGCATGATGCGATCCCCGCAAAACGACGGTTCCGTGGCGATGATGCCATCCCAGGCACAGTTTGTCAGCAGCACCAGCGAATAGGCACGCGTGTGCTTACCCAAACACCTCGATTGCGTGCTCTTGCGGCAGATCAGCTGAGCGCGTGTCGCAGTTCTAAACTCCGCTCCTTGAGCCAAAGTCAAAGGGCGTGTTCTGCGGCTTGCCGAGAGGCTTACTACAGTACGGGCACCTGCGGCTTCCCGAAAATTCCTTGCCGGACCCTGGCGCCACGGCAGTGCGGGGATGGAGATGGTTCGGCGCAGCCGCTGATCCGAGATACGCAGCCGCGTCCAACTCAACGCTGAACGTCGGTCGTCCGTTGGAGTGCTGGTTCCACTCGTTGCTGGTCCTCGTTTCAGGTCTGTGCCTCGCGTGGCAGGAACGCACCCGCTACCTTTAAGGCCTGGCAGATCTACGCGCAAGCCCTTCAAACTCTCCGAAACAGCACTGCCGATTTGATCATCTCGCGTTGCATGGCGAGGTGGAAGACGAACCCTCGCTGCGGGTCGCCGGCATTGAGCATGGCCAAGTTGTGCGATACGTCGCACAGTCGCGCGTCCTCGCTGTAAGCTGAGCCGAAATTGGCCATGCCAGACCCTCCCCCAACTCCAGCAAGCGTTGGCCCGCTCTCCTGGGAGCTAGCCATCAGCCCATTTTTGCAGCTCTCCCCCGGCCACGAATCCTCTCCTATGGATACATCTACCCGGGCGTGCGGCTCTCCTCGAATCTCATTCGAGGCCACAATGCGCCGCCGGATCCGTTTCCGCAGCTTGCCTCTGCCTCCCGGAGCGCCCCGGCAACAAGGCTGGCCGTCTTGCGGCTATAATCTTCCCAAGGATACGACGCGCAAAACATGCTGTGCAGTCTTAAACGTGACGTGAAGAGACGCTGCCGTCCCCATTCAGCCGTCGTGCTCCGCCGATCTTCCGTCGCGAGGTCTGTGGCGTGACTGGGTACGGGCGGATCTCCCTCCACCCTGGGCTGCGCCAAAGGGAAAAAAAAAAAAAAAAAATCGGC
>RHKH01000005.1:534405-574590 GCA_009829795.1 Lasiodiplodia gonubiensis
GGTATTTTCTCTACCGTCGCGCAATCCCACGAAAAAAAAAGTAGTTCGCGCCTAAACACCGTTCCCATGGCCCTTCTTGAAAACAGTCGCGGGAAGTTTGTCGAACCAGCAGCCCTGTGGTCGCTCACTTCACCTTCTCCTGCTCCAGAATGCACGTCAAGGCCTCCAAGCAAACTGTTCCTTGAGTAGACATCAAACCGGCTTTCAGTCCATCCCGTCCCTAATCTCATTCCTTCTGCGGGGGAAACTGCCTGCGGCCTGCTTCGTGGGTTCGTGCATTGTACCTCCGTCATGGATGACCATTAATCGTGATTACTGACTTCTTCATCCGCAATCCACCGGCGTCGAGCTGCGTCAGACTCCGGCGACGGCTAGCCTCCAAGGATCCGCAAGTGCTCCGAGTCATTTCACTACCCATTGTCTCTGGAGTCAGATGCGCCCAGACGAAATCGCTTGCGCTTGTTACCTTGACCTCCTTATTACGAAGACTCCAACCTCAACTCCTTTCTTTGGCTCCCCGAATTCGTAGGGCTTCGCAGCAACGCCATCCAGGAGCTCTTGGATCAAAGCCGTGGGCATCACGCGGTCTTCCGGCGGTAGCTTGTGGGCAAGACGGAAATATTTGCTCACAGCATCCCGAACTCTCGGCTTTTCCTGCTTGATCCACCAATCGCTTGCCCACACCTCTCTTGAAAGACGCGCCTCCTGCTTCTTCGCGTATACGATGGAAAAGTGGGACCCGGCCAGCTTGAAGCGGTCTGATGTTCTCCCGTTGTTCAGGTGATGTAAAAAGGTCCCCAGTCGCCGATGCATCTCCTCGAATTCGTGGAGGTGCTCCACCGCAGCCATGTGGCCCAATGACGAGCCCAGATCGGCAGACAGATCATGAACGACGTGCATGGAGCGGAGAATGGGGTCCAACACGGGCCCCAGGTAGCTGTTCATAAAAGCGCGGCCGCCTGTTCTGGTTGGATAGATGAACAGCAAGTGGCCGTGGTCGATTGATATTTCGGCTAGCCGGTCCAGCAGCAGCGATCGCGATCCGCTCGTTGAGTAGAGTCCGGCGAATTCCGAGGGACTCGTCGGTGGGATGTAGCGCTCGACAATCGAGACATCGACCGAGCCCGGCGGAACGACGGGTCGCGGCGATCGCGTAGCTTTCACCTCGCCCTCGTAGTCCGTGACCTGGACAGCGCTATCGAACACTTTGGTGGTGAAATAGTCCTCCCCTCCTACCGGCGGGCCTGGCGTGCTTGGTGGTGAGGTGGGCAGATCAGCCATGCTGAAGCGGCCGGGGACGGCGTGGAAGACGTTGATCCATACTGTCGAGGCGGGGGGTATTGCTTGGTGCAGAGCTTGGATTATTTGCGGGAAAGCTTGCCCTTTGGGCGAGGGGCAAGGCAGAGCATGTGAGAGGATTCTGACGAAATTGCTGGATCCAGTGACAGCGCCCAGATCCGCGACTATGAACATGTCAGCGCGCCGTCGAACACAGGCCGGTGGTCGTCCGTCTTACTGATGGTCTGCAGGCCGTCGTCGAGCCAGGCGAAGGCGCGGTCGCTCTCCCGCGGAGCGGTCTCGGCGGGTGGATCTTGCAGTGCAGGCACGACGACGGGCTGGGGAACAATGCCAGGGGACGTCCTCTCCGGGTCCGACCTCGCTGGAGATTCCATGGCGGTAGTGCGGACATGGGAAATGTTGCCCCAATAGTTGACGCCCAAGTCGGGTGGCGGCGTGGGCAGCGTCGTCGCGGGCTGGTCTCTTTCCGCCAGGCGCGGACTAGGCAGCGGGAGCTTGTCGACTATCTCCGAGCTCCGCGTGGCCGTAGGGCTCCGTGCATGAAGCGGATCGTCTGGCTTGGAGAGAGGGCCGGCGCCTACGGGCTCGAAGAAGCGGGCGGCGTCGGGCTGGAAGCGGTCGGGATGCGGGGCGGCAATTCCCAGCAGGTCAAATGAGGGTAGGCGCAGGCTGGGGGCGGACTTGAGCAGGCGCGGCGACGAGGGCAGAGACACACTGGAGCATGGAAGGGCTCCAGCGATGGCCAAGTCGGGCCGGGGCTGGTCGTGAGTCGGCGTCGGCGTGGCTGTTGCGGGCACGGGAGCAGGGTCGGGAAGCAAGGCTGGGAAGAGAGATGGAGATGGGGCAGGCAGCTCGCCCGAGGACCCTGCTAGGTCGACGCGCCCATGGGCGGGCGGAGGTGAGGGTGAGGTGAAGCGGCGCTTGTGGTCGAAGTCACTCGGTAAGGTTTGGCGCAGATCCAACAGATCAGAAAGGCCAGCCGGCCGATGGTGGTCCATGAGACGGATTACCTAAGAGGGAACGAAGGTGAAAGGCCTGAGCGGCCAAGAGCGGAGCGAAACAAGAGCGGTGGTGCGGAGAGCGGGTGCAACCACGGCGCTGAGGGAGCGCGAAAGAGCGGCTGGCGGCCTGGCGGCACGGCGGAGAGACAGCGACCTTGGGCAGGGACGGCGGCAAAGAATGGGGTGAGACGGGTGTGCTGGAGGGCGTTGGACGCAGTTGACAAGCAGCACAGGAGGTCTCGGCCCCGAAAGACCAGCTGTGGCTCTTTGGATGCACATGCGGCCTTAGCCGCTGCTGGGGTCCGCTGGCCGCCTGAGAGCCCGACTCACAAAACGGCCGCCGCGCGCCGTTTGCCGGCGGGGCAGCAACGCCTGCACCGCGCCGCTTTGAGGCTCGTATTGCGCGCTTTGTCCGTGAGATTGACTCACCCGCCTGCAGAAAACGGCGGCTAGGCGTCGTCCCTGCCGCACGTTTGTGTCTCTACAAAGCAACCGCGCGTGGCACAAACGCAACAACACCACACATGCCTCTCTTTCTCCACACTCCAGCTTCGTCGAGTGCAACCTCCGATCTAACGTGACACAGAACCTTATTGATCCTAGACTACTTGCGCCCTCAGACACACAGCACAGCAGCCCGGCTCGCCATTCGACCAGTCCTCATCCTTCGAAACCACACCACCTTTCGCCATCTCTCGCCGCATCCAATCGTACGGCATGCTGAAATGGACCAGAAGCGTGTGCAACTTTTAGACCATGTTGACCAAAAGCCAGGCAACTGGGCGCAGAGCGAAGACGCCTGTAGCCGAAGCGCTGGACCAAGCGTGGACGTCGCTGCAAGAAACAATCAAGCGCTGGACCGGGAGGATAGCTGGAGGGAGCCATTGCGGGACTTTGGAAGCATGTCTACCGGGCTGGCGCCGTAGCAAGCATCCAGCTACCGCTTCATGGCCCTGGAAAGACTCTTCACTCACTTCGACCCAGAGATTTTTAGAGAGTATCAGCATGTCGACATCGTGGACAAACAAACTGGTCACCATGCACCATGGATCGCACTAATCGCTAGCCCGTCTGCCGTGCGACTTAAAAATAGAAACAGCTGCTCGCTGTTTCATGACTTCCTCAGACATTTTCCCGGGTTACCTCTTCAGTCTTCAGGTCCCACAAGTCTTGATGGGTTGACGTTAGCGGTCCAGATGGATGATCAGATCAAACATGGCAATCGCCGCAGCACACATCCTGCTCAGATGCCATGCAAGTAACGTCCGCATGCCCAACACTCCACCTATGGCTTTCTGGCTGGCCTGACAAAACGCTGGCGGTCAACATGATTCGTGTTTTGTTTCCCACCAATCTTGCGCTCCAGTTTTGTTTTAAAATAGTCTATCATCCCATACAGTACCGTTGCCGAGGCATCGGTCTCCAAACTAGTTCGTTCTTGATGATGGTGCATCTTGCCATCAGCTTCCGGGCGTGGTTGGCGCGCCTACTCCCAACCTTCTTTTTCTTTCTCCCACGTGCCTTACGCCTCCTTCTCGTATGTATGAGCCTAGCTGCGAGCTACTTTACTCGCCATAATTTCCCGCTGCAATGGAACACTGCCATGCGAATGACCCGTGAGTGAAAAGAAGGCCCCAGCAACTCAGCCACTCCCATACTACCTTCCGAACCTGGCTCGTTGTAAGCAATCCATCTCGGGCCGAGTCGCGTTATGCATCGGAGCATAAAACCCAGCGGCAGAGCATCTACTGAATAAGCTCTCTTCTCGACAGACAGAACACAGAGCATAAATCCTGCATACCAGCATGACATGCAGAATAACTCTATCTGCTCGGCGTGAGCTTCGTCTTACATGTTCCTATCGCGAGAAAACTTCTTTCTCTTGGACGCAGATCAAATCTGTGATAAGGCCTCCCACACCACGACGACTTGCTATTCGATCGCTCAGACCTACTTGACTTTGTGGATTAAGGAATGTGTGCCGCACGAACATGCGTTCCTCTTTTCCACGCGCTATGAAATGTGTGACTCGCCTGCGCATCCACACTACTGAGCGGCCGTTTCCTTATTTGGTTTGCTTCCGCGCATGTGCGTGTGCGTGGAATGGGCGGTGAGCAGCGACGGCGGCTTCTCCGGTGACCGGCAATTCATAGAGCCGAGCAGCGACCTGAAGCCAAGCCCTCCGGTGTACCCATAGCTTGTCTCTTGGGAGCGTAGGGCGGTGGAGTAGGAACGAAGGCGGAAGCAAGAAAAAAAAAAGGAGGGGAGGACGGGGATTAGATTGAAAGACCAGCCGATCAGCTTCAGAGGGGAACGAAGAAGAAAAAAATCAACACGGAGATGTTCTCTATCGCCTGCATGTTCGGCATTCTCATCGAGCCATTTTTGTGCTTTCTTACCCTAAATAGCAACAGATGTCGATGCATACGATGTACCCAGAATACGAGCAGCTTGCGCAGAAAAGGAGAAGTGGAACATTCGGGCTTCGAGGCCCTGATTTTAACAAAAGGAGCAAGCACGATCTTGCCGCTGAAGGACACCTCTTGATAGACGGAGAGGAAGGCGGTTGTTAACGATGTCAATCGTGGCGTGAGCAGAATCTAAAACCATGTGGGACACAGACCGAAGTGAAAAGATGTAGATTGAAACTTTATCTCCTTGGTTGAACAAGGCGACGGAACGAAGCACACTTTCTAAAGTACTTTTCAGTCCCTCCACCAATAAGAAAGAAATAGAAGATCTGATGAACAGGTGAAAACTAGGTGCTTACGCGCGTCTAGATCTCGGCATTCATGACAGCGTCCTGGATTGAAAGATCAGTCTAATGCTCTAACGGAGGATGCTTTCGAAGAAGACCTACCCTAGCGACGTTGTAGAGCGGCTCGATGCCGGTCCAGTTCTTGAACTGCATAGTCATTTAGTCTCCGAACGCTCAGAAACATTGGTCAGATTTCCAAATACTTACCTGGTAGACGCCTTGCCCGACCAGAACCTCGAGACCGTTGACTGTTTTCCATCCAGCATCCGTTGCCAGCTGCATGAGTGCTGTGACGGAAGGCTTGTAAGCCATCTCCAGCAATGTCCTCTTCGGCTCCTCCATGCCACCGCTCGCACCGGGAATGCTGTCCGCGCCGCCCTTCTCAAAGACCTTGCAAAGGACCTCGCGCATGTTGCTTTCTATGGGCTCGGTCGCGGGAATCGTGCCTATCGCGACATGAGGGATGCCCTTCTCGGCGTCGAGCGCCTCGACCTCTTCGACAGAGGACAGAATGCGCAAGTTGAAGTCTGCCGGGAAGGATGCTTTCAGCGCTTCCATCTTGTAAGACGTACGACCAAGTATATAGATGGGGCTGTAGTGCATTGAGGCGAGCGCATAAATGGCGGCGCGAGCTGTGCCACCTCCGCCAATGACGAGACCGCTCTGCTTGTTGCTCCCACCCATTGAGCCCGAGTTGCGCAGGACCAAGACCATGCCCTGCCAATCCGTGTTGCGACCAATCAGGCGGACCTGCGAGTTGCCGGCTTCATCAGTGACCTCTTCGGGTACAATGGTGTTGATGGCACCGATGACCTCGACCTCAGGGCCAACGCCATCTATGTAAGGGCGTATCTCCTGCTTCAGAGGAATGGTGACGGAAGCACCACCAAAGTTGGGCTGCCGGATGATGTCTTTGAGGTCATGGGCACTTGTGGTCTCAATGCGGTCGTAGTAATGGGGGAGGCCGGTCTCCTTGAATAGGGTGTTGTGCATAGGAGGAGAGCGTGACTGTGAGACAGGGCTGCCGGCAACGAAGAACCTCTTTGGTTCAATCTGTCCCATCAGGGAAAGGCCACGACGGATGTCAGCCGCCGAAAGCTGACCGGGTGCCGCAGCTCCAGGCAGTTCTGGGTGGCTAACAGGCGTCATGAAGCCGTTGATTATGCGGCTGAGTTTGCCGACCGTACCCATGTTGATGCCAATGACAGGAATAGGGTGGGTCTGCTCAGCCCACGACTTGAACTCCGCGAGCTCAAAGTTGTCCTGGAGCGTCTTGGCAACACCAACGAGCTTGATCACATCGCCAAACTGCAGTGCCCTATTGTAAAACGGAATCCAGGAGCCGTTACTCCAAGAGAGCTCTGCCTTCGGGTCATGATGCGAGGCGATGATCTTGCTGCTCCCCTTATTCGAGGAAATCTCCTGGAGGAGCTCCTCGGGATAAGTGATCTCGAGGTCGATGAACTCGAAACCCATGCGGACAGCCAACTTGTACAGGCGCAGTGCCGCTTCATTAGCCCCGTCGGGGAATTTCCCTCCTTGGCTTTTGCTGCGGATAGTAAAGATCAAAGGATGAGAGACCTTCGACCGCAGTAGGGTGATCTGATCAATGAGGAAATCTGCGGTCGGAATGCCATTCTCAGCATTAGGGTCCTCGAGAAGATCCACGCGAACCTCGACCGCATCAGAGCCCACGACGACACGCTCCAATTTGTCGGAGAGGGAATTGATCTGAGGAGCAGTCAAGCAAACGAAGAACGATTGCTTCTTGCGCTTCAAATCCTCTAGGGCAGAATTCTTTCCGGTGATAATCGAAAGGAAGCGAGCAAAGTCATCCAGTGTCCTGGCCAGGCCACTATCCTCGACGGTTTGACTGTGGAATTGGTGGTTGCTGCACTCCTGGTACCAGTCTTTTCTGCGCTCCCAGACGCTCATCATCGGATCAACGTACGCGGGGCGCGTCTTGTCGAGGTTGAGGAATTCCATGACCTTTGAAATATCCCGAGTGATGAGGAGGACATGGCCATCCTTCGCCCAGTTCTTCAACAGCTCCCGAGCCTCGGGGATTTCTACGACACCACCACCGCAAGCGAGAATGTGTCCTGTAGCCTTTTCCTTCATCACACGCTTGACAAGCTTGATTTCTTCTTCGCGGAAGAATTCCCAGCCGTGGTTTCTCACAATGTCTGGAATCGGAAGGCCGACTTGCTCCTCAAGAGCATTGTCGAGGTCAATCAAAGGCCAGCCAAGGATCTTGGATGCCCAGCCACCCATAGTCGTCTTGCCAGCACCCCTCATGCCGATGATGAACATCGACTTGGTTGGCTTCTTGGCCGCACTGTGGTGAACAGATGGGTCCGGCTCGTGACCTTCCAAGCTAGCACCAAAAAGCTGATGGAGGATGTCCCAGAAACCTGGCCAGGTCTTGGCTGTGCAGTCCTTCTCGAGAATAATAACGGGATCAGGAGCAACGAGGGAGAGTACACCGAAGCTCATGGCGACGCGGTGATCATCGTAGCAATCGATGCCCTCCTGCGGCGTGTCAAGCTCGTAAGTACGGCCATCAATCTCGAGGCCATCGTCATGCTCGCGGCAGACGACACCATACTTCGCCAGTTGATCCTTCATGGCTGCAATGCGGTTGCATTCTTTGACACGCTGGTTGGCAATGCCGTTGATGCGGGTGGTGGCGGTAGTGCCATTGTCAGTTGCAACGGCAGCAAGAACGGAAGCGGTCAAGAAAGCGTCTGTCATAGGCTCCATATCGACCTCGGTCAGAGCCTTGAGTTGACCTCTGGGAGGACCGGTGACCGTGGTAGATGTCTCAGTCTGCTCCACAGTGCAGCCCATCGGCCGGAGAACATCGACCGCAAAGCGGGCGTCTCCCTGAAGGGACTTGGAGCCGATGTTCGGAACAGTGCAAGTAGTTCCGGTGATTGCAGCAATGGCAAGAGGGTAAGTAGCCGAGCTTGCGTCACTCTCAACCTCGTAATTGCCCGGGTTAACGTAGCTCTGGCGAGGGATGTGGTAGGTGTTCTCTTCAGTTGCAGAGCGCTCGACCTGAACACCAAAAGAGGCCATCATTGCGATCGTCATATCAATGTAAGGCTGCGAGATAACCTTGCCACCCACCAGACGAAGAGTGACCGGGTTCTTGGCGTACGGGGCGGCCATCAGGATGGACGAAACGTATTGGGAGGAGACATTGGCCGTCAGCTCGATGTCTCCGCCTTCAAAACCGCCGGATGCACCAATGCGCAGGGGCAGGCACCCCTCCTTCTCAAGATAGTCGACTTGCGCACCGTTGGCCCTCAGAGAGGTCACAAGCGGTCCAATAGGCCTCTCCTTCATTCTAGCATTCCCGGTCAAGACAGTAGACGCAACAGACGACTGTTTGGCGAGAGTGACGACCGAAGTCAGGAAACGAGAAGCAGTGCCGGCATTTCCGATGTAGATCTCATCGGGACTAGCGGAGAGCGCGCCGCCGTTGCCATTGACGACCAGGACACGACCATCGTCTTCCCATGAGAACGAGGCACCACCGAGCTTGGAGACAGCACCGAGCATGAACTGCGTATCGTCCGAGTGAAGCAGGTTGGTGATACGGCAGGTACCCGAGCCAAGGGCAGCCAGCACCAAGACTCTGTTGGAGACACTCTTGGACCCAGGAGGCGTGCAGGAGACGTTCAAACCGGAGGCCACACCAGGGTGGACAACGACGCTAGGAGACAGAATGATGCGGATGTCGCGGTCAGCAACAACGCTGGCCTTCTTCTCGTGGGTCCTGCCGATGCCCGCCAGCAAGACGATTTTCTTCTTCTGGCCATCGTTCTTCTTATCCACGGCCATGATTGAGATCAGCTCGTCCACGGCGCAATGCTTGTTGGCAGTGCGCTTGCGCACGAGCTTGTCATTGAGAGAGGTAGGCAAGTCGTAGCTTGCAATGCACTTGGTCAAGCGGGCAACTGCGCCCGGTGCGAGCACACCCAGATAGCGGGCAAGCTCAGCCTCCTTGACCATTCCAATGGCAACGCACTCGCCGTGCAGAATTTGCGGGGTGAGGATGGCCTCCATGGCGTGGCCGATCGAGTGTCCAAAGTTGAGGAGGTTGCGCAAACCGCCCTCCCTCTCGTCGGCAGACACCACGTGGGCCTTCACGCGGACAGAGCCCAAGACTATCCGCTTGAGTATGGGGGCGATATCGGCCAGGCGGCGCTGGCCCTGGGCTGGCTTGCGGTTGATGGTCTTCATGATCAAAGAGGCATTGTCCTCAAGCGCGGCGAACTCTTCCTCGTTCCAGATGGCAGCAGTCTTGTGCAACTGTCAGCCGCAGCTGCGTGAGATGCGGAAGTTGGGACACACTCACCTTGACAACCTCGGCCATACCGTTAATGACCTCTCTCCTCGGCAGAGTCTCGAGGAACTGCAAGTCAATGTAGATGCGCTCGGGCTGCCAGAAGGCGCCGACGAGGTTCTTGCCGGCGGGCGTGTCAATGGCCGTCTTGCCGCCAATGGACGAGTCAACCATGGCCAGGAGCGTCGTGGGTACTTGGACGAAGCGCACGCCTCTCATGTAGGTGGCAGCAACAAAGCCAATCATGTCACCAATCACACCACCGCCCAAAGCAATTATGACAGTATCGCGAGTGCATCCTTGGCGCAGCAGCCAGTCCTCAACGGTGGCCTTGGTGGAGCGCGACTTGGACGTCTCACCGGGAGGGATGGTGTAGGAGAGCAGGCGGGCCGAGGGCGCATGCTGGGCGGCGTGTTCCCTGAAGCTCTTCTCGAAGGCGGGGGTGTAGATGTCGCCGATGTTGGTGTCGGTGATCAGGACATAGGTGGAGGAGCGGATGTTTTGAAGCAGGTCCTGAGCAACATAACTGTTCCACAGGCCATACTCGACCACGATTGAGTCCTTGCCCAGGATTGGGACGGTCGTGGGGCCAGCGGCCGCGTCAAGTGAGGCGCTCATGGCGGAGGCAAAGTCGCCGACGGAAGGACGAGGGCGACGGATCTGCGGCACGCAGCCGGACGGGACAGGGCCAATGGCTCAGTCACAGCAGCGAGAGGCGTGGGAAGTTGCTGCGACGGAGGAGAGGGTGAGCGCTGAGGCAATCTGCGGGAGTGCACCGCGGGGTTGTGAGTCAACTTAGCCATCTCGAAAAGTGGTCAAACAATTTCGGGGCCGCATTCGGATCTGCGCTGGGGCGATCTCCTTGGCACCTGCCCGCCGCACTCCGCTCCGCCAGCGCTCGCCCTTGCATCATGCATCAACTCGGCACCACAAGCTCACGACCGTCTCTCTCACGCCCAAAGCCGTCTCAGACTGCACGCGTGCTGTCGGGCACTGGACCCGTAGGAAACCATCCCCCGTGATCATCTTTGCGAGAAACGGCAGTTGAATCATGCGACCAGTGGAATATGCCGCCGTCTGGACTTGTTCCCTCCCTTCTACATTCACGTCCGGACAGTGATTTCAGCCACCACAACACGCACCAACAGGCTTGTGGTGGCTGAACCTTCAGCGCTCACTGGCGCTGCACGTTGTCCACTTAGGCTCAACAACGGGAGCGTGTCTGGCGCTTAGCTCAACTGGTTCACCCAACTAGCTGTTGTTGCGGTGGAAGATACCGTTCCAGCCTCGGCACTTTAAGACTCTTGCGTAGTCTTGATGGGCTCAAGCCTTTCCTTCTCGGCCTGGATGCAGCCACAGGACACCCGAATTGCCTTATCTGGCTATATTTCCGCATCGCTCGGCCTTTAGGCCGCCCCATTTCCGCCATCTGCGGGGTTGGAAAGCTGGGGCGGCATGTAGATTGTGGGGTTTCGGTTGTCGACGCGATCCGTGACCTCACACGCGCATTTGCCATTGCGACGGAGCTTGCACAACACAAGCTTGTCGTCCGACGTATGACCGCCTCGTGTCTGGTCGTACATGAGGCGCCTGCGGGGTAACATTTCAGCTGTGGCTGCCCTGACATGTACATAAGTCGATGCTGCCCATCGACTTCTTATCGCCACCAGCCTCCTTTGATTCAACATGGACAACAAAGAGAACGGCACGTGCTATTTTGAGGATGTCGCCAAGGCCGAGAGCGCATCGCCGCCACTCGATCCCGAAGATGATCCCAAGGTCAGTCCCAGCCTTGATGTTTTGGCCCGTCGAACTAAGCCCCGGAGCAGATGACCGTTCGTCGCTTCATGCCGTTGGTTGCCATGGCCTTCCTCTGGACTGGCTCGCAGATCCCACTTTACCTCTACGGCGCCATTCCGCCTTACATATATGGCGACATTGGTGGTGTTGACAGGTGGATCTGGTTCGTACTGGCCAATTTGCTGGCATTGGCCTCCGTTTGCCCTTTTGTTGGATCCCTCTCCGACCTATTCGGACGACGATACACTGCTATCACGGGCGCTCTCTTCCTGATAATCGGAAACATTGTCACTTCGACATCCCATACCATGAACATTTTCATTTGCGGCATGGCATTAGCTGGAATCGGGGCTGGTATCCTGGAATTGACTGCTCTTGCTGTGACCTCGGAAATTGCTCCAACCAGGAAAAGAGGAAAATACAACGCGTGGATGATTTTGTAAGTGGCTTCACTGGATGCTGGTGTTGCTGTGCGCTTATCTGTTTAAGTACTATTGTGCCCTTTTGTCCGTCTGTGCTTTGGGCACAGTGGGTGGCTCACTATGGCAGCTGGCGCTACATCGGCCTCTGGTGCGCCGTCTGGGCGTTCATCGGCTTGGTCTTGACTTTCATCTTCTACCATCCTCCCCCGCGTTCAAACACAACCGGGCTCTCTCGGAGAGAGGTTCTGAAGCGAATTGACTACATTGGCGGCTTCCTGTCTATTTCCGGGCTTTTGCTATTCATGGCCGGCTTACAATGGGGAGGTTACAACTACCCATGGACTTCGGCACATACCTTGGCGCCTCTACTCATAGGTGCTGCACTAGTTGTTGCATTCGTTGTGTGGGAGGCAAAGTTTGCGGCTTATCCGATGTTTCCATCGAGCATCAAGCGAGAGCCGAGAATCCTGTTGTTGACCCTAAGTAAGCTCACGGATAACCATGTCGTGTTCTCCCACTGACATTTCCAGTCATTACATTCATCTCCGGCGCGAACTTCTTCTCCGTCCTGCTATTCTGGCCCACGCAATCTTACAACGAATATGGACATGAGCCAACCGCCGTCGGGGTCCGCAACATCACCCTCGGCTTCTCAATCTTGGCTGGCGCGTGCATCGTTCTCGCTCTGCTTACCTACACCCGCGGCCACATTCGCCTCCTTATGCTCGGATCCTGCATCTTTATGACGGCGGGCGGCGGCGCCATGGCTGCCTTGCGCACCGACAACATCTGGCTCGTCTACGTTGTCCTCACCATCGCCGGCCTCGGAATCGGAGGCATCGTCGTTCCAGCAAGCATCATTACCAACATCATCTGTCCAGATGAGTTGATCGCAACAGTGACTGCTTTGACGTTGGCTATCCGCGTGCTTGGAGGTGCCATCGGTTACTGCATATACTATAACGTCTTTGCCCAGAAGTTTGCACACGCCGCAGCAGATCTCATACTCGTCCCAACCGCTGCTGTGACACTACAGACCAAGGATCCAGAGGTTTTGGAAAAGGTCGTCGAGATCACGGTTGCCGGTTTACTGGACTTGTTCTACGAGTTCCCCAACATTACGGACGCACAGGTGCAAACTTTGATCCATGCTGGGCAAGAGACGTATGCTTACGCGGTACGTAATACTGGACATTCCCTTTCAATATCCACTCAAACTGACCACCTCAGTATCCGTACGTGTACTATGTCTCCATAGCCTTTGGCGGGATTTCAATCATCTGCAGCCTTTTCCTTGGTAACATCAAGAAATACATGACAGACAAGGTTGCGGTCAACATGTAGAAGGAGCAGAAATGTAGTGATTCGTCGTTCGTCGAATAAGAAGCGCAGTGCGACCAAGGCTTGCAACATTTTGTTTCCCAGCGAAAGTGCAAACGGGGCAGGGTGTTAATTATCTCGTCAAATGACTCAAACTCCTTCGTGTTTTAGAGAGGGCTTAAATATTCCGCCAGCCGCTGTGATCGAAGCAAGTCGGAACAGTGACGTCCAAACAAAAGCCTCCTCCCTCCTCCAATAACAACACCTTATGCACACAGTCGTCATTGGCTCCATGGGTGTGAGTTTCATTTGCATGTAAGCCAAGAGAAAATATTGAAAGGAACAGGCCGCAGCACGTCGAATGCAACTGCTTGCAGCCTTCGACGGTCGTGTCGGTATTGTGGTGTGAGGCTCTGTAGCGATTGGCCCCTGCTCCACTGAGAAACAGGCTTGACATACATGACTGCCTAGTTCTTGGCGCAGGTACATCGCCACATGACTATGCTCGTACCTAGCCTCTTCACTTGCCAAGTCGGGTAAAGCGGCTCAGCAAGTCATGTCAAATGAGCTCTTTATTCAAGCAAAGGTCAAGCTCTACCAAAGCCTCTAGAGAAGATATTACCTTCTCTTGACCTGCATACTCAGCCGCGCCATTCACCATGCCTTCTGGTTCAAGCCAAAGGCACTTAGAACAGTGACCGCCAAGTCCGATACGTAGATCAACTGGATGAAGGTACATTGGATGGATAAAATCGGAACACCACTCGTACGGTGAATGGGCAGCAATCCTGCCTGTTCGGTAAGCGGCATGCACGGCAAGGCTGTTTATTGCCTCCCAAGATCAGGAATACGGGGAAGGATTGGCATGCCTGTCCCACGAGGCTGAAAGCCCACCATAGAACACAACATAAAAGAACCTGTATCCCCGTAGACATTGATATTCGCACCTGAGTCAACTTTTAAGTCAAGTAACCTCCTTATGGACTACGGATAACTGGCTTGAAGCCATTTCGAATTCCTCCAGCTCACCAACAATTCCACGATGCAGTTGCAAGCGCCCATCCAGGTGGCGCTTTTAGCCCCCACGGCTGCCGCATATACCAGTGTTGGTGAGTCACATTGATACAACCTCGTGTCGTGAAGCAAGGTAGTAGGTGCGGGAGAAAAAGGAAGGGTGTTATTGTATAGTGAAAGCTGTGTTTAGTGGCTGTGGTCGAAGCAAGACGTCCACCGCACGTATTTGATTTAATCAAAGCCGGAACTCTAATATTCGCGTAGGCCCTTGTAGCTGGACCACGACCTCGACGATCGCAGCGACAGCAGCTAGCTACACTTCAGCGCCATGCCCCACCGTCACCGGACACTTCGCCGTGGCGGACGACATGGAAGGCACCTTCCAACTAAACGGTATTCAAGAGTTACAGGGTAGCCTCACAATCAACCATGCCGAAAAACTCGATCGCATCAACCTGGGCGACTTGCAGAAGCTTGACGGGCTGTACATCAGCTCCAGCTCAGTTGAGTGGGACGGGGTAAGTTGGCCAAACCTGGACACGGTCAAAAAGGTCCACTGGGCCCACGTCCTCTTCAACAGCAGTGGCAACAACCCCAAGCTCAAGGGCGTGGAAAGCCTCTATCTGCACGACACCAAAATCAACGACATTAGCGACGTCTTCGAGATCGAGACGGCCAAGTACATTTATATCGGCGGCAACGCCAATATGAGGAACGTTACCTTACCGGACCTGAAGAGCGTCAGCATCGCGCTCGAGATCTTCGACAACGCCCCATCGGTCGCGATATCCTTCCCGGAGCTCGAGTGGGCGGACGATCTTCTAGTCAGCGGGGTTGGGAAACGCCCTGGTTGGGGTGGAGCTACGATCTTGCCGTCTTTTTTGCATTTGCCCAAGCTGGTTGAGATCAAGGGGGACTTGATCATCAGCGACAACCACGGTCTCGATTCCGTTACTGCACCGTCGCTCACGCGTGTCCATGGCGATCTCAAAGTCGTGAACAATGCCGAACTACAGACGATGCCGTTCGAAGGTCTCGATAGCGTTGACGGTGATTTGGTATACAACGGGAGCTTCTCCGCGTAAGTCTATTCCGTATCTTACCCATTGACGACTCCCTCAGGTGGGTGGTTGAATCAAACATCCGGACGTATTGATGTATTCTCAAAACTCACACTCGCGTCCGGGTATTTGCTTTTACTGGCCACGTGAGGATAGCGCGGCTTTCTTCGTGGGCAACAGACGGCCCAAGTCTTCTGCAATCCACTGTGCAAACCTCATCTGCACGGATCCATTTCGTCGCTAACGAAGGTCTTGCCACCAACAGGCTGTCCAGTCAGGTCCGGCACACCATCGGCATGGTCAACTACGAGACTGATAACGATTTCAGCTGTCGCCTCTACTACGGGTCGACAATTGACTACCAAGGCGGCTACTACTGCAAATCTGCGTCTGAGTCCTACAGCACCGCCCATATCGCTCTTTCCTGGACCACCCCCACTCCCACGCCGACGCCCGTTAGCTTGCGCGGCCGTTCCAAAGACCGTTTGGAATGGTGGGCGCTCCTGATCATCTGCATGATCATTAGCGCAATTCTCGTCGCCATCTTTGTATTCGAACACCGGCGAAGGAGTAGGTTGAAGGAGGCGCTGGCATCAGCGAGGAAGCACAACAGGGTGACGCTCCCAATGGTTAATACCAGCACAACGCGTGCCCCTTCGCCAAATGCTTTGCCGCCGCCACCGGTCTATCGGCCCCGGGCCGATGATGTTGACGCGATACTACCACCTCCGGTCACTTCGATGGCACCACCACCAAAGTATTCTGAGGCGGTCGGTTCAGATGCCGAGAAGGTAACATTGGAGATGGAATATCGAAACCGGGACTGAAGTCCGACGGGAGGGCTCACATGCGATGGGACTCGAAAGACTGAAAGCTGTTGGGAGGAGACATGGGATTCTTAGTTTATTTACGAGATAACATGACGTGAGACCGTCGAATTGAAAACTAGCAATGCAATCCAGGTGAAGTTGATAGGTTTGTGTTGATGAGTGAATACAGAAACCTCGATTTCATTGGGGCAGCCCCGGCCAAGAGAGAAACCCCCCCGCTCGATACCGAGCAACAGGAGGAAAACAAAACTCATGAAGCGGGTCGTATGACGCTCGCGTACGGTATACTGAGCCGCTGTAATGTCGGTTCTCTTTCGATAGTCGGACAAGGTCTCACCGAACAACCTTTCCTGTAATCTGATGTGTACGTTCTGATGTTTCGGTCAGCCATCTTTCTTTTGCTCCAGATATGAAAGACTGCGCTCATGATGAGAAATCCCTTCAGAAGATATGTTAAGTTGTCCGCAGAAGATGCTAGGACAAACCATGAACTACCTTAACGGTAGATGATAATCACAGGGCTATTGGGCAGATGTAGCCATGACTTACCGCGATGCGTCGTGAATGACGGCCTGTGTGATATGACGCACCTGAAGCAGAAAAGGCTAATGGTTTCGTGATAAAGCGTCTGCTAAGCTGGTGCCGAAAACATGTAGCGTGGAATTAAAGGGCGGAAAGATCATAAGGATTTTCGCTTGCTGATCTGGCGCACCCGGAATACCGCTGGAGTCCTTACTGTCAATAGCCTAGTCGAATGACGCTTCGAAACGATCTCGCATGGACGAAATTCTTGATAAGGACACCAACTCCAGCAGACAAGCATCCGGCGTTTACTAGTCCCCCCGTCGTGAAATCGTAATTTGCATTCCCCTTTGTAGAGCCGATGATCAGAGATGAAGCATGAAGCTCGGATGAACCACGAATGGCTCGCGTTTATCGAGCGGGCGACTGGCGTGTGGTCGAGAGTGGGCGTAAGCTAAGGGCGACTTCAAAGTTGGCGAGGTGGAGACATCTTTGCTCAGATCGTGAAGAAATGCGGAGGCGCCCAGGACTGACGTGCCTGCGCAGTATGTAGTCCAAAACGCCCGGGCATGCCTGTCGTTCCGAGAAGTGTTGAGAAACAACCTAGGAACGCCTTTAACGATGGAAGACATTTTCAAGGATAAGAGAAGCCAAGGACGGAAGGAAACAGCAGCAATGCGCAATCAAAATTTGTTGTGCGTAACCGTGGAAGAAAAACGATGGAACCGAGGAATCCGGGGGTGTGACGAGGGGAGAAACGGTTGTTGGGGAAAAGGGAGTCAGTGATAGTCCGGACCTCCTACCGGAACGGAACGTTGGCGGGGAACCGAGCCTAGGGCGTGGCTGGAGGGGGAAAGCTGCGACCGCTGACACCTCAGATGCAGGAGAAACGGAGGAAAGAGAGACCAAGCGGAAGTCAACAACCGTACACCCTTGCGCTCCGCAGGGGGGTGGAAAAGCACGCGCCACAAAAGCCTGACGAAAAGAGCACGTGACCTTATGCAGGTCTGGTTACATTGAAAGGACGGGATTGGAGGGAATTGAAAAGAGCAGTGCGAGAAATGGAGATGCTTTTTGTTGCCAGGCTGGGGACCGCCTATCCTGCGCCCCTAATTCCGAGTACTGTACATGCCGAAATAGCGACCAATGAGAAATACACTGACTGAGCTTAGTCAAGAAGAGTAATAAGAGAAGTCCGATTTGCCTGAGCGCCGACGCTGAAAATCAACTCCTGTCCTTGGGCCCCTTTCCGGTTTTTCTACTTTTTTACACGTTATGAACGATCGTTGACGTCGTTGGCGTTGCGTCCCATGAGTATCTTCTCGCGGTCCTGGCGCATGCCCTCCAACACGGCGACGAGTCCGCCTTGGCGCATCCGCTGCAGCACAATCTTCATGCCTTCTTTGGCATTCGGCTGGCTCTTTTCAGCGCGTTTGAGCCCGATGAGCTCGATGGACCGCTGGATTGAGGCGGTGGACCAGGACTTGAAGAAGCCAACCTTGGGCGGTTGCTCTTCCTCGAGCTCGGCAGCCTTTGCGTCGGCAGCAGCCTTGGCAGCACGCCTCTTCCGGATGTTCTCGCCAATCTTCGAGTGTAGAGTGACGGTTGTCTTGACATCGGTAGTCTCATTGAGACCAGAGTCCAGCAGGCCATGGGCGGCGGCACTCTTCTCGCACCTGTTGCTGCGGAAGATGTCGGTTGGGCGGCGGAAGAGCTGTCGCTCAACGACACTGAGCACGCCAGTCCACTCAAGATTCTGGCTGACAGTGTCCATCCAGCCCTCCCGGATGTTGACAACGCTGTGCTCGAGGATGTAGCTCTGGGTGTCGCCAGCGTTGGAGGCACCCAGCAGCGACCGCGGCAGGATTTTCAGCACGGCAGACGGCAGCTTCGAACGCTTCAGATGCAGGCGCACCGTGTGCAGCTCCTGGGTGTCGGGATCGAAGCGGCGCTCGATGACATCGGTGGAGAGCACATGGGTCGAATAAGGGTTCGGGTAGCGGAGGAAGTAGGCGAGGGTGACGGCGGGAAAAGAGTAGTCGTAGCTGTAGGAGCTGTCGTAGAACTTCACCATCGTGAACGTCTTCGCATTCTCGGGCTGGAATGGGATTGAGATGGAGATGGAAGCGCAGCGGGATAAAAGGCGAGGGATGGAGCGCGGGGACCAGGCGGCAAAGGGCTGGCGCTTGCTTTCCAATGGCTCGTCACGCTCTGGTGATGGTCTCCAGACACGGGCAGATCACGCCGAACCTCCGAGCGGGGAACGCACCAGCCACAGGTGGCGCCCGACGTGGGCTGGTGGTGGCTGTCGAAAACAGAACACCCCGCGGCGGCTGTGACTCTTCCGCGCCCAAATCTGTCGCTTTCTCCCCACCTCTCCCCGCCGCGCGCACCGCCTCTCTCCCCATCTTCAATCGCAACCATGGCCGAGAAGCAGCCCACCAACGAGCTCGGCGAGCCCCCGTCCGTTGCCGCCCTCTCGCTTGCCGAAACGGCCACCGAGCCTGTCAAGAAGGCCGCCGAGCAGGAAATCAACCCTTGGGACGTCTCTGCTGCCGTCGATGAGCAGGGCAACATCCTGGCCTTCGATTATGAGGCAATCTCGCGGTATTGTCCTCCTTCCTTGTCCTTTTCGACAGCCTTGCGCTGACATCGCCCCAGCAAGTGGAACACCAAGCTGATTGACGAGGCGCTGCTCGAGCGCTTCGAGCGTGTCACTGGCAAGAAGCCCCACCGCTGGCTGAGGCGCGGCCTCTTCTTCTCGCACCGCGACTTCGACCTGATCCTCAACTACTATGAGCAAGGCCGTCCCTTCTTCCTCTACACAGGCCGCGGCCCCTCGTCGGACAGCATGCACATTGGCCACACGATCCCCTTCGAGTTCACCAGATGGTTGCAAGAGGCCTTCGACTGTCCGCTCGTCATCATGTTGACGGACGACGAGAAGGCCCTGTTCAAGGATAACCTAACCTTTGAGGAGACCATGCAGTGCGCCCGCGACAATGCCAAGGATATCATTGCCCTCGGCTTCGACCACAAGAAGACTTTCATTTACAGCGATCTGAAGTACATTGGATACGCCGGTGGCCACATGATGATCAATGCCTGGGAGTTCTCCAAGCTCGTTACCTTCAACCAGGTTCGCGGCGCTTTCGGCTTCGACAACAGGTAAGCCTTCACACCTCTGCATTATACCGTGTATGCATACCAATCTACTTACCCAACAGCACCAACACCGGCCGTATATTCTTCCCCATGTTCCAGTGCGTTGCCGCCTTTGCCACGTCCTACCCTGAACTCTGGGGTGATGACCCGAATTCCGACTTCCGGAACAAGAAGACCGCTCAGATCCCTTGCCTGATCCCCTGCGGCATTGATCAGGACCCTTATTTCCGTCTCGTGCGCGAGAACTCGCACCGCATGAAGAACCCCGTTCCGAAGCCGGCGCTTATCCACTCCAAGTTCCTGACTGCCCTTCAGGGCGCTGGCGGCAAGATGAGCGCCAGCAACCCCAACAGTGCTATTTTCATGTCGGATACCCCCAAGCAAATCCAGAAGAAGATCAACAGCCACGCCTTCTCCGGTGGCCAGGAAACTCTTGAGCTCCACCGCGAGCTGGGTGGTAACCCCGACATCGACGTTGCTTATCAATACATTACCTACTTTGAGGACGACGATGAGAAGTTGAAGACACTTTACGATGGGTACAAAAAGGGAGAGATTCTGACGGGTGAGATGAAGAAGGAGTGCATCAAGCTGATGCAGGAGTACGTCAAGGGCTTTCAGGAGCGCAGATCGAAGGTCACGGACGAGGTCATGCAGAGCTTCATGAAGCCAAGGAAGTTAGAATGGGGCCTCAACCCGAACCCTAAGAAGCCCGCGAAGAAGGAGGCTGAGAAGAAGTGACTATCTTATGACCAGAGTCCCGTAGATGGTGTGGCGAAAGAGAGATATATATCAGGGACTGCGCTTAGATCAGGTGCGACTCAACCGCCGCACATAGACAAAAGTTTTTCCTCTCCCTGGATGCTGTAAGTTTGAATTGATGTGAAAGTTCCTGTCTAGTAAACATGCGAACACGCTAGAGCTCGTTCCTTGGCGTCATCATCGGCTCGCCCCGCTGCATGTGACGGAGTACTTGTTCCTGGTATTGTCCTTCGTGTGTTAGCATGGATACTGCAACATGCGGATTGCAGATGACAGAATGATTGGCCAATTATCACAGTCATGCAACTCTCTTATTGATAATATTGTGGAACAAAGAACCTGTTAATTATCATTGACGGGTCCGCTCTCAAAGGGACAAAGAAGGCATGCAGCCACTCCCAAACAAGTGACCTTACGTCTGTGGTGGCCAAGATCTTCTCGGATACGATTACACAGGCAAGGATAGCGCTGTACACCTTTCTTTAGCCCATACAATGTTGGGCTCTGCGCCACGCTTGATCGTGCACAAACACTGGCCCCTGGCGATGTAATGTGTCTCCCCAGGGCCGTTGCGCCCGCCGAGCCGGTACAGCGGGTTTTCGAAGATTACAACGCCGGCGCCAGCCCCGGCGAGGTTTCCTTCCATATCCGAGCCGCTCTGTGTCATCACAACATCATAATCATCGTCAACGACGGCGCCAAAGAGACCGCAGCCGGAGCAGAAGGGAGTAAGGCCGGTACGCGTGTGTTTGATGGGAATATTAGACTCGTTACTGGCATCAATGTCGTGAAGCGTAAATTGGCACAATGCGGGAGGAAAGAAAGGTTGGAAGTTTCCTGGGTCGTTGAAAGTCCAAAGGCCCTCGTTGTGGTACTCACTGGGACGTAGACAGGCAAGCGCGGTTCTCATCGGATCGCCATCGTAGTAGGGCTGGCCTTTGGCTGTGCTCGTTACAGCGTGGCCCGCGAAAAACGGCCAGTAGTCTTCTTTGACATACCCAAGCGCGCGAGTGACGTGCTCGCGAGCAGTGTTGTTGGGATCGCTCCAAAAACTATTTTTGCGGCCCCAAGTGTTGCTGCTACTACTAGAGCGACCGTCTTCTCCATCATCGACCGAGAGAACAGTTTGGCTTCCGCATCTTGGGTTGGTGCAATGGACGATGATGTTGTGGTCAGGATGACCTTGGAGCTTCTTCGCCTTGGGGAGCACGGTGTGGCATAATTGGCATTTCCTCTCCACCAAGGGCCTCATGGGCTTTTGGCCAAGCCTGTCGGACTCATCAGCTTCGAGCACCTCGCCAAAACGAACCAACAGAAAGTTCCGCTTGTTTGCTCGATATTGCTCGACCGATTCGGTGCAGGTTGCGGTATTGTGGTCGCAGAACTTTTCACAGTAGCCGCAAAACGATAGATCATGCACAGAGGCATCTGTATCAGAAGGAAGGCTTAACCATTCGAACAGCAACGCTTTGCCTAGGGTTTGAAAGTCCGTCTTGCGCTGCTCTTTTCTGCTATAGGTGCACTCTGACCACTGGTGCGCGCCACCACAGGAAAGGCAGTACGGGACCGCTTTGAACGCAGCGTCGATCGTCCGGTTGGCTCGTTCGATCCATTTTCTCAGTTCTGAGCAGTCTGTAAGTCTGTGATTCGTCTTCTTCTTACAGAATTCACACAGCCAGTTTCCCGTATTGTTACTGCTGTTTTTCTGACGTTTGAAGCAGTTGGAAGGTAGATGGCTGCCTTCTTTGTTACAGTGAATGCAGGGACCATGCTTCCCCATCACCTTATAGGTAGAATATGCTTGCTTCTCTTCTCCGGTAGCGATGCATTGATTCTGCTGATGACGCGTTGAGCCACAAAGCGTGCACTCCTGCTTCGTGTTGTTTTTGTTTCTATTGTTGTTGTTGTTGTTGTTGTTGTTGTTGTTGCTGTTATATTTATTGTTGTTGTTATACTTGTTGTTTTGATTGTTTTTGTGGTAGCCACCATTGCGATGGTTCCGGGCATTGGATCTTCCCATCTCGGATATTACTTCTGTCAGTAACAGGCGCTACGAGGGGCCTTCCCTAGTGCTCTAAATACGGTGGACTTAGGGATAAATAGAAAGAAAATAATGTGATGGAAGTAAGAGAAGTCCGCCTGCGGAGTGGTAAGCCTGTGGAAAAAGGTAGTAAAAGTACTCGCTACGA
The DNA here is from genome assembly GCA_009829795.1 of Lasiodiplodia gonubiensis. Taxonomy (NCBI): domain Eukaryota; kingdom Fungi; phylum Ascomycota; class Dothideomycetes; order Botryosphaeriales; family Botryosphaeriaceae; genus Lasiodiplodia; species Lasiodiplodia gonubiensis. Next base: position 556,903 of record RHKH01000005.1, read on the forward strand.
ATGGTCCGGAGGTAGGGGTGGGGCGTGAAGGTCTATTATAATTTTTTGGGGTGCCGAGTCTTTGTCTAATAAGAGACAATGTCTTTGATGAATCGGCAAAAATAGAAGCATGGGCGATCTGCATTGATGTGAAAGAACGATTGTCTGACGCTAAATTTGGCAAGACTTGGACTGATCCGGGATCCAACAGGGGACGATCCGTGATCGACAGCTCGACACTGTGTTCCTTGCTGAGTTGGATAAGGTAAGCAGACCCTGGAAGATTGGAGCAGCCGGGCATGGGAGGAAGACCACGTGACTAACATAGCGGTCAGGTTGAAGAAGGGAAATAATTCGGGAGGCTGGAAGGTTAAAATCATGCTTAACCCCAACGGGGTGCATCAGGGACGGACGGCGAATGAGAGGAGCTCTCGAGGAATAGTGTCCGTGAAAGGCATTAGTTCCCGTTCCACAGCCGTTTCCGGAGCGTTCGCCAGGATGCGACCCGAAAGCGGCGTGGTTGGAGGCTGCAGCTGGGAGGCGGGAGACATGCAGTGCTGACTGCGGATGGATGCATATGTTGTTTTCAAGGCACCCGGCTTCGCCTCGACGAGTGACGTGATCGGGCAGGCAGGTGGCAGAATGACCTTCTGGAAACCTCGGCGACACGAGGTGGGTGGAGCACGAGGTAGGCGGACGGGCGCTACGTCAAGGGCGAGACTGCGGGTTTGGGGCCTGAAGCCTGCCACAGCCGCATTCCTTGGGCCCAGCCGGGAGGCGGGCAGGCGCGTGGGCAAAAAGTAGGGCGACGACCGGCCCGACGCGGGCGAGTCAGCGGCAGTGACGTTATGCAGCGCTGCAGGAGAGCATCGTACCATTCGCAGGTCCGACTCTCAACGGTCCGGCAAATCGTGAGCGCAGGCAGAGCGGCAGAGGCTGCTTTTTGGCGGGGATGACGCGCAGCGCCGGGTGACCCGCGCAGCTCGACGGGCCACCGGGAGATCATGACGCGCAGTCAGAGACCGCCGGCGGCCCCTCGCACGCAGGCTCCGCAGCAACGCGTTCGCCAGCACAGCTCCCCATAGCACCTTGGGCCCTAGCGGCTGCTCGGCTCTGCCGCCTTTCACGCTTTTGCAGCGGTCGGGTTTCAGGCGCGCGCCAGTTCGAAGGGCGCCGGGGTGCGGGCAATCACCAGCCTCCTGCTTTACCGCAGCCACAAATACCCGCCCGCCGCGAGGCCCACATCAAAAACACTGACCTGCTGCACCTGCAGAAGATTGCCCAAAACTCCACCCTGCCAGCAGTGTCGCTCATTCGAGAGAGCCCCCGCAACACAGCCCGGAGGACGGTCTATGACGAGCTCGCCCGCCCCAGGTTAAACCCCCATTTTGCCAGCACTACCAGCACTGGCCCGGCCGACCCGCCCACGCTCTCTTTTCGCTCTCTCCTGCCTGCGACCCCAAGCACGCCTGACTCGCTGTGCTGAGAGCCGCCATTGATAAAAATCCCTCGCCAGAGCCTGTCCCTCGTTGAGCACTCGACACCATGGCGGCCTCGCTTGCACAGCTCGGCGCCCTCACCGGCACGCCGCACACCAATGGCATCTACTCCGACATGACCGTTGACGGCCCGGAGATCGGCACCCTCGTGGCCGTCGTCGACCGCGCCAAGAACCTGCCCAACCGCAAGACCATGGGCAAGCAGGACCCCTACTGCGCCGCCCGCCTCGGCAAGGAAGCGAAGAAGACGGAGACGGACAAGCGCGGTGGCCAGACGCCCAGATGGTAAGCCAGCCACGCTCTGATCCTTCGACCCAGCCTAACTTGACCAAAGGGACCAGGAGCTGCGCTTCACCGTCCGCGACTCGCCCGACTACTACCAGATGAAGGTCTCCGTCTTCAACGACGACAAGAAGACGGAGCTCATTGGCGAGACCTTCATCCGCCTCGACGACGTGATCGTGCCCGGCGGCGGCCAGAGCGACACCTGGCACGGCCTGCTGTGCAAGGGCAAGTACGCCGGTGAAGTCAGACTCGAGCTCACCTACTACGACACTCGCCTGCCCGTCGAGCGTCCCGTTGCCGAAAAGAGAAGAGAGCACGCGCCAGTCAAGCGCAGACCACTCCCCACCAACCCAGCGCCCATGTCCGAGTCGCCCATTGTCGCTGCTGAGATTCCACCGCCTTCGAAGAACACCCGAGTCTTCCACACCCCTCCCTACCAGCAGCACGCGTTGCGCCCGAGCAGGTCGACCGACAGTGCGCAGTCCGGCTTGCCCTTCTCGCCCGACGACTACGATGTCTTCCACCAGCGCCCCGTCGACGCTGCGCAACCCGACGAACTGTTCGCACAGCATTATCCGGTCCAGCCTATAGCTCCACCTCAGCAGACGTCCACCCATGCACGCCATCTGTCAATGGTCCCGCAGCGGGGCCCTGGACACGACTCGCGGGCCAGACCACTGAGCTACATGGATGTGCCCCACTCCCACTCCGCTCCTGTCGTTCCCACCTCCCACGGTTCTCCTGAAGCACTGCTCGACAGGCGCACACAATACCCTCCTGAAATCCCGCCCTTGAACGATTATCACCCGGATTCGAGCCTTGGCGACTTTTATCCAGAGCAAGATCAGCAGAGCTACCCGGCGTATGGAGCTGCTTATCGCATGTCACGGAGCGCTATGCAGCCTACCGTCGAGGATGAAGACGACGCAGCTCCGCCGCCCCCGCCTATGCACAGGAGCAGCGCACCAGCCAGCGTGCCTCAGGTCCCAGAGTACTCTGGCATGACCCCGCCGCCGCTTAACGTTGGAGAGCGCCGACACACCCATCCCCACGCTCCTGGCTCTCCAGCCGCCCCCCCGTATCCTGGCGAGGCCTCCACCCGCCCGTCCAGCCATGATGACCCTTTTGCGGTCCCCTCAGCGCTTGTGCCAGGGGGAGCTTCAGCAGACCCGCGCATGTCAATCCACCAGCATCGCATGAGCGTTAGCGCCTATCCTCCCTCAGCTAATGGCTACGCATCGCAGCAGGCATATCCCACAACCTATGGGACGCCTCCAAGGCAGCAGTACCAGCTTGAGTACCACACTCCGCCTCGCGGGTCCCCGACGTCTCACCCTCATTCCTATAACGGTACCCCGCAGGACAGTGTTGCTCTCGTGAAGCCTCTTGCCGTAAGCCCTGTTTCCTCACACTACGATGTTCGCCAGTCACGCCTGGCCAATCGTAGTACACCCGGCCGTAAGTCTGTGTCACCTCGCCCACCAACGTCGGACGGGTCCCGAGCACCATTTGGCCCTGACAGTTTCGATTCGTACAATCCACGTGCGAGTCCGCGAAACCCTACCCAAGCTCGCGATATGGACATTAACGGTCGCGATGAGCACGGCAACATTGTGACTCCTGATGGTCGCAAGATTGATCCGTCGGATCACCTCCCGATTGATTCGTGGGCCCCGGAGCCAGAACCCAAGGGCAGGGACCGCGACAGGAAACCTCCAACCCGTGAGCGTGACCGTCTCAACGGTGCCCGTGAGATTGGTAGTCGCCACGCGGATCGCGCCATCAGGGATGCCGTGACAGGCACCTTTGGCAGTGGGATGGAAAACTCGCCATCCCCGACCTCCGGTACTCGCCGCCTCCAGAAGCGCAACGTGCAGCCTCTGCGTGAGCGCGAGAATTTCGGCGGGTACGGTAGTTCACCGGGTGGATATGCTGCCTACAGCGGACCACCCATTCCGGCAAAGGTCCCGCTGAATGACGGCATGGGCGCCGAGGACCTGTCTGCTTTGAGTGAAGAGCTGAGAGGCATCGACATCGGCGCTGCGCCTGCAAGCACGAGGGGACGGTGGCGGAGACGTGGCTGACTCCTAGAGCTGAGAGACGATGAGGGGAGAATAAGGTGGGCATGGTTGCTACCGCCTGTGTTTCGCAAAAAGCTAGGCATAACTCCTTCTTCCTCTTCCTACTCTCGGCGTAATGAGGACGAGAAAGAAAACATGGTGGAAGAAACTGACTATGGGAGAAACAACGATAATGGCGTTATGGTTCGTTATGATGGCGGTATACCCTCCCCTCGGCCGGAAGACCCTGATCTCGTCTGTTTAATGTAAATATTGGTGGAGTTTGAATCGTTGGAGACAGATCATCAGAAGGTCGGAGGGGCAAATTTTCCTTTCTTCCCCAGCTGGTCCAGAATAAATCCAGCTAATCAAAACACAAGAGAAGAGCCGAATTGTATACAGGTTTGATAATATCTATTATACTTTCTTGCATCTTTTTCGCATGAGTCGTGGTGTGTGCAATCGTGTCATAGCCTTTTTTTTTATTTTTTTTATTGTTGTATCAATGCTTTGCCTTCCTAGTATGTGATCGCATAGCTAACTTGTGCGTTGTCGTTACACCAACGATAATGGAAAATCAAGCCGAGCATCGGCAAACTTCCAGTTGATTCCAGGCAAACAAGCCAGCAATCAGCATGTAGGTCTATAAAAGACCGGTAGATAGCCTGAATACAATCACTATTCAAGTACGATTGACCAAAATCGCAATACCCACGTCAACCATAGCCATCCTAGCAAGACGAGTCATAGGATAAATGCTCTTGCTAAGAATACTCCAAGCTGCAAAGCTACGTCAGCAATCATAAACCAGCACGAAAGAAGCCAGATTATTGATCCAATATCTCGAAAAGCAAGAAATCTAGCATCTATCTATAGCCGAACATCGATGCACCATCGCATTTGAAGCTTTTGGAGGAAGGTGTAATAGTGTGCTATATCTGGTAATATGATATCTAGAGAGTAGGGAGCGGGGAATCAGATTAGAAAAACAACCCTGCGTGTCATTCCCAGGCATCTCATGTGCGATGAAGCGACTCTTTCGCGCTTGGCTCATCAGTTCAGCAGGGATCCATGACACTTCTTCCCTAGAGAGCAATTCGGAATCCTGTCTGCACAATTATAAAAAGAAAGGGGGGTGTCATAAAAGCTAGATCTCGTGCAGCAGCATGGCGCTGCGCTTCGCATCCCAGTCCTTGCCATCCAGCGAACGCCACATTTCGTTTCAATTTTCCGTGTCCAATTGTCCAATCAGACCGACGTCCAGTTAGACGTCCCGTTTGAAGAGTCTCGTGTGTGGATCTTCAGATATCGTACAAAGCTGAGAAGTTCAGCATCAGGAGCATGCATGTGAAGTTAATCAATCAGCAAGCCTGTCGTATGTATTAGTAACGCCTACGGCCTTTACACTTGCAAAACTGAAGAGTATAGAGGGGGCTCACCTGTAGCTGACTAAGGTATCGACACGGTGATTGCTTGTCGAAAAACTTCTCAGCTGGACCTTCTCGCCGTTCTCGATTTCCTTGGCATCGGAATCTCCCCACTCGACGGGGACGTCGGAATCGGCATCGGCGTACACCAGAACGTTGAAGGTGCAGTTCCCGTCCAGCATGGGCAGAAAGGTGACGGAGGCGGTGATTTGGCGGAATAGCGATTGGATCTCCGACTGGATCTCGGCTTCGGTCTTCTCTGGGGTTTCCTTGGATGGCGGCTGCGGCTCTGCGGCGGCATTCTCGCAGTCTGCTTCGCTCGCAGCAGGTGTTTCGGGGGCTGTGCGAGACTTGGCGATCTTGTTGAAGATTTGCACGTCGAACTGCCAGCGCTCGACGTGCTCGCCCGTCTCACGGCTGGTGATGACAATGACGAGCTTGTTGATTTTCGAGCCGAGCATCCACTTGCTCAGCTGAGACATGATTTTCTTGATGTAGGCTTTCACCTGGTCATCGGACGACACCATCATGGTCAAACCGTACTTCTTGACGGCCGTGAAGTCTTCGGCAGGATAGACGCCTCGCTGAAAGAGAATGGTGTGGATCGAGTATTCGAACTGGGCCGGGTTAGGAAAGGTTATCTGACATGACGGCGGCAGACCTTACGAATTCGGAAACGACCTTGGAAGAGCCCTTCAGAGCCAGCTTGTGTGTCTTGGCTCCGGGGTCATCTTTCGACAACGAGCTCTTCTTGACCTTCTTCTTTTCGCCGGCCGCGGTCTTGGAGGCGGACTTCGATGCTGACTTGGTCGACGACTTGGTCTTTGGCTTTTCCTCTTCGGCCGACATAATTGCACGTGGTCGGTGGCGGGGCGATGGAGCTGCAGGTGAGAAAGCTTTGACGGATTGGCTCAGATCAGGAGCTGTCGATTCAGTCGGCAGTGGGTCTTTGCACAGAGCGTTCTTTGATATCCGCTTGCCCTGGCTAGCGCGATGCGGTGGTGCAGGGGATGGGACCGAGTGATGCGTTGTGTGCTCGAGCGAGGTCGTTGGAGACGGAGATCGGGTCAGGGCCGCCGCCAAGACTGTGTACGCTAGTTGGCGCGGCAACCACCGTGCCGGGAATCCAAACGAGAACCGGCAGGACCTACGGTATTTTACGGCAGGTCAGAGCAGCTAGGATGTGGATCTCGCTGTGTTCGCTGTTCGGGCTGGGGGATTGCGGGCGGGTGCTTGGGGCTCCGCGCCGACCTCCGACGTTCGCCGCAATTTTCGAGCCGAAAGAAGCGCCCGCACCGTCACGACCGCAGCTTCGCTGATGCCATCGCTCATTTGACACTCATGCGACCATGCTTCCGAGCCGCTGAGCGCCTGGGGCGGCCATTGCAGGGCTCGTTCACTCGCTGTCCCTCCAAGTTCTTGCCCGCGACATGGCTGCGCAAGTTTCGCACCACCGCCGCCCGCTACGCCGTGGCCTATAGAGCCCCGTCCGACCTCGAGAAGCGCGTCGCCGCCATCCCAATTGACCGCTTCCGCAACTTCTGCATCGTCGCCCACGTCGATCATGGCAAAAGCACCCTTAGCGATCGTCTGCTCGAGCTCACCGGCACCATCCAACCTGGCGGCAACAAGCAAATCCTCGACAAGCTGGACGTCGAGCGCGAACGCGGCATCACCGTCAAGGCGCAGACGTGCAGTATGATTTACAATCACAATGGCGAAGACTATCTGCTGCATCTGGTTGACACGCCCGGTCATGTCGACTTCCGCGCCGAGGTGTCACGCAGTTATGCCAGTTGCGGCGGCGGTACGTCATATCCTTGCGGGCGCGTGTTTGTGCTAACTGTGTGCCAGCTCTCCTTTTGGTCGATGCCAGTCAAGGTGTGCAAGCCCAGACTGTCGCGAACTTCTACCTTGCTTTCGCCCAGGGCCTAACTCTCCTGCCTGTCGTCAATAAGATCGATCTTCCTTCCGCGGATACCGAACGCGCGCTGGATCAACTGGAGGAGACTTTTGAGCTGGATTCCAGCAAAGCTGTACTAGTTTCCGCAAAGACGGGCTTGAACGTGCAAGAGATCCTTCCCAAGGTCATCGAGCAGATCCCGGCTCCTGTTGGCGACAATACAAAGCCGCTTCGCCTTCTTCTGGTAGATTCCTGGTACAATCATTACAAGGGTGTCATCCTCCTGGTGCGCATCTTCGATGGGGAGGTCAAAGCTGGCCATGTCCTCACCTCGTTTGCCACCGGGCTGAAGTACACGGTTGGCGAGGTTGGAATGATGTATCCTGACCAGACACCCATGACGAAACTGCGTGCCGGTCAGGTTGGTTATATCTACTTCAACCCCGGTATGAAGCGCTCGCAGGAAGCCAAGGTTGGTGACACGTACACCACGGTCGGTTCGGAGAAATTGGTCGAGCCTTATCCAGGCTTTGAAGAGCCCAAGTCCATGGTCTTCGTCGCTGCATTTCCCGTGGACCAGGGGGGATACGAGCATCTCGAAGAAAGTATCAACCAGATTGTCTTGAACGACCGTGCCGTTACTGTCAGCAAGGAATCTTCCGAGGCTCTGGGAGCTGGATGGCGTCTTGGTTTCCTCGGCACTCTTCACTGCTCTGTTTTTGAAGACCGTCTCCGCCAGGAGCATGGCGCGAGCATTATCATCACCCCTCCATCCGTCCCTACCAAGCTCATCTACAAAGACGGCACCGAAACAGTCCTCTCTAACCCCAACGCATTCCCTGACGAGCAGGACCGCCATACCAAAGTGGCAGAAGTGCAGGAACCCTACGTCGAGGCTACCATCACGCTCCCCGAGGAATACATCGGCCGTGTTGTGGAGCTTTGTGAGGCCAACCGTGGCGAGCAGAAATCGCTTACCTTCTTTACGGCTACCCAAGTAATCTTGAAATACGACCTGCCGCTGGCACAACTTGTCGACGACTTCTTCGGAAAGCTCAAGGGTTCAACCAAGGGATACGCCACGCTGGATTACGAAGATGCTGGCTTCCGCCGCTCCAACGTTCAAAAGCTTCAGCTGCTCGTCAACAAAGCGCCTGTGGATGCCGTTGCACGCATCGTCCACAGCTCTCAGGCCGAGCGCATTGGAAGGGACTGGGTAAAACGCTTCAAGGAGCATGTTGATCGTCAGATGTTTGAGGTCGTCATCCAGGCTGCTGTCGGCAAGCGCGTCGTGGCAAGAGAGACAATCAAGCCGTTCAGGAAAGATGTCCTGGCTAAGCTGCATGCTAGCGACATTACGAGAAGGAAGAAACTACTCGAGAAGCAGAAGGAGGGAAAGAAGAAGATGCGGGCTGTTGGAAACGTCGTCATTGACCAGAAAGCTTTCCAGGGCTTTTTGGCCAAGTGAGGTCATTTTCTAGAAGGGCTGTGTCATGTTGTATAGTACTGTATCGGAACTTTGTCCAAAAGTTTTTTTTATAAACCACACCACAAGGTCTATCATATGGATACTTTTATCAATCTATTTCCACCCAAATCCGTGCGAGACAAATGTCAAATGGAAGACAAGGGGGGTGGCGTCGTACCACAAGGGCTGTTGGGTGCAGAACAAGTGTACACGACATGTAGCCTACTGTAAGGTCAACCTAAGATTAGAGGGGAGCAGGAGAGTACAAGTGGTATTATTAGGGTTCTATCAGCGAGATGACACCGACCGGCAATGGTGATGTTTGATCAGTGCGTTTCTGCTGCTGAACTCTCTACTGTAAGCGCATAATTGCACGGTGGACTAGACGTGCGCTACTGCTCCCTTGCATCTGCACGATTTGTACACGTAGTAGTCGTCGGTAATGCTTCCATAAGGGATCTACATGCGCTGAGATTGAGATGTCAGCATCAGAACACAGTACATACAATGATCGCTTCCACTTTCGCCACTACTCGTGATCTACATTCAAGAGCCTAGGTATTCCTATTCTAAGCTTACACCGCCGAAGAAGATCATGCCTATCACTTACCTGAAGAATGTAAACACAGTCCGTCGTTCAACCTTTCTCCGAACCAAATTTCATTCCTACATGCTTGAGGCGAAATTTTTTTAAGTCCCCATCCTGCGCGGCAGCGCTTCCTTCGGTCCCACACACAATCAATCACCCGCATATGAAACGAGGCTGACACCGCCGCTAGGCATTCCGCCTCAAACACCCGCACGGATTGCGCCATCGACTCTTAGCGGCAGCAAAGACAAAGACAGCGTCCCAGCGCGTCCGGCCCTGTTATAAAATTAGAAACTGGAAAGGCAGACCGTTGACGCAGGAGTGTGGTAGTTTGCCGCGCGTCTATTGAGCAGAAGTATGCAGAATGTCATCACCGTTACCGTCGCCGGTTGGAGCGAATGGGCGTGTGCTATGCCTTTCTGCATGCAGCCCACTCTGCCTTGCTTACGGCAGACAGGAACCACTTGCCCTTCCCCGGCGCCAAGGCCGATTCTGATTGGATGCGTCGTCCCCGCGTCGCACTCCTGACCCGTTGTGCATCATGTGCATATGGCTTTCTCTCATCCTGACAGGTACACTAGAAGAAAATTATTGGAATGGCGTAAAATAGGACCGGTGCCACGCCCTCCGCTGCAGGAGTGCGATACTTACATCTCCCGGCCTGCATAGCTGGTTGGATGATTATTGGCAAGGGCGGTAGAACGTTGCGCCGCTGGCTGGATATAGTTGGTTTAGCCTCATTTCGGCCGAAGGGGCAATCTCATTCGGAGACTATCACGGAGAGTTTTTTTGTCATTTCTACCTCCGTCCCTTTTCGTGCGCGGGATCAACGGAGACGATCAATGGCGGTAAAGGCTTGCAAAGGGGCGGCGGACAGAGTTTAGCAGTGTGGTGGTGGTGGCGGGATGGGAGAAGGAGCGGTGATACAGTAGTGTTTTGCCATCTGCGATAACATAAGCCGGAACACGGGGAAGGCGGTGCCATTCGGTTTTCTGGAAGCTTTGCGGTCACCGGAAGGATGACACATCAGGCCGTACCAAAGGCGGGGGGCGAGAAGGATCAAGAAGCTACGATAGATGCTGACATCAAGGTAAAGGGGTAGGCGCAAGAAGCAGCGGGGAGGCTGACGGCCATGTGCACACGTTGTGCGGTTTTCGGCGAGAGGATGAACAAGAATCTGACGTTAGGCGTGGAGTGGCAGGGATTGCGGCGGAGCAGTTGCACACCTGTGCTGCGTTGCGCTTGGGTTCGCCACTCATGCTTCTTACTGTGTCTGAAGCATAGCAGAGCGGGAGTGAGAATTTCGACCAGACGACGGGCATTCAAAGTTTGTGCAAGCAATGTAGGGGAGACCTTGTACAGTGTCGAATGTGTTGTTTGCGGTTGAGGTTGGACGCAGAAAGTTGAGCGCAGATCAGCGACGTCTGAGCGTTCATTGGTTCGTATAACGCGCGTCTTTCAGCTCCAATAGTGCAATGTCTCAGGACCTGTGAATCCGGGGCTTTCAAGCAAAGTGGGTCTACAGAGAGCTGGCAGGTTGTATCTCGGAGCTATGTCAGGCCGGTGAGGTTGGTTGGGTGCCGATGGAGAGAGCAGCAGAAGAAAACACAGGTCGAAGCTCGATGTTCTCGAACGTTTGCAACTTGTGGGCTCAACAAAGCCGGGCCGATGCGGTGTACAATAGAGGCAAAATTAGTTGATAGAAAGTGGGGTTCATGTGCAAGCTGTTCCCGGCAAACGTTAGCCACGGCAGTCGCCAAAAACGAAAAAGAAAAAAAAATATCACGTCACGCGGTTTGCCGGTGATGGAGACATTCAACAGAGGGGGGCTGGTGGAGTTCGACTGGGCATCAACAGTGGCTTTGTGTGAAACCAGCATGGCTGGACACAATCATCTCGGGCCCGGTGTTTTCTGCACGCATCAATCATACGATCGAAAAAGGAAATTCAGGGAGAGGACGGCCAAACGCGGGTGGTGCTGGGAGCAGTGCTGCATGGTGCGGATTCTGCAACAAAGTTTCGGTGGCGTTCTCCACGGGGTGCCTGGCGAAATGAGTCGCGTCTGGTGAAGGAGAGAAAGCGATTGCGAAGACGCGCATGAGGTCGAGATGCGCTCGCGAATTTCCGGGGCATAGTCTGGACCTTAACTCCGGGAATGAGGGTCCTAGTGCGCGCTCGAAATGAGGGCGAAGGGTCGGGTCTGGGGAGCGAGCTGCACGTGCCGGCGTGACGCAACAGGCTAAGTTCCCGAGATGGCCTGCCCGGGCCACACGCTTCTCTCGACCTCGCCTGCTGCTCTTCTTCATATCTTCTGAGCGCCGAGCGCCCGCCTCAGACCCGTCATTGCTTTTTACGCGGATCTGGTTCCGCCGCTGTTGCCTATTTTTGGCCGCAGCAGCCATCATGCGCCCACGGCGGTTCCAACGCCTTTCCCGAATCCGTCGCCGAAGGATGCGAATCCCTGCAGGTCGCGCCAAGCCCGCGTTGGTGAGCTCTGCGGCCTCTAAGACCCTCGCACAAGGACTTCTCCGCGCGGTTCTGTGTCTCCGTCACACCGGCCGTCGTCGGCCGCCCGCAGCGCGCCCTCAGCCGGGCAGCGCGGAGAAGGCGGGCGTGAGGTCCGGCGGCGATGCGCACGCGCAGACTAACGCCCGGGTCCGTGGGTAGCGAGCGATCCGCGACGTGTTGCCTGCAACGGCTAGATTGCGGTTGATGAGTAGGGGACGGGAGGACGAGCTGCGACAACAGCGTCAAGTTGGTAGGGCCGAAAGTGCGAAAGCGATTGCGAAGATGCTGCTCTACTTTATTATTGCGCGGGCGGACGTGCCTTGTCGACACGACTCAGTGCGACATTGCGGCTCAAACCGAGCAGCAGCGCACATTGGCCAGGCTGGCGGTCGCGTCATGCTGCTCGGCCGGGGGGCGCTTCCAACGCGCCGGGAATGGGAATGCGCTCGCAGGCACTGGGGACAGGCAGGCCGGGGAGCTGGCGCGGTCGGGTCGCGCGCGGCCGTGGCCGAGATTGGGATTGACGAGTCGGGAGCGTGCAGGCGGAGGGCTGGAGGGACAGTGAGGGGATGGCGATATCCGCGCAGGGTTGTTTTTGAGAATTGGCAAGGCGGCTCGCGCGATCTAACTCTGTGGGCGCGCGCACTGCGGCAACCACGGCGATCAGGAGCAGCGCAGCAGCGTCGGGTCCATCAACACCAACGCCCGCGAAATTGGAAGTTGCGATACCCGTATCGAGTCAGTGCTCCACCCGCTAGACGGGGAGCCCGGGTTCCCCACCGTCTGCGCGGTTCTCGAGATCTCACCTGGCACCCAGCGCGCGGCACCTCCACGTGTGCGCTGTGTGCCGCAGCGCGTCGCGCCGACGGAGCTTGCCACGCCCGACATGCCAACCAGCGCGCGCAGCTACGCGCGCCCTCAACACCACGCGCATGCGTTTCATGAGACGGACGGGACCCCCAGGGAGGCGACGGGCGGGATGCGCGCTCCAAGCTTTCCGCTAGTACCGGCGCGCCGGCCAATGGGTGCGGAGACGCAGTCGAGCGCTGAAAGCCCACGCCCGTGGCGCGAATGGCAAGAGCCGGGCCGCCGCAGGCTTAACGGCACGCTGGGCCCTGGCGCCGAAAATAGCTGGGGCAGGGCAGACGTTGCCCCGAGGCTGACGGCCGGGGTGGTGCTGCGGTAAGCTCTGCCCGCCGCGCTGCTCGCTGCCCTTCTCGCGCCGGTGGTGTATTGGAGCAGCGCGCGCATAGCCCGTTGCGGCGCCCTAGGGCCAGCAGCCAGCAGGCGGTCGGTGCCAAAACGGCAGGGCGCACACGTTTTTTTGATATCGCGGGCCACGGGGCACCGGTAGCAGCAGCTGCCAGCCCTGAGCAATGCCCGAAAACAGCATGTGCACACCCCGGTCGCTTCCGCGCTAAGCCCGCTAGCTGATCCTTCACGCATCCGCCGCCGATGTCAACGAGGTCGACGTTTGGCCCTGGCCGCGCGACTGGTGACCGCCACGGGGCAGCGGTGTCGCAGCCTTGTCCTGCCGTGCGGTGGAGCTGCGACACGGCGGGGAGGGTCCTGAGGGCGCAGCGGAGGGCTTGGAGAGACGCAGCATGTGTGTGCCGAAAATAGCGGCATGTGCTCTCACCACTCACGTCCAAGCCTCGACGCCTTCCAACATCCTGAATTTGGGCGTCGCCGTCGCACGGGAACGGTCCGCGCGCACCAATGGAGCGCCGGTTCCTCACGCTGCGACGCCCCATGCGCTCCGCCATTGGAGTACCTGCGTCTATCTGACGGAGCCAGAGGTCCCACACACGCTCGGCAGGGACCAACAGGGCTGCTGCCAATCGCTCTATAATAATCTTCCCGGCATGAGCACAGCCGAACTGTGTCTTTAGGGACCCACTGCTCTGGACCCGTACATCCTCGCCGAAAGCACAGCGCCATCCTTATATGCCTGCCGCAGCAGGATGATGATGTGACGCGCCAGCCCTCCGCTCCAGGACCAAGGTTAGCACACACCACCCGTCCGCTCAGTCTTCTATGCCCTCAGACTAAGGCTCGCTTGAACCTCTGGCTGCTATTCTCGATCCCCCCCTCGACCTTCCCCAAGCGGCACCCGGTGCTAAAAATTTCCCGCCTCCAGTGCCCGTACCACTTGTGATCTCCAGATCTGGGCCCCTCCCCTAGGGCCAACCTTTAATTATCTCCCGGCGTGCAGTTGGGCCGCTCACAGCCTACCGCAGCCCTGCTTTGGCGACCTGGCACAAGCTTCGTCCATCTCATCTGCCTTACAGGGCCCCGCCAATCCACCAGCACCTGAGGTGGGCCTGGCGATCTCCGCGAGTAATATCCCTCTTCCGCATATATATCCTTCTGGACCACCACCGCGGCCCATGGCAGACCACAGCAGACCTCAGCCATCGTCATCGTCGGCGTCGACCTCCAGCCAACCTCTCCACCACGCCACCTCCACCTACGCCTCGTCCGCCGTCCCGCCCCAGCACCAGCCACCCAGCCGCCGCCGCGCCTCGCAATCGTCGGATGAAGGCCGCCGTTCCCTGAAGTCGTCGTCTAGCATCTCTGGCCCCCGCCGTTCCAGCACCAAGGCTCCCAGCCCCCACCGCGACGGCTCGTCCCGCGACAACGTTGAAGCTTCCTCGTCCAGTGCCGCCGCCATGCAACGCTCAGCCAGCCCGTCGGACCAGCCGACCAAGTACACCAAGACTGGTCGCATCTCCAAAGCAAAGAAGGGCCTCAAGGTCCATCTGTGCGAATCGTGCGGAAAGGTAAGTCGATCCCTGTCCCCCCCCGAGTCATGTGCCCGCTGGCCTATCCTCCGCGCTGAGGCAGCAACACGCTTTCTGCCTGCGTGCAGAATGGAGCCTAGGCGCGGTGCGCATTGCTGGTTCTGGCGTGTCGAGTTCTGCGACTGACGATCTTTTTCCCACAGTCGTACACTCGGGCCGAGCACTTGAGGTTAGTGCCCCACCCGCGTTGCTGCCTGCGGCTGCCTAGATGCTGACTGCCTGCCCAGGAGACATCAGCAGAACCACAGCGAGTCCACCCTGCAGTGCGACTGGCCCGGCTGCGGAAAGACATTCCACAGAACCGACCTGCTCGAGCGCCACCGCGAGCGACAGTAAGTCAATGCAGCCCCTGCCGCCGCGCCCTTGCTGATGCGAATGCGAACCGCAGCCAGGACCCGTCCCAGGATGACGAAACCCGCCGCAGCTCCGTCACGAGCCAGAACTCGGCCGCCTCTGCCGGCATCGTCGCCGCGAATCCGTCTGCACCGCAGTCCGTGGCTCGCGTCGAGGCGCCCATCTACCCAGTGGCCTCGGACTCCGCTGTGCCCCCTTCAACTTCAAGGTATTCTCAATTTCGATTTCGTCGTAATACGGTTCCGTCAGGCGGTTTTCTTAGACAGGTCTTTAAGTATGTTTGGGGGATTTTGGGTCGACCGCGTCTTTTGATTTTTCATCCTTTTCCTTTTCCTTTCTTTCCTTCTCTTTTCCTCTGCCTCTGTTGATCCTCGTCTCGTTCCGACCAGACGTGCTGACGACTCCACAGTGCGCAGAACTTGAAGCAATTCCACCACAATGCTCCCTACGCGAGAGCAGCCCCCATCGGCGTCGAGGACGTGATTGGCACGGGCTCCATGTTCGACAACTACAGGTGGAGCCCCCCTCCGGAGTATCCTGTGCCCAGCAGTGACTACGCTTCGCCCGGCCACATCACCCAGTATCCTGCCGACTTTGGATACGTCCCGCACCCGTACCCCGCCTATCGCCCTCGCACGCTCTCGAACGCATCCTTCATCGACTCTTGGGCGCAACCAACGGCGCCGCGCTCTCCGGCGTCTACCGCTTCGACGCAGCCCTTTTACTGGCTTGACGTGGACCGTGCCGACCAGCAGCATACGTCTTTCTCGGGCAGTTCTGGCGTCGCTTCGTATGCCACCTCCGATACGTCCATCTACAACTACGCCGCCGACCACCACCAGATGCATCCGTCATACTTCTCCACGAGCACAACCGCGTCTTACCGGTCCTTTGACGACCTCGACAGCGAAGAGTACCGTCTGTTGTTCCCACCACAGCCGCTCGGTATTCCGTCTATTGACCGTCAACAGATGACTGAACACCTCGACAATTACTGGCAGGCTTTCCACCCGCACTTCCCGATAAAGCACCGCCCGACCTTTAACCTCGCCACGGAAAAACCGCTGTGTCTGGCTGCCATGATTGCGGTCGGCGCCCAGTATTCCAGTGTCGTGGGCGCAAGGGCGGAGAGCAGGGCGTTGCACGAGAAATGCCTGAAAGCCTTGGCAAAGGTAGCATCCACCGCAAATGTAACCTCAAGCGACCAAAAGCTGACAGCAACAGCGCGAACACGTACGTCTGCCGACAGACGCTCGCATTTGTGACATGCAAGCCGTGTTCCTTGTCGAGCTACTTTCTCAGTTCCGCGGCAAACGCGCATCAACCAGCCTCTCCGCTACTTTTCAAGGCATGTTCCGCAAGGTGAGTAATCTTGGCCCCCACTTCCCATACACGCAGAAAATCCACCAATGGACCTCGCTTCGCGGCTTTGTAAGGCTTGTGCTTATCAATTTTCAGCTTGCTGCCGATCACGCTTCTCACCCGACCGCCTCAGTCGATAGCCTCGTGCCGCTTCCACCGCATTCAGACGACCTGACCCTGTCCCGCCAATGGACCGCCTGGATCGGCGCTTCAGAAAGGACGCGCCTGCTGACAGCATGCGCCATCCTCGAAGCGCAAGCGACAACCCTGCTCATTCGCCAAGTCGCCGACTCCACGGTGCCGGGCCTCCGACTTCCTACTCCAGCACCCCTGTCTGCTTGGGACGCCACTCAGTGGGCTTGGCGAAAGATGCTGCCGCAACTTAGCAGCTTATTTCCTAAAAAGGCAGGCGCACCGTCTACCGCCGGCCCTACCGACGGAGAATGCCATGATGAGTTCCAGGCCGCTCAAGCGGTTTGGACACACACCAGCCGTGATGGCGCACTCGGGCGCTTGGACTCTTGCAACGCGTACAGCATGGCAACACGTTTGAGCATACATGGTATCCGTATTGCATCATCAACCCCTCTTCGCGCCCTCCTTGCCGTCGCAGGTGAGACATGGGTGTTTAGCGAAAAGGTCAGGAGCGACGAGCACGCTGCAGCCAAGGATACGGTCAAGCAATGGACCAGTAACCTCGATAATTCCTCGGCCGTCGAACGTCCGCAGCAAGCGCGCAATGCCTTGCAAGAAGCGCTTATGGCTCTTCGCCTTGCCGCCGATACCAGCATCGTCGACGCAAGTTCAGCCCTGTCATTTGGCGCCGAGCTTGTGCTCTTCTATGCCTCACTGGTCCTTTGGGCCGCTGTGGCTGCAGCGTCTGCCCCGCGCATTCCTTTCAGCCTTACCCCTCCCATTCCTTCCAACCACCACCATCAACATGCTCACGACGCTGTGCACGCTGCCCAGGCCTTCCTCTCCAATGAGGCGGTGTGCTTTGCCGATACAATCGACAAGTCGCTGTTGCAGACTTGGTGCAAAGGCGCCGAGTCTGTCCTTCATTGGGTCTGCGAGGCTCTGAGTGGCTCGGAGGCGCCCGGTGAGTTGGTTGGTGGGTGCGTCCGGGTGATTGAGGGGTTAAAGCGGAAGGGGTGGGCAGTCGCTTGGTTCTGAGCGTGAAGAAGAGCTCTGCCTCTTCTTTGCTTCTCAATTATCTTTTTTCCGTTTCTGGTAACGCTCGCTCCATACTCATGGGGTCGAAGATTTTGGTGGTAGGGGGTTATTTCCTTTGTTTCATTTACGACCCAATTTTTCACGAAGTTTCATGCGCAGTTGGACAGAGCAAAGCGTTCATAACAGCATTTGTTCTCGATTTTTTTGTTTCACCTGCATAGCCTCATGTTCACTGTCGCTTTTGCATGGTCTCGGTGTTTTTTTTTTTTTTTTTTTT
>RHKH01000005.1:574764-607190 GCA_009829795.1 Lasiodiplodia gonubiensis
ACAGGGATGAGGCTGTAGAGAGGAGACAGAAAGAAAGAGCAATAGTGTACTGTTTGGTATGCAGAGTATGAGATCACGGTAGCATATGGAAATCTAAATAGAATTCAACAAAAAAATACTATACGCATATAAAGCTCCATCTTTGCAAGCGCAGGTGATAATTTGTATGATTTGATACTTGAGGATGGCGACAGATGTGTCTATCGTCGGCTACAGTTTTTGTAATTACTTTTGCGATTATCTTCGGAGCGATCGCGATGTAGGCGCGCTGCGATCCTTGCAACCTAAGCGTCTCATTTTTGCAACCTCGAGCATCACAATGTTGCTGTGTTTTTGTTTTCGGCTTCACTCCCGTCCCCACAGTGATGGAGGTGGGAGGTGCTGTATCACAGTTGCACGCATGCGAGCAATCACACGCGCATACACGGGTATTTGCCCTCTCTCTACCTTGCCCTTGTTCTACACATGTAGATTACCCACTGGACCTATTGTTCAATCAGGTTGTTGATGGAGGCAGTGGTTGCAGGCGTATCAGCACGGCAAAAGCACAAAAAGGGAAAATGCATACTCGGCCTTCTACGACACCATGAGTCGGTGCGGTAACTAGTCAGTGCCATGGCCTAGCCCGATCAGGGACGATGGGTCCACCAAGGCCTTTGCGTATTTCAGGCGCAATTCATACAGGAGACCACGAAGGAAGTGATCCGCAGGCGGAAAAGAGGTCGATAGTTCAACGATGTAGGTGCAAGGACCGAGTTCGGGTAGGAAAAGACACAGCCACCTGTCTGCTTGATTCAGTCACGCACACACTACGTCCGTACGCGCCCCAGAAATCTCGATCCCTCACTTATCTCTCATATCTCGCTTTCTCCAAAGCCGTGGCACTGGGTCCGTGGAAGGAGCAGCGAGCTGAGCCCACGGCCATGGTGCCGGGTACATTGCGATGACGGATAGTCCGGGAAGGGCTTGCACATGTGTTGTGTTTGTCTCGGTCGTGGGTGGGAGAGTTGATAGCTCTCATTGTGCGATGCATTGCATGACTGCTGCATGTCTTCCGTAATGGTGAGACGACGGTTTGGAAGAATAAAACACGATCTCTGCTCGATACGTACGCTGATTATTTTCTCCCCCGCGGTGAAGTGGCCCGGTGTTGAAGAAAAGCGGTGTGCCTTTGCGCACGACCTGGTGGTTGGGACACTCGATGTTTGTGGTGGTTGACGCTGATCATGGCTCCCGCTGCCATGTGCCGCTGTGAACCAGAGGCACGAGGCTGCAAAAGGTTCTTCAGTGCGACTGGTCGCATTTGCTGACTCGTTGTAGGTGTCTTTCGCGCGCGCGATGAGGTGGTTGATCATTGGTGATCTGTGATTTTCAGCAAGGCTTTCTAGTACATACATGCCCTCCGCAATTCAGCAGCGGTAAATGGTTGGATACGATGGCGTCTCCGATGAGTGCCTAGATATGAAGGCCAATGCAAGCGCGGGCATGACTTGCACGTCGAGGAGAAAGAGGGGCACGAAGCCCAGGTGCATCACAGCTACGCATCTATGGGTTGGCGCCCTACCAGATCATGCCACTACAGGAGCCCAACATCTGTTTGGAGAAGCAGCGGAAAAAGCATGGCGTTGTGTGCATAATGCAGCTGCTTCAGTCCGCGGCCGCGGACCTGGGTACCTTGCAGAGAAGCATGTCTCACGGCGAGGCCATGGATGATCGGGTGAAAAGGGGGGAACCCAACGTGACGAGAGCCGCATGCGTCGACAAAATGGCGAGGAAGAGTTCCACAATGACAGGGGGGGTTGAAAAAGCAAACAAAGAGTGGTGTGAAACAGTTCGTCGCGTATCAATCCCGATGGAAAGTGGAGACCCCGCTTGAGCCGGACGGAAATAAAAGAGAGCATGGACAATGCGAGGTCTGGACTGTGTGCGGCGCAGTCGGTTTAGTGCCCGTCACAGAAAGGCACGACATGGAGCGATACGAGTGGTTTCTTCCCCAGACCCGGCTTCATGGGTACCTAGGCCCGGGCGCCAGTGCGGCGGATAAGGCACGACGACGACGTCAGTCGCAGTCCCAGTGCCCGGCCGCGCGGGAACTCGCCGGCGGTCGCCATAGGTGGAGGAATAATGCGAGCAGGCGTTGTGACGGGCGTGCAGTTGCTTCGCCGCAGAAGACGGGTCCATGTTGCGGGCCCAGGCGCAGACAGGAGAGGCAGGGAAAACGTTTGGCGGGGCAGCCTGTGCTCCGGCATGGGCGAACCGTCGCGCAAGCCCGTCGACGATCTCATTTGAGACTCGGCTTGCGTCGTCATATCGAACGGGCGATCCGGCGAGGGGCCCCTGCAGCGCAGGTTTCTGGCCCCCAAGGCAGAAGCGAGAGGTACCCACCGCTCCAAAAATACATCGATCGGTGACGAGATTGAGTGTAGAAGCTGTGCGTTTCATCGACTGCTGACGCCTGCTGTCTGAGAGCTGCAGCTGCGTGCAACACAGTTGGCTTTCCAAAAATTCCTGCGTAGGAGTTTCTAGCGTCTGATGTCAGCACGCCGCAGCGCTTCCAGGAAAAGGTCATTCGATGCTGCAATTAAGGTACCGCCCCGATTGCGCAGCCAATCTGGCCGATCGTGCGCTTGACGCGATCTCCTCCTTCAGCCTTGTTCCGCTGCGACGGTGCCAGATCCCTGACACACCAGGCCACGCACGCCGCGAGCCTGCATCTGAAGCGATCACGGTGATGCCGAAAGGGTCGGCGTGCGTCTAGGGCGACGGACCGGCGTGTCCGGAGCGCATCTCTCTGGATGCGGGAACGGCTCGGCTCCCACGTGGAATGTCAGCTTTTAGCACTGCGGCAAAGCCGAGTGGCACCGCACCCGGTTACCCTGAAACGGTGCTGCTCGAGCGTCCGTGCTGTTGGGGGCGGTTGTCCATTGCTCGGGCGATGAGGCTCGTTGGAGATATTTTGGGCGGTCCCTGGTGGTGTATAGTACAATTCTTTCTCTTATCAGACATGGGATGCTGCCAGATTCGAAAACGAAGCCCCCCAGCGGTGCTTGTTGCATGCATGATATCTTGAACAACCCCCGCTAGAGACTCTTGCTCTCAGAGAGGACCGAGAGAACTGACACTGATCGTTGGCTTTTGCTTGTTCCAGGGTAGGTCCTATAAAGTCCCAGTAAGGCTTGCGCCCCTTTCTTCTTTTTTTTCCTGGCGATCGGTCTTCTGAGCAACCCTGCTTCAGCTCCGACGGTATTCAAAACAACCACAAGTGTGGTCTTGGATCCTTCAGTGAGTACTTGAAATACCCGAAAAGAGAATGAGCACTCATTTCCTTGGCCAGCATCTTCATCGACATGGTATCGGACTACTCATCAAGGCCGAGGGCAATCAAGTCAAGCCGTGACTCGACTAGGCTGTCGCAAGAGAACCTGCGGGCGCTGGAGGCGGCGCATTACGAGGTAAGCCGGCCGGTGCATTGGACAGAGGCCTTTGCTGATAGACGCGCAGTCCGACACGCACTATGCTGAGAACGTCATTAGCGCTGAAGGACAGATGATGGCCTACCAAGAGATGTGGCGGAACCAAGAGCAGACGCGAAAAAGGGACAGCGGGCTCGCGTTCAGTCCAGACGACACGGTGCAGAACGACGAGAGCGAGCATCTCAAGATACCAAAACGGCCGAGGGCTTCGGTTGAAACACCGTTCCGGCGATACATAACGATCGGCCCAGGAGAAGACCCGTTCCCGCTGTACGGAAAGCAGGCAATGGAAGACATGCCGGTCAAGTACGGGAGCCTGGAGGACGTGGAGGCTCGACGAGATGCAGCAATGCTTCTCGAGCAGAACGTGAAAAGGCAGCGTGGTGACAGGCACACAATCTGAATAGTTGCGGATGAGACACGAAGTCATGTATGTACGGAATATTGTACTTTAGTAGTTGATAGTGCCACTGGGCTCCGGGCGATCCAAGCTCGCTGACATCACGTGTCAATGACCTCATCCATCCCGAACACCACCGAGGACGCGGCACGCGGCGGCGAGGGAGCCGCGAGTTGTCCGTGGCAGAGGTGAGCTCGTCCTGCGCTGCGGTCGGACGATGCCGGAAGGCGCAGTTGCGGAGGCCGGCGTCCAATCGCTAGACGCACGAATAAGCGCTGGGGTCAAGAGCACCTGCCTGCGCGCGGTCAGCTGCAGCTCCCAGCAAATATTCGCGCCTCACCTTCGCCTTTTGCCCACTGCCTGCTCTCTCCAGACGCCCGACGCCCGCCTCTGCCCGACCCACCCTTCCATATGGCCCACCGCGCATCCCAACGATCCCACGAGTTCCACTTTCACCCGCATAGGCAGTCAGAACTCCATCTGCCCCCGACGTCATTAAATAGCTAGCAGCCTGCACCACCACGAACTCGCCCCTCGCATAACGCCACACAAAACTCCCTCATCTGCCAGCCATCGCTCCCGCTCCCAACCCACCCACCATGCCAGACAAAGACCTCCGCCGCCAGGTCCTCGGCAGCACCAAGACCGTATCGCGCAAAGCTCGCTCGCGCATCGCCTCGGGCGCCAGCTCCAAGGCCGCCTCCGCTGCCAACTCGCGCGCAGAGTCCAGGAATGCCAGTCGCACAGTCAGTAGAAGTGCCTCTGACGACGAAGAGGGTAATCTGAGTGACGAAACTAACTGGAGGTAAGTCATCCCGGTCGCAAAGTTTTGCGCGCTCGCGCTCCCAACGTGCGACGACTCACGGTGCATTTCGTAGCACCAACTCTATCGACGATATCCTCTCATCCGAAGACATCGATGCGCCCCCAGAAGTCTGGAAGGCCCAGCTGGGCGACCGTATGGCCGAAATAATCGACCGCAAGCGCAGCAGCGCCGAAGGCCGTGCCGATGCCCTCGCAGCATATGCCTATCAGCTGAAGGCACACTATGCAGCCGAGGACGTTGAGAGCAAACTCGGCGAGCTCATCCCCGCCATTCTCAAGAGCGTCAAATCTGGCTCCAGCGAGCGCGAGACCGTCATGGCTCTCAAGGGTATGTATCTTGGTTGCACATCCTTCGCGCTCGCTAACCCTTCTCTGTAGCCATCGAGCTGACCGTAATAACCTGCCCTTCTGACCGCATCTACGACGCCGTGGTTCGCCCGTTCAAGGCCACCATAAACGACTCCGAGTCTCTCATCTGCAAGGTTGCCGCGATCCACGCTCTCGGCACCGCCACTTTCTACGGCGGTGCGTCGCTTGATGAAACCCAAGAGACGATGGACTATTTCTTGGAGATTGTCGAATCAGACGGCCATTCCATCGATGCTGGAGACCAAGCGACACCGGTGGTTGCCGCTCTCGCAGAATGGGGCTTCCTCGCCACTCAGATGGACGATCTCGAAGACAGCACCGAAGCAGCTATGGAAGCTTTCGTGGACCAGTTGGACTCGGCAGATGTCAGTGTCCAAATTGCCGCAGGCGAAAACATCGCTTTGCTGTATGAGAAGTCTTGCACCGAAGTAGAAGAGGATGAGGAGCCTTCTTCCGAAGACGAAGCCGACGATCCGCACGCTGCCCCTGGTTCCACCCGAATGATTAAGCGTTACACTGTGTATCGCCGCGAAGACCAACTCAAGCACAAGCTCTCGGCGCTTGCATCGCTGAAGTCAGAGACAGGCCGCGTTTCGAAGAAGGACCGCAGCCGCATGCGCTCCAATTTTAGCGACATTCTGAACAGCGTTGAGCACCCTACCCGTGGCCCGCACTACAGCACAGCCATGGACTTTGACAACCGAATTTATGGTAGCAGGATGTTTGTCAAGATCAGCCAGTACGGCGAGATGAAGATTGACAAGTGGTGGAAGCTGTTCAGGCTGAATGCGTTGCGCCGAAGCCTTCAGGGCGGCTTTGCTACACACTACGAGAAGAACGAGGTGGTCTTCGATAGTTTGCCGTAAGTTACGCTGCGTGGCAGAAGATTCTCATAATTTACGCTAATCTCGACTTACAGCATCATGATACAACGTCGCAAGCCCGCGGGCAGGAAATAAGATAGACTCGGCAGTTTTATCACATGCAACCATGGGCTGCCCTCGAATTGACCGAGCATGCAAGATGGTATGAAAGAGACCGGCAGAAAAAAAGCACACTGAGCGAAGAGAGTTGGCGAGGCAACATGTGGATATCTCCTTTTTGGCTTGCATTTGTTGGAACTTTTCACGGAAGTTGACCGGGTTGCTTTCATTTCGTATGATATCCTGAATAGGCTGCGTCTTATTGTTATTTTCTATTCATTGGTTTCCCATTCTCCAATAATTCCAAATCCCCATAGTAGTAGTGGTAGCAACAGCCTTGTTTTATGCTCTGCATGTTTCGTTAAAGGGGAAGTTCGCAGATAGACGAAAAAGAAAAAGAAATTCCTCGGTTTGTACAAAATCGAAATAGTGACGAGAGATAGGCTACTCGTGACCAGTGCCTCTAGATAAGCCTTTGTCTTTGTAGCTACGTGGCTTTGGATACTGAATTTCGAAAATACGGCCGTACGAACGCTCAGTCAAAAATGCTGGCATATGTTGCTCATGTCGCCAAATAAAACCGACAACAAAATAGAAAACAAAATGCAATGTATACAACATGAACATGCCGTTGCTTCTGTGTTCGTCTCCCTAATACTCCAGTGGCGATGAACATCTCTCTTAACGTGTGCAATTTGCCACAATTGCAGGGAAGGAAGGCAAGAATCGAGGAATAAAAACGAGCAGTAACGTTTAGGACGGACACTCAGGGGAACAACTCACTTAAAGCACGCGACCAACTCACTGGTTTTCAACCCAAGACTTTTCTACCCCCTTTTCCCCATCGTTTCCCCCTTCGTTGCACCTACTGACTATTCGCTCCATGTCTCTTCCCTCTGCTCTTCACCGTTCTGCTCTTTGCCTCTCTGTTCCTCCTCCGACCCTTCCTCCCTTCTCAACTGCTCCGCCATCCTTCTCAGCAACGAATCCATCTGCGGCAGGAGCTCTGGGATGCGGAAGGGTTTAGTGATGACGAGATCCATGCCAGCGTCCATAGCTGCGGCGATCTGCTCGCTTCGGGCATTGGCCGTGACAGCAATGACGGGCACGTGTGGGGCGAGCGACCCCTCGGCCTCGAGCGCGCGGATGCGCTTGACGCAAGTGAGCCCATCCATGATGGGCATTTCGAGGTCCTGTTTCGGATGACGAGGAGGTAAGAAAAACGACGTAGAATTATAGGGGTGATATTAGATCGGTAGAGGCAGTGTTGAATAGTTTGGATGGACTAGTGGTGATGCAGAGACGAGAGGGGGGAGGGAAACGAAGAAAACAACAAACCATGAGGCAGACGGAAATATCCACCAACGCCTCCGCTGTGGGCAATGTTGCGAAGGTGCTACGGGCAAGTACATCGAGCGCTTCCCGGCCGTGGTTGGCAAGGTGGGTTGTGCAGCCTGCATGGCGAAGTTGCTTGGAGAGAACCTTTTGATTGATGAGATTGTCCTGAAGCAAGCATATTAGTGATGATGTTCTGTATTCGTGCATCGAGGGCAAAAGGAAAAAAAAAAGAGGGGGGCTTGAAAATTACCTCGACGATAAGTACTCTCAGGTGAGGGAAGCGAGTCTTTGAATCAGCTTCTATAGGCTGTGAAGGTGCAACATCCTTCGTTCCAACTTGGCCATAGCTCCAGCTTGGATCCGAGGGGCTTGTTAGTGGCATCATCTCAGGTAGATTGCTAGAATCTGACACTACTCGCTTGGATGAACTCGGCCGGCGGAGAGGTGGGATGCGTAGTGCATCGATAGGTGAGGGAGTCGTTATTTCCGGGTTTGCTTCGGGGGGTCCTCTTCTCGCTTTAATATAGAATGCAAAGGTGCTTCCTTTTCCAGCCTGAGAAGCAACACCAATTTGCCCATCCTGGAGTTCCGTGAGCTCTCGAGAGATGAAGAGGCCCAAGCCAGAGCCACCGTACTCTCCATATGTCTTAGGAGATGCCTGTGAGAATCTATGGAAGAGAAGTTTCATCTCGTCCTCACTAAGACCCTTTCCCGTATCCTCAACGGCCAGCTGCAGAAAAATGTCTTCTCCCTGTCGTCCATCATCCGAGTTGGTGTGCTCGGACCTCGACGAGCGGCGAGGTATGTAGGCCAGATTTTCATGGCCAGAGGAAGGTTGTCTGAGTGAAGCCGACAAGAAAACTGTAATCGCCCTTTTATCTCGGTCTCGAGTGAATTTAATGGCGTTGGTAAGAAGGTTGATAAGCACTTGGAGGAAACGTGAGGGGTCGAGGAACACCATATCAATAGCCAAATCATCGTAAGATTGGTGTATTGAGAGGCTGATTCTGATTTCAGCATTGGCGAGCTCTGCCTCGTACATTTTTATTGCTCTTTCCACAAGGGTTACGGGCTGGACAAGGTCGGGGGATATGACGAGGAGCTTTGAATCAAGTTTGGACAGAGTCTGCAATACGTGTTAGCCCATAGTCCCCGGTCCCCTACAGTCGGCTCATGTGAAAAGGAAAATCGCAGTGCTTGGGATTGTGCACGGCATGCATTTGCCCCGAAATTTCGAAGATGTAACTGACCAGCTAGATATTTGTTAGTCGGTAATCATCTACTGGATACCACGAAAACGTACGATATCATCTACAATCCTTTTTTGATGCTGGGCACACAGCACAATAGTTTGGGAGCTGTCAATAATGATTTCCTGGGTCTCAGAATCCAACAGGAGGGGTTCACAGATCTGCTGCAGGGACTTAATATCTAGGTTGTGTCAGCCTTACGAACTGCCAAGGGGGGGATGTGTCACTCAATACCGGTTTTGTCATATCCCAAGGCGCCAAGAATACCATCCGCTGACTGGAGTATCGCAGAAAGTGGGTTCCGCATCTCGTGTGATGTCTGCGAAGCAGTCAGTGTTCTCGGAAGTAGGCCAGATATAGTACGTGTAATTTCGCTTTCTGTCCGGCTTAAATACAGCGTCTCACAGTAGAGCTCTTGAGACGCCAGAAAGAAAGAATGCGAAAGTAGGAGTAAACGATGGAAGTGAAAGGAAGCTTACCATGTCGATAAAGTTCTCGCTCTGTCGTTTAGTTTCCAAGACATCTTCTAATCTCTGGGCCTGCAACTGTTGGCTCCACTTCTGATGGGAAATATCGGTTAGCCAGGCTAAGATCCGCTGAGGATCACCCGCTTCATTGTATTTCAGGAATGCGTTTGCAAGCACCCAGGAAGACTCCATCCGATCACTCTCGTCCGTTGAGCCCGGAAGATGCCACGGTTTCCTAACGCGGAACTCGAATGGCCGGATATCGTGGCCCTGGACAAGTTGTTCCCACTGTTCCTCAACATATTTGCGATCCTCGGGGATCACAGTACTTGACCATAGGTGAGGGTCCCCGCCAAAATCTTCGCGCTTCAGACCGCTCAAGTCGAGATAAGCCTGGTTCATCCACCGCGGCTGCCCATTGAGCTGGAAGACAACACAGCCGATCGGGGCGCATTCGGCCAGCGCTGTGAAAGTTGATTCTGCAGATTCGGCTTCCTCTCTCCGACGCTCAAGCTCCCTAGAAAATTTGTCGTGGCGAGAGGTGGTTTCCTCCATGATCTGGCGACTCCTCCGCTGTTCTTCTGGAAGGAATATTGATGCGACTGCTTTGACGAGACGGTCATTCAAAAGGCGGATGAAGACCTGATAATCTTCGTCGTAGTCTCGACGCGGATTAAGCCCCATTATGAGAAATCCGCGAATGCTAGTGCCACTGAGCGGAGGGATTGGTAGAACGATAGCCGTCGTGCTTGGTTGGTTGAATCCACGGCCCTCAACACATAAGTCGGATATGGGATCAGTAAGGGATCCGTCGTCAGTGCGAAGAAGGGCAGGCTGTGATGACGTCCATGCCCGCCTGAAAGGAACTGAGAAGCCCTCGTCACCTTCAGTCAGGATGAAAGATGGTATAGCAGCAGGGTGATTTTTAGGGATCCCAATCGTGCCTTCCAGGAAGCAGCTTTTGCGCTTCGAAGTTTCGGGTTCCTCGTCAACTCTTATGCCATCCTCGCTGACCGAATAAAGAAGCGCATAAGTTACGTCGTGCGAGTTGGGCTCAAGACCCGTGAGTATCAAGCTCCAAAGTTCCTCGATGCCTTTTGCAGAGCTGGCCTTCTCTCCAAGAGTAATGAGCGTGTTCATACGCCTCTCTCCGATCACTTGGTTTGTGGTCTCGACGAACTCCTCCAAGGCGCCAATTGCTGTTCCGTCTGAACCAATGATTGGCAACATAGTAAAACTCCCTACATGGGTGGTTAATCAAGTGCACGCCGCATCACTGAACGGAGCATCCGAGAATTTGCGGAAATAATTGCGCTACAGGGCTGTAGAAGGCGCGAAGTGGCACTGGCTGGAGAGACAGAGAGAGCTAGATCGACAACAGGGCCAGGATAAGAGGCCATACTGGTTTGACGCGCCAGAAGATCCGAGCTGTCCAGCATGGAACAGGACCAAAGGGGATTGCAATCAAGGGATGAGAAAGTGAGGGGTCGAGTAAGGAAAGAACGATACTTACAGTATGTCTCCTCTAGGCCGAGACTCTTGTTCCTGTTGATGCTCAACTGCAGGTCCTGAACACGAGTGGCCTTTCCTTGGTACATTGCGAGCTCCACAATACTTTTGAGTGGCCTCCAAAGTTCGGAGAAGACATGTGCTGGGCCGCGTCCCAGAGCGTCTGGATGCTTGTGGCCAATCAAGGCAAGACAAGCTTCGTTGTAAAGCAGACACATGTCGTGACCCCAGATTAGCAAGCGTGGATCCGGGCTGGACAGGATGGTCACGGCTGTCTGTCTGAGGAGATCAGGCCAGTCGGAGATGGGGCCAAGAGGGGTCGAAGCCCAGTCATGATGGAGCAGAAAGCGATGGTAAGGCGGAAGGTCTTTTGGCGGATCTTTGATCCAGTCCAGGCGACGTAGCGACGAGGGAGAGAAGGAGTCTCGCTTAGATGTGGCACTAAGGCCGGCTTTCTCTTCCAATTCTTTGGCGGAGGTGCCAGGAAAAGCCGGGGCGGACTCGCGGCCCAGATTGTCGGCGCCATCGTGCGAGCGGTCCCGCTTGGTGGCATGGGTGGATTCGTCGTCGATGGCGATGGCGGAGATGACTCTCCAACGGCCACGCAGCAGACGGCTGGTCCAATTGCGGCTGCCGAAGCTAATGTTGGCGGCAGCGCCAGTGCGGTCGGCAGGCTCGGCGCTGGCATCAAAGCTCGAGGCCCAGTCCCGAAAATGCTCGCCAATGTCCTGGGTGGTGTCGGCAGATGAGAGACGGCCAAGAAAATCACGCAAGGCCTTGTTCTGGTAAGAGATCTCGGAGCGGGAATCATTGTGGGCGTCGAGAATAAAGGTCGGGCGGTCGTCGTGGTCCAGGAAGGAGGTCAGCAGGCCCAAGCCGTCGCAGGGCTCGTCGGGGCAGCTCGAAGGCCTCATCTCCTCGCGCGTGCCAAGTCATGCAGCAGCCGGAGCTGGCAGCGGTGCGGGAGGAATGGCCAAGTGCTGTCGACAAAGAATGCGTCCAGGAGCTGTGGATGACATAGCGGCGAGACATGTGCGCGAACGGGACAGAGTCTCGAGCCACTGGCGCCGCGCTAGGCAGGCGGGAGGGCGAGCGTCCTCTAGAGCGGGAAGCGCGCCGAGTTGGTTGGAGAGCGCACAGAAGTGCTTCTGCGAGCAATCATCCTGGTCGTCGATCCCCACCGGCACGTCGACGCCGCGGCGGTACAGCTGCAGCCACGCCCAAGCAGCGCGCGGTGGCGCGCCTGGAGCGTGCCTGGTCGCCACCGGCAGACCCTGCGTTCTCGCCCGCGTCGACGACGACCCTGCAGCCAGCACGCGACAGGGAGGGTCCTGGCCAAGGCGGGTGGTGTGCAAGCAGCAGCTGGCTGTGGCTGACGTCAAAGCGGGGCGCGACTGGCTTCTCTCGCAGCAACGATCCGCTGCACGATCGACTTCCAGCCGCCTGGGCTGCTCGCTCGAATCCCGCGTGCGCGAGCCGCGCGAATCAGCGCCGGCCAGCCTTCAGTATAATCGCGTGCACCGCCCGCCCCAAGAGCTGGCCTCCCCTTCGTCTCCACCTCAGCCCAGGCACGCCCACGCCGCCCAACGAGCGGAGCCCCCGCTATGTCATTGCGCGCCCTCCCGCTCTCGACTCCGCTCGCTTAAGCGCTGCTTCGTTCGTTCGCCTCCTCTCCTGCCCAAGCTCCCGCCATGGCTGCTGAGCTGAGCGGCATCCTCCATCGCATCCGCCTGCACGACTATCTGCCTGTCCTGCTGCAGAATGGCTTCGACACTGTCTGTTCCCCCGCAAACCCCCCCGCACGGAGCTGACCCGTGCCTCTAGTGGGACATAGTGTGCGACATCTCTGAGGACGACATGGCCCATCTGGGCTTCAAACTCGGCCATCGTCGCATTTTGCAGCGCGAGATCGCCGCTTCCCGCGGCGCCCAGTCCCGCCAGTCTCTGGCCTCCGACAGTACTGACCGCAGCCCGCACACCACCACCCCGGAAGACGCATCCACCAGCCCCCCGCAAGCCGAGGAGAGGAAGAAGCGACGGTACCGCCGCAAGCCTCGCCCCGACATCAACGCCCCAAAGAAGCCCAAGACCGCCTACGTCAACTTCGCCGACACTCTGCGCACCGACCCCGCCATTAATTCCCAGTCTTTCGTTGAGATCGCTCGTGAGGTCGGGCGTCGCTGGCAGGCCTTGCCCCCCGAGCAGAAGCACGTGTGGGAATGCCAGGCCGCCCGCGACATGCAGGAGTACGAGGCGCAGATGGATGAATACAAGACCACCGAGAACTACCGTCGCTACCAGAACTATCTCAAGTCCTTTAACCACGCCCAGTCACAGCCAAAGCGCCCGTCCATCGATCGCGACCGCAAGTCTAGGAGCAATTCTTCCGAGACCCTTTCCAACGGTACCGGCGAAGCTGCGTCGAGACCTGACCTGGGCCCACGCAAGTATGATGAGTGTCATGTCGCCTTTGAGCTGGCTATGCAGGAGCTCTCGGTGCGGAGGGACGAAGTCATGGCCGAGGGCGTTCCGAGGTTTGACGTTTACCACCTTCCGCCCCAAGACAAGATCCGCAAGGCCGCAATGTCGTGTAGGGTAGGCACAGGCTCCTTCTTTTTTCTTGTCAGAGAGGAGCACCTGCAACAGATGCTAGATCATATCTACAGCCACGAAACCATTGAGCCTTTCCCCCTGATGGTCGTCCTCCTGTTGGCTGCCATCGGCGCCCACTATGACGTCGACTGCATGACTGACACTGAGCGCCATGGTCTGTTTGTCTCTGCTGCATTCATCTTTGAGTCTGAACTTTCTGGCGTCATCGACTACAGGTCCCTGTGGGTCTTCACTATGCTTTCCATTCATTCTATACTCGAAAAACACATGGTTGCGCGGCATGTTGTTGGTAAGTCGTTTGATCTACCAGCACATCGAATGATATTTGGTGTCCGCTAATAGCGCTGCAGCTGCTGGCCTTCAGATCTCTCGTTCCCAGGAGCCCGAGGAAGCTGACGAGTCCGGGGCGATCAACGTGCAAGATGCCCACAGGCTCATATGCACTTTGATATTTGTAGAATGGTTTGTGCTCGCCCCGCTGTCAAGGCATTGTACTGATGAAGGCAGCTGGTTGTCCACAACATTGGGCTATAAGGCGGACGTGAGGGCAGACGACATCACGGTATGTTTGCCAAGGCCAGCCTTGACTCCAAACCGTCGCTAATCTATCTAGCGTGCATGGCCTCGTTTGATGCAGTCTACCTCAATCTCCGACGCAATTTACATCCAAGGATGTAAGATCGGGCTTGTGTCTAGAGAGATCGCCGAAGTTACTATTCACAAAGCCGCCAGCGCCGTCAGGACCGAACACATTGAGCTGCTCACCGAGAAGCTCGATGCATGGCACAGATCACTGCCTGCCATGATGCATCTTGCGGCGCTTACAGACGAGCAACAATCCTCGTGCTTGACCCCCTATCAACGGAGAGCCATTCTGATGATCCATATGTTCTACCTGGGTGCCATTATCTCGCTCTACAGGCAACTGCTGCTCCAGGCATGCGAAGCCAGAATCCAATCAACATGGAATCTGGACATGCCGTACTCACAGATCCAGAGCTATCGAACGCGTTGCTCGATTGCCGCACAGCAGATGACACGAATGATGCAGCTCATAAGCTGGAACGGCGCTATGACGAAGCGCTGCTGGGTCATGATGTGAGTAAGCCCCCTGCGCTTCAACCTGCGAGCTTGGCAACTGAAACTGCAGCGTAGTCACTGGGCTTTCCAAACCTGCACGATAATTCTTTTTGGGATTGGCCTGCAAATGATGGACCAGCATCCTGCTACGATCGAAGAGGATTTTGCCTACGCCAAAGTCTGCGCCGATACTCTTTGTGCCTGCAGCACAGCTGAGCCTGTAGCTGCGAAGTACCTCGCTGTCATCCAACCCCTCTACGACGCCCTTGTAGACAAACGACAGCGTTTGCAACATCGGAAGGCCGACATCGCAAATGCATTGCTCCACGAAGAATCTCGAAGGTCATCGGCTCCTCTCCCATCTACGCTGTTGGCGCAACCTGATCCATCACACGCTGAGTTGCCAGGCGTATCCTCTCAGCCCCAGCCAGCCGTAGAGCCTCGCGACGAGGAGATCATTTCCATCGTCAAGAAGCTGTCTGATTTGCTTGCAGACCCATTCTCGTTGGGACTGAAGGCAAAAATCCAGGGGGTGCGCGAAACGAGTAATGGCGTCG
Source organism: Lasiodiplodia gonubiensis (assembly GCA_009829795.1). Classification (NCBI taxonomy): domain Eukaryota; kingdom Fungi; phylum Ascomycota; class Dothideomycetes; order Botryosphaeriales; family Botryosphaeriaceae; genus Lasiodiplodia; species Lasiodiplodia gonubiensis. Next base: position 589,569 of record RHKH01000005.1, read on the forward strand.
GAACATACTCCGTCCTTTGGTGGAAGTGAGGGCAATCGGAAGCGATTATTCCATCTTTCAACTGTGCAACCTCAACAAGATATTCCGAGCAGACGGCTAAGAATATTGATATCACAAAGGCCGCAGACGAAAGGAAATATCGACAGATCCAAGGAGTTGGCGTCTGAACTTCTGGAGCACGCTGTTTGAAAACTCATCGCTTTTGCACCACGTGCCCTACGGTGCGTCCAAGCTAGTCTTGAATCTGACGGTACTTGCCAGCTACAGCGACTTTAGCTGGCGCGTCCCTGCTCATGGCTCGGTGGGGCATGCACAAAAATGTGTCTGGCGGGTGTTTGCGTTGATTGCCCTGGCAGCCTTCTACTGACCTGCCGCCGGAACAGACTCCGAGGCACACGCCTGACGAGCCTAGGGCAGCATCTGGGAAAGCAGCAAGGCAGGGTCAGCAACCCGCAGTCTCCCCCGTGGATTGTGGTATGAACACATCAGAGCTCTGTACGGACCGCCTCACTGGGAAGGATCCACCGACTCCCAGCCAGTTCAACGTGCGCAACTTATTCATGATCCATGCTGGGAAAACAGCCCAGCCCCAGAATACGCCACGTAACGGGCCGCTGGTGATAAGCGCGTTGGTTCTGACTCGGTCACAGCAACTACGTCGCCGCGCTGACGGACAAAGTCCTCCGTGACTGTTGGGGCAAACGATGATGTAATAGGAGGACCTGGCTCATAGTCTAGACAGCAAGAATCGAAGCGCAAGTTGAGCCGCTATGTCGCAGGGGAAAGAGGACGCATTGTCCCGGTCCGACAGGTGGGGACATAGGGACCGACCGCTCGCCGAGTCAACAGTGCTGGCGATGTTCGCCACTGCGCTTGGTCACTGGACAGAACGTGCGGCGCTTTACCTGCCGCTACCGGGCCGGTCCCGTCGCTTAGCCGTTGGGCAGCAATTCCGGCTTAGGGATCCAGAGATGCACGCTTCTCCATGCCACGAGTGGAGACGCAAGCATGGTTTCAGGGGAGCACTCTCCACACCGAACAGTCTAGGTCGACGTCATCTCCTTGATGCTCTCCTAATTTCCCTCAGTCTGAGATCATGGCACTCGCGGCCTGGTCTCACAGCCTGGCGCCAAGCGACTATCATCCAGACTCACTGATTCATGAATAGGCGCAAGGCGCCCTCGGTCCTCATCGGCACAGTTTCGGGAGCGACTGCATAAGGTGAAGAGGAGAGGGTTGATGATGAGGTCATCGCTCGTGTTCTACAAGTTCAGTTGATAGCCATGCCTAGCCACAAGAAGGTTGATCTTCACGGCCTGCTTTGCCTGCCACTAGCAAAGATTGCTGCTCGGTTTTAGCTTCCCCTTCACCTTGTTCAGCTAAACCTTTCCTTCCATTGCCAGATTCACAAGCCGCCATGATTCCTTCATTGAACCCTTTTGGTCTCCGGCTTTGCCTTTGTTTACGGTTTGCAGGACCTGCTTCCTGGAATTACTTCTGGTTGCCTGCTTCTTTGGAGCGAGTTAACTTGCTATGGGAAAACAAAGCTTATTGTAATGTCCTTTTCAAACCCGAATTTAGCAGGAACCTACCCACTTGTCCTTCGCGCTTCGTACCGATAGACATGGGCCTATTAGTGTCAAAGGTTACTATTCAAACCTTTGTCGAAGCGCACTGAAATAAATACTACGGACTTACAAATTGACAGTATTAGACTAATACAGCACTCGATACGGGCGGAAGCTGTTTGAGAGTCCGCGTAAGAAAATTAGCGAAAATAATTCTTTCAGGGTAATAGGTGCGCCTTCCTATAGCGCAACACGTTCCGGGAAGACTTCTGCTTGGACTTGTTCAGAAAGGCATAGAAAGAGGCCGCGCAGACCCCAAACTTGGGCCAGGCGGGTTGGATAAAGCCAGACCTGGCTGGGTGTTGCCTAAATTTGACCGAGCCCAGGCAACGGATCACTAGTGCGGTGGCGCGTGGCAATGTTATAAGACCGACTAAGGAACACAACTAAGATTTACCGAAAATGGCGCCGTCATCTCGCGACCCTCCTGGCACGACTCTCGACCATCTGCCAAACGAGCTCCTCGACCGGATTTTCGGCAACTTCGCCACAACCCGAACCCCAGATGGCCAGCAAGTCGCCAAGGGTTATGTATACGACGCATGGCACACGAATCGTCAGGTTCTAAGGAATCTCGTCCTTGTGTCCAAGAGATTCCGTCGCATTGCTGAGAACCAGCTCTACCGCGTCTTTTGCTACGATGGACGTCGGAAACAATTGCGACGGTTTGTCCAAACACTTTCAACTCGTCCCAAACTAGCGAGGAACATCAAAATTGTTTATCTGGAGACTTGGGGCGACGACCCGGGAGACATCCCATTCGAGGACGATAGCTGGCAGGAAATAGCGGCGAAGGCCGGCTTCGCGGGTGAAGAACAGTCTCGCTTCCTGGCTGACATGAGCAAGGGGAATCTGTTTGCAGATATTATTTTGCTTCTCACCGCCGCCACCAATCTGACTGTTCTCGGCATGGAGATACCCTACCACCCCATGCCATGGTTACGCCCGTTTCTACAGCGCCAAGCTCACATCCAGCGCTCCGAAGGCCCGTTGTGTAGGCTCCGGCATGCGGAACTCTGGCACTGGGACACCGAAGGCGGCTTTAGCCCCAATGCGTGTGCCGACTTGTTACACCTGCCATCTCTGCAGCACGTTACGGGCTTCATGTGCGCTGGGGGTCCCGAATTCGACAGCGACGGCGATGTAGGAGAAGACGAAGAAGACAACCCGACTGTCTGGCCTGAAGTTAGAACATCTAACGTAACCAGCATCTCGCTGGTCGAGTCCCTTGTCACAGCCGATGGGGTTGGTCAGCTTCTTTCGAGATCGAAGGCGATCAAGTCTTTCGAATACCGTCTTGGCAGCGCAGTCGTCGGGTGGCACGACCTGTCATTTTCTGACCTGTGGCCACATCTGCATTCCTTGGGCCAATCTCTCGAAGCTCTCACATTAGACTCGCAGGAGTACGACCTCTGGAACATGGCGAACGACGACGAACAGCCACCGCGCCTCATTTTGAGTCATTTCCCATGCCTCAAGCGGCTCGCCATCTCCCAGTGCTTCCTCCTTCCGGAGTCCGGCCTGCACGATGATGTCGAGGCAGACGATGACTACGACCGGCGGAACGACACGACTATCCTCGTTCCTCTCCATCCCGCTCCGGCGTCGTACCGGAGCATCGCGTCGGAGGAATTGCCCGCGTCGCTGGAGTCGCTCACTGTGCTCGGCAGCCTGATAGGGTACGAGAACCGGCTCGACCTGCTCTGCTTCTTGCGTCTTATGGTCCCTATTCGTGACGACGCTGGGAGTGCTACGACTACGCTCCTCCTTCCACGACTGCGAAAGGTTGATATCAGAGGTGCTGTCGGCCAGCGCGTCTCAGACGCCTCTGGGCTGGCCAGCTTTGCGCGCCACGCAGACGAGACGAAGGCGATATTCAACCAGTTTGACGTTGAGTTCGTCCGGTAGGGAATGTAGCTATGAGGGTACAAGAGACTGGATGAATGAAAGTTCTCACTTTTTGATGTTGTTGGGTAAGACGCTTAATCGTATTATTCGTACACACTGTATAGGCAGCAGGCAAGCATAATTATCTACAACGCCGTAACCAAGGATGGCATCAACGCGAACCCGAAAACTTTTACCAACGCCATTTGCCATCCGTCCAAACTCCGTCGCCGGAAAACCTCAGCCGAAAATTGCCCAAACGCCGCTCATTCTGAACCGTCTAGGGCATTATTACTTGACTCTCATTAAAGGCACCCTTTTATCTCAACGACATACTGCTCCTCAACTCGTCCTTCAAGGCCTTGTACTCCTGCTCCTCAACCACAGCCAGGGCCGGCGCGCCAAAGAAGTACCGCGGGGTGCCCACGTTGCCGACGTCGACGTTGCGGCGGACCTTGATCTGCTTGAAGGGCTCGAGCAGCTGCCGCGCCATCTGAGGCGTGGGATGGGTGACGGGGAAGTTCGTGGTGCCGTTGTGCCACTCGACGCCGAGGCTCAGGTCCAGCAGCACCGGCGCGCCGCCAGCACCGGCGGCCGCGACGAGGCGGTCGACGAAGTGGCGCACGTACTCGCGCACGTGGTCGAAGATGGCGTACTGCACCCAGGCCACGATCTTGACGTCGAGGCGGCGCGCGTGGGCCAGCACGGCGCCGGGCCAGGCGGCGTTGGCGTGCACCTTGGACGGGCCGCCGCGCTTGCCGAAGTCGAAGTCCGGGTAGGTGAGCGGCTTGCCGCCGCAGAGGGCGATGCCGCCCGGGTGGATGCGCACCTCGAAGGGGGCCTTGGAGTAGAGCACGGCCTGGGCTTCGCTGTGGATGGCGCGGTTCAGGCGCAGGATGGTGGTCGAGGCGGGCTGGCCGTCCCGCCGGAAGGAGCCGGCGTCGCAGGGGTGCGCCGGGATGGGCTTGTCTGGGAAGAGGAGGTCGTAGATTTGGAGGCGGAGTTCGGTGGGCAGGCGGTCGAAAAGGGAGGACGAGGCGGGTGCTGCCCGCGGCTGTGATAATTCGGTCATGGTTGCTTTTTTGCTCCTCTCTGCAGCGTAGATGGTATAATTTATATAGGTTCGGATGAATACGAGAGCGGTGGTGCAAGACTGTTGTTGTGTGACCGAATTCAAATCAAAGTCTGACGTTAGCTTTGCAGGCCAGGTATTAGGGTTTTATCCGCGTCTGCTATCACTCCACTGACCGGTGATTTCAGTGGGTACTCTCCTCGGCCGACGCTTTGTGTTGTATTGCTACATGGCCGTGGTGTGCGTGCGTTTCTTGATACTGCCGGAGAATTCTCGTCTGATCTCGGCCGCCGAAAAGAGCGCAGTACAAAAGCACTGCCGCGTTTCCTATCCGGTCCAGGGAAATCAACCTCTCTAGATCTTGCGTATTCCATCGCATCCGACGCTTCGATCACGATAGCCGCTTCCCGACCCAAAGTGCCGGGCTGGCATCACCGAACTCGGCGGCCGGCAGCGCGAACACGCCTACCGAGACTGCAATATGTGTGTCGCTGACGAAACGGAGTGGAGAGGTGGGCGGCGGCGCTGTTCGACGGGCTTTGGGGGTGCGATGCGTGGTTTACCAGCAGCCCCGGTTATCGGGGCTCTTGCTAGGGCGACGATAAGGAGAGAGCATCATGATCGCACGATGCACTGGTGGGTCCACGCATGGGGGAGCGGCGAGGAGCGAACAGGAAACAGGAGGGTAAGCAGGAGCTGCAAAGCTGTATGTGCGAGTCGAAGTTTGTGTTCCCCCTCCTCCTTGATTCGCTCGTTGCCGAGGTCCCCTTTGAGCTACACCTATCTCACGAGACATTGACTTTGTGTCACACTCTCCGCAGTGGGTCTGCCAGATCTCCAAGTCCCTTTATTCCCGCAGTGCTCCCCGGAGATCTCTTGTTGACAGCTCGTACGACACGCTCGTACGAGACTGGCTGTTCTTTCGATGATGTCGACTCTCTGCCAAGAGATACTACTATTTGACACAATAACGCGTACCGCAAACCGACAAATCACCACGAAATCGGTTCCAAGTCCCGAGCCGAATTGCAGGACTCAATTCCATTCCCTGTTTTTTTTTTCGACTTTTTTTTTTTTTCAATTCACTGCGCAATGGCGAGCACGCATAGCAATTCTTATGGTGCCCATTATTTTTTGATTGGTATCTTCCTAGATTACGAATCTACATCTACTATGTACTCCAACTGCCTGTGTAGCGAGATCGCAATGTCTCTCGCTGACATTTTAGAATCATACGCCGCCGTGACTACTGCACAGCCAATTACAAACTAGCTCCTCTGCAATAATGCAATCGCTAAAGACTTGAATCACGCCTTTCTACTTAATTCTCGTTATCGTTATCGTCCGAATCGAAGAAATGCACCACGGTGGGTGGATTGTCGTCATCTCCAAGCACGTTTCCGCCGTACACCAGATATCCTTCGACCATGGGCAGCGGCAGCGTGAGGATGTCGGACGAGTTCCCGAACACCCACGCCGTTTGCATTCCTGTGTGTCGTCAGCGAACCGTTCCTTGCATTTGCCGTATTCGGCCAAGGGGCGAACCAGAAAAGGCAACTTACCCATGATCATGTGCTGCAGGATGTGGCAATGCAGCATCCACACTCCCGGCTGGTCCACCCTGATCCTCCACGCTATCCAGCTGTGATCCTTCTTCGGCTCCTCCTTGTCGCTGTATCGGTACAGCATCGTCGTGTCCCTCGTCACCGGCGTGCGTCCCGCCAGCCGAGCCTCGTTGGCCGCTCTGTCGTACGTGCCCCTGCCGCTGCCCAGGTAGAAGTAATGCGCGCCGTGCATGTGCATCGGATGGCTGTCGACGCCGCCCGAGTAGCTTCCCGTGTTCTGGATGACGATCTCGAGCACCTCGCCCATCTTGGCCGGCCACGCCGCCACCCGCGCGTCGCGTCCCGTGCCGCTGGCCACGGCCGTCTCGTAGTCGGGCAGCCACTGGCTGGCGTTGGTGTAGAGCGCGACGAGGTACGGCACCCGCGGCGTCTCCTCGTACCACGAGATGTCGTTCTGCGTCCACTCGACCCGCCCGTTGTCGCTGAGCTGGTAGATGTCCATGACCACTGTCCGCGTCACTTCGTCCGCCGTCGGGAAGTCCGGCCGCGGCGTCAGGGGACGGAGCTCGTCATCCAGCCAGCCTTGAACTGTGGGCGGCAGCTGCATCGGTGGCGTCTTCGGTGGCGTTTTTGTCGAGAATGAGCCAAACCCGCTGCTGCTGTTGGTGCCTCCGTGGTTGTTGTTGCCTCCGTAATTGTTGTTGTTCCCATAGTTGTTGTTGCCGCCGTACTTGTTGCCGTGCCAGTTGCCACCAATCTGGCGGGACGGATAGGACCCGGGCCCCCCACAGGCAGTGCCGTAATCCAGGACGGCGTAGGTCGTCAAGCTGCTCGGCCGGTCGCGAGTCTCGAGCTGAAGATAGAACTGGTGGCGGCCACCGGCAGCCTTTCCGGCGAGCTCCTCGCAAGTCCATGTCTTGAGGAGCGTCGAGTAGCGCTGCCCATTGCCAACTTGGATAAAGGACACATCTACAGGCTCCGTGTAGGCCCCGTCGGCCTCGATGACGGTGAGATTGTGGTCCTCAATGGCAAGGGTAAAGAAAGAGAGGGCGGTCGCGCCTATGTGCCGTAGGCGGTACGTCTTTCCCGGATCTACCGAAATCCGTGCCAGGCTGCAGCTGTCGTCGTTGATGGTCGAGGGGTACGACGAGATGCCGTGACCGTTGATGAGAACGCCGCCGACCTCGCCGCTCCACTTGAACGGGTTCGCGTCAAGACCGCCTTCGATATCATGGTCCGTGGTGTTGTACAGGTCCGAGTATACCAGGTCTCGCTCATCGTCGTATTCATAGGGCGGTGCTTCACCCGGCTTGTCGGTGATGATCAAAGCCCCCGTGGCAGTTATGGCTTGGAAGCCGACGTGGGAATGGTAGAAGTACGTTCCCGGCAGTATGTCGGCCAGGTTGATTTCGTAGTCGAAAAACTTCAGAGGTGAAATGGCCCACTGGCTCGCAGCTGGGCTTCCGTCGGAAAATGGGGCAGTTGCCATGGTCAGACCGTGCCAATGCTACCACACGTCAGTCGCCCCTCAGCACGCATTGTTGATGCTGCTTACCATTGTGAGATTCTCATTGGGCATGTCGTTGTAGACGCGGATCCACACGACACTGCCCGAGACGAAGGATAGCTGCGGGCCTGGTACGGTCCCATTGACGACGACCGAGTCTCTTTGGATACATCCTAGGTTGGTGGGGCCCTGGGTGACGCGCAGGACGGCATCTGGAACGAAGGTATCGTCGTGGACCTGGAGCGTAGGCTCCTTGGCCCAGGCTGCTGCGGCCAGCAGCAGCGAGGGCACTACCGACCATAGCATGTCGGAACGAAGGGAATGGAAGTGAGGGAATGCGGCTCCGTGAGAATGTTTCAATCGTAACAGATTAAAAAGGAGGAGGGCCGATGATCCCGACCAACGATTCGGGAAGCGCTGTGTTATAAAGAAGCACGGCTTCAATCTAACACGACCGGGTTGCCGGGCCTACAATTGGTGCGCAGCAACGTGAGATGCTTTAATTAGGAAGTATCAAGGTGCGGCACATGGATGCAAGAGTTCATGGCGCGCTGCACCTGTTCCAACAAGGCTTCTCCACGCGCCGATCAGGGAGGATCCCTGTCAGCAGCCCGGTCTCCATTGCGGCCGCCTTGTGTTTCAAGTGCTGGCCCAGAGGGAGTTGACGTGATTGGTCCAACATGTTTCTGAATCAATTCGGGGCGTGTTCCAGCAAATAAAGTTTGAGCTTAATCGATCCTGTGCTGCGCCGGGTCAGCTTTTAGCGTCTGACAGCCCACTGTATCTATACACCGAGCCTTTGCAGTCAGCCGCGCATGAAGTCCTTGACGATCTCCATCAGCCACGACGATCAGTAAGACGGAGCAGTCCGTCGAAAACGCCGACGTAGTCAGATCGTAGATACCAAGAGCGCAGCCTCAATGCACTTGCAAGACTCCCCACTATCTGACGCATCCTGAGTAAGACGCCGGTGGCCATGTTGGCGGGGCGCGTCTCCGGCCTTGGCGGCTCCTCTGATTCTCGGCCCTCCATGTACCGCATTCGCCACGACCGAATCCGCCATCCGCCAAGCCATCAAGTCCGCCAGTAGCTACTCCTCCAGCATGAATTTCACATGACTTTTCCATTCTGATACAGACCGCTAAACGGCTCCGGTTGTGTCCGAGTGCAATACGAGGTCCTTGGGTCGATCTGTAATCTCGCTGTCCAGCCGCGTCTGTAGCTACTTTCTGTGCTTCTTTCGTTGCTAGAGTCTTGCTTTAGCGGTTCATTACCTGGCCGACCGATCAATAGTCTGCATTGATTGCATCAGCGGCATACCTGATGCACGCTTGGAAACCGACTCTGGTAGTCAGTCCGTGATTGCTGCTTGACTCGCTCACATCCCTGATCTGCACCTGCAGTCTAGACACCGCCAAAGGCCCTGCAACGTTCCGCCCGGGAATATTTCTGTGCAATTGCGCAAGGACCTCTAGGTACTATCTTCTTGAAGTCAAAAAGCTAAACCACGTGATCCGTCTTAAACTCAATGCAAGCCATAGGGGTTAAATCAATGTCGTACATCAAACTCTACCCAGTTGTTTGTTGACTGAGGCAAGCATGTGCCCGCTGGGCGAGGTAAGCGATGGTGTGGATCCGGACTTTGTACACAGTAGGCGCACGCAGATCACCGCTAACTAGTGTTACTGCCTGCCGACCTATGGATCATTCCTTCGCATACCATAGCACTCCTTCAGATCCAGTGGAAGAGGAGTAAGGGAGAACTCCATAACCAAATAAGTACGAATATGTTCAAGCGTGTCTTATGACAGTTGCCGATTTCTGGGTTCGAGGATCCGGAATGTCAGAGTTTCCGCGGAAGGCATGCGTAGATGGTCCGAACAGTCGATCTTTCAATCATGGTGCCCTTGCTTTTTCTTTTTTGGAAAGCAACGTGGGGGTTGACCGGCATGTCGCGGACATTGCACAAAACTTTCTAGAAATAGCCGTGAGTATTAGATTCCGCGTCCTGGTATGAGCTCGTGTCCTTGCGAGACATTCAATCACTGGTTAAGTCAATGCACTCGATTGCATCTGCTGTAGGTTTTTGGATTCGAGATGCGCCTGTACTAGACGGTTCCTGCGTCTTGCCACCGGGGCTGGAGGCCGTTGGATTGAAACGCGACCAATGGGCTCGCACTGCATCACGCACAGAAAGTGGCTCTGCCTCCACCTGTTGCCGGGGAGCAGATGCCGTACCAGAGACCGGTGGCTGTGTTAAACATGGCGCAAACCGATGTGTTGCCGCGGTAATTGCCGGCGCCGCCAACGACTCCGCGTCATAGCTGGGTTGCGGTTCGGGCGCTAGTCGGGACCCCTTAGCGGGCCCAGCTGACACAAGCGTTGGACTACTGGCATGATGTAGTCGGTGTTGTTGTCTTCGGTCAGATGCGGATGACTGGGTTCTGGTCGGTGAGAAAGGTGTGGATGGTGAAGGAAGCTCGTCCTCGCTTTCGGATCCAAGGTCAACGATCTCGGTAGCAGTGCGATGTTCCATGACGTCTGGCAACTCGGGCAGCGTACGAAGGACAGGGCGTGGACGCGAAGTGGCGTTGGATTTGGAGCCTGGGTTGAGGGTACGACCGGCATTGCTGTTGCCCACAGTCTCACGTCGACGAACACCCATTATCTTCTCCACTGTTCTGTCAATTTCACTACGTGCAGTGGCATGACTGCCTGTGTTTTTCGTCTTCGTTCGTTTTCTTGGTTCGTGTGCGTCGACGGGTTGATCTTTAGCGTCAGCAGGCTCCATATCAGCGCTGTCATGTCCGACGGCTCTCCTTTTCCGCCTTTCAGGGACGCTCCCAGAGGCAGGTGCTTCAAAAAGCGATGCAGGGAGAGAGCTCCGAAGAACGACTTCTAAAACTTCGCAGTCTATCTTGGACTCGGCGTCAAAATTGCCGTCAGACTTCGTTGCCAGCTTCGACCAGTCCTCTTCTATTGGAGGAACAGTCAAATCGAAGTCGACCAGGCTATGCGGTAAGAATTTAACCTTCTTAGTGACTGTGTCCTCGCATTCGCGCGCAGCATGTTGCTTCCTTGAGCGAACCATTTCGACCGAGTAAGGATTTGGAGGCACGCCATCAATGGGAGAAAGTGTGTTCCTGGACAGGTTTCGAACGAGTAGAACAGGCACAATGTGCTTCATATAGCCCTTGGTCCAAATTTGAAAGCGTTCACGGAGAAAGGTCCGCAATTCAAGCTGATCAGTCTCACAGTCCCAGCCGTTGTTTCTGAGGGCATTCAGATTATGCAGCTCTTCGCAACTGGAGACCTTTGGGTTCCGGTAGTTGTTCAAATGTCTTGGCTTAGGCTAGTCATGGGGGATCTCGACGTCTTTACTACGGAAGAGGGGGTGTAGGTGGTCGCGGAAGTACAGCAGTTCCCTGTCCGGAGTCTGGCATAAGATGGTTCCCAGGCCACGTCTTGCGGCTTTGTAGGCCAGATTTGCGCCACATCCCCTGACGCCAACGGGGTCGTAGTCGCCGCCAGCCAGCATAGCAATCAGAACGAGGCCGTGACGATCCAGCTGCTTCTTCTCCCATAGGTCGTTGGCGCGGTGGACTCTAACGTGGGTGTCGCTCTTCTTGTCCTTGTCACGTAAGTTGCGGATCAGCAAAGTGCATCCAAACATGAGGCTGTCGCTGTCCTCCGACCACACAGCATCCACGATGCCCTCCTGTTGTAGTCGAACGCATTCTGCTTCGGCTTCGGCGGGGGCGCGATGGTGTGGAACGCGAAGGAGGCCAAGGAGGCGACGCAGAGTGTCGATGTCTTTGTACTTGATCATGCCAGCAGTTTTACCCTTCTTCCAGGGTCTTCCCGGGCCGTCAAAGACAAAGAGCAGCTGGATGTTGAGTTTCAACAGCTTGAGGATTCGGTACAGGATAGCTTTCTCGACGGGGTTGGCGGCTGGTTCCTCTGTCATGACGGCAGATCAGCATGGATTTCGACAAGGGAGCGTTTGGGATGCGGTCGTACTGTCGCGGATCGCCTTCACCTGGTGAGGATTCAGGTTGCAGAAACGCCAGCCGGCCTCGTCGACGGCAATTCGCAGCGGGCGGCCCGTCCTTTGGAAGTGGTCAGAAGCAAGCCGGGCAATGGGAGTGACCTCGCCATCGCCCAAAATGTCCCAGATTCTGTTCTCGTTAGAATGAAGAGCGTCGAGTTGAAGAAGGCAAACTTACCCGTTGATGCCCATGGCGCAAGAGGGTGTGGGCAGGAATGGTGGACGCGTCAAGCTTCGGTCGCGTCGCGTTGGGTCGCGTCATCATCGGCAAACCTTCGGCGGCACCCGACCCTAACCATCGACACACACCCGCACAGCTCATCCTGGCAACATACATGATGGCCGGCTCGTCGGGCGCTTGCGTTATCTTGGACTGCACCTGGGATCGCTTAACCGGATTCGTCAAGCTCCAGCTGGACCATCTATAAGGTCAAGCGCCACGGGATGTGTGCAGCACGTCAAGGCCACCTTTTCCCTCCAACATGGCTCCTGAGCTTCCTAGAACCTTGCCTGCATCGTGGTACACGAGCCAAGAGCTCTACAACCTGGAACGGCGCGCCGTCTTTTTCAAGGTAGCAATGCTCGACCGCATATTGCATCCAGCTATGGCTGAGTCCAGTAGTCATGGTACCTGCTAGGGCCTGTCACTCGCTTCCACGAAGATAACGTCGTATACGAAGTCGCCCAGGTGCCGGTCTGCGTAACTCACAACGAGAGCGGCGACTTGAAAGTCCTGTCGCAGGAAACGGTCTGCCCACACATGAACCAACCCGAAATCCGCTGACCCGCCAAATAATCAAGAACCAAGAAGTCCGCAGCCGGACCACGTCCACAGGGCTCCTGTTCGCTACCATCTCAGCCGATGCCCCCGACTTCGATGACTTCTTCCCCGATCTTGAGCCTCTGCTCTCTCGTGTCGACTTCACAAAGCTTCCGCACCGCCGTAGTCTCAAGTACGAGGGCCGCTTCAACTGGAAAACCATGGTCGATGGCTACCAGGAGTGTCTGCATTGCCAGTACACTCACCCCTCCTTTTCCATCTACTATCCTCCTACTTTCTACTCGGTCAAGAACTTCAAGAACTTCTCCCAGCATATTGCTGACCCTAAGAAGCCGGATGATGGCCTGTTCCTCTACTTCTTTCCGAACTGCACCCTCAATGTCTATGGCGGGGGAATGAGCTCCTTCCGCGTCTGCCCTACTGAAGACCCAAATATCACGCGCATGGAGTTCGACTACTACCACATGGAAGCGGGCGAAAAATTCGAGGAATACTTCAAATTCGTGCGACAAGTCGCCCTCGAGGACTATGAGCTCTGCGAGAAAGCTCAAGCGAATCTGGAGAAAGGTGTCTACGCTGAGGGCATCCTGAACCCCAACAAAGAAAACGGCGTGGCCTGTAGGTCCCTGGTCCTGCAATCATGGATGTTTATTGACCTTTACCCAGACTACCAAGGTCAGGTTCTAGAGATGGTTTTCGAACAACATGACCTCGATCAGCAGGCCGTCGACGTCTGTTAGCATGGATTTTTTAACTGGTTGATGTTTTCCGACAGGAGAAGTGGCCCTAAGCTACCTGAATCATTCTAGTGTGATCAGCACAATAATGAACCGAGCTCACTTCCTCTGGCACATCCTGTTGCACGAGCCGGGCTAAAGATAAGCGTTCAACAGCTGTCCGGCCTATCATTCCAACGTGGCTCCCCTCTAAGGTATCTGTTGCATAAGCGCGCAGTATGATTGGCCTGTACCCACCATGCGGGATCTATACGCTGTTCCCAAACGGGAAGCGCAATCCAATCCCCGCATCATCTGCCCATCAACGACTCAACTTCTGCTCCTGACCATTCTTGGGAGGGGACTTTGTGACCAAATTGGGATACTAGCTCGGTCAAGCACGCACGGTTTATCATGCGAACTTTCGGTCGGATGAGCCACCTGGCTGTGTGAGACTTGTATATCCACGACTGTCACTACCAAAGCCAGCTTTCGGGAGCCACGGACTCCATCATGGCTCTTTTTTTCTCCGTGCTCTTGGCGGTTTTGCCGGCAGTCTTTGCCGTCTTAGCTTATAGGTACCTCATCCGTGACAAGGATGGTGGCACGGTTTCACCGACTACACCTCTTCCTCAAGATAGTGCAAAGCTTGAAGCATATCGAGCATCTGACTTTCCAGATGATTGGTGGACCAGTAGCGAACTATTCGAGTTGGAGCGTCGCGCAATATTCAGTAAGGTAAGCCATCCGGACGGGAAATCCATCCAATCAAAGGCAATCTGACAATGCCTATAAGCAATGGCTGTACCTCAGCCATCGAAGCCATTTTTCCAAGCCAGGAGACTACCACACGTTCCAGCTGGCGCACTACCCAATATTTCTGATTCTTGGTAAAGATCATATCATCCGGGCTTTCCACAACGTCTGTCGACACCGCGCATATACCATTGCTAAGAAGAAGTCTGGATCCTCTACTATTCTAGGATGCCGGTACCACGGATGGAGCTATGATACCAGGGGGCGTCTTGTCAAAGCTCCTGCATTTGAGGATATCGAGAGCTTTGACAAGAGCCAGAATGGACTTTTCGAAATCCACACCCACACTACTCGTCAAGGCTTTGTATTCGTGAACTTGAGCTGCGAGGGCTTCTCGACACCGAATTTCAAGGTCGTTGACGTCTTGGCTAAGAGCTGGGGCATTTCCGAGAGGTCCGCCCCCCTGGCCCAGCTCGACTTCGACGAAGACCTCAACTGGAAGGAGGCGGGTACATCACCTACTACCTATACCTTCAATCGATACAGTTGACTGACAAGCCGTTTTTCCTTCTAGTGCACCACATGGAGAGCTCTGGCTTCGCCGCCAGCATCGTTCCCAGCGCATGGTTGGGCCTTACTTCAAAAATGCCCTTCCTCTCCACCATTGCTGCCCAAGGCGCACACTCGATCCTCGACCCCTACGGCATGAGCTCCCTTCATGTCGTTTCGAGCGGACGCTTCTGGTACACCTTGTCCTGCTCGCCCGCATCCGCTGCCCGGACCGCCTTTACGTGCCATATCTACTTAAACTGGCCCGGCGACAACGCGCAGGCTGATATTGCCATTCAGGCCATTAAAGACGAAGTCCAAGCCCTGATAGCTGCCGCCAGATCTCCGGTGCCAATGAAGGCACTCGGGGGAGGGCTCCAGAAGGGAGTTTTGGACGAGATGACGAGGCATTTGAAGGAGGAAAGAAGAAAAGGCAAGGAAGTGTGGCCGGCGAGCAGAGAAGCGTCTGTCAGTGAGAAGTATAACCGGGCTGATCTTCGTAAGTCTCACTTCATACACCTGCGAAGACGAGGAGAGCTCGACCTTGCTAACGAGGCTTCTTCCGGCAGTGTGCAAGCAGTTGAGCTGCTTGAAAACTACGACAAGCCAAGACTCAGGCCTGTGGGAAAGACTAGGGCCGCGCAACGAGCTCGAATGGTAGTTTCTCAACCGGATTCTTCTCATTCAAGCCTGGCTGTAAGTAGTTGGCTCATCTACCGGCTCGAATGCATTTGCGGCAGATTTTGTGGTCAATTTCATTAGTCCTGGTCTATGTAAACGTAAGAATGATAGAATGGGTCTAAGAATGAATAATGCGGGATGCGGATACCTCTCTATCATTTTCGTATGGCATGCGGGACAACTATGTGCTGATGCAATGCTGCATGAGAAGAGGAAATGCAACACGGCCTAGGACGGTGTGCATTGCAGCAATTGCCCAAATTTTCAAGCTTTCTCTAGAAGTCAAAAGAAGGTTGCCTCGTCGCGGATTGATTGACGCAACCTCTGCCTCAAGCGCCACACAGCCATCGTGTCCGCAAACCCACACGCTGGCTGTGCTTTTTTCGCCCCCAGGATTATCCATGTTCGGCATCTCGCATCCTCAATGCATGGTTTTCAGCCTCATCCCTGCGGTCTGCGTAGCCGTGAGAACGGCGATCCCGGTCTTGTGGCTAGCTGCTCCTGTCAGAAGTATATTGAGGCTACAACAACCTTTTCCGTAAGCCGGGAACCCCCAGAGACTGGGCAAAAGGCACTAACCCACTATATGCCGTGATAGGCGTTTCCCCACGGATTCTCCAACGTCGCCATGCAATCAATTCTCTCCACTTATTCGTCGAAGGATACCGAACAAGAAGCAGATGTGTTCTAACAATATGTATATCGAACCACCTCGAATTACCAGTCGTACAGCACACGAGACTACGAAGTTTCGGGGGGAAAGCGGCGCTGTCTACCAGGTAGATACCTGTCGCGGTAAGGCTAGACTGTGCAACATAACGTTTCGAGGAGCTTGAGATTGTGGGACAGCTTCTGTCGCCGCCGTCGGCATCGCATTTCAATGCCTTTTATGGCATACCAGCATATCCCATCTGTTGCACCAACAGCACCCAAGTCGTCGTTACCTGTGTATGCTTTTTGCTTCGAGACCGTTTCGGGTGAGGCGCAGTCTCGGGCAAAAGGAGCCAGACCTTGAACTTTAGGCGCTCCACTCTTTCTTTCATGCAGTCTACCTTACCTTCCTAAAGGTTGATGATCGACCTGTGGCAGATTTTATACAGTAGTAATTCACGTGCTAATGCCGGACACGATAGATTCCAGATCAAGAAGGTATTCGAATTATGTGATGAGGTAAGTGTTCGAGGCCGGGCCTAGGTCGGGTTTACGATGCGTTCAATGCTGTGACGAGAGACATGAAAATCGGGGCGCGTCAAAGACAAAAACAAGAAATTGGCACTCGTTTAATAAGGTATGCTCATACACGTGTCAACCACCAAGCATACGAGTCATTAAACTTACCAAATGCAGGACACAGAACTGACTACAGGGCATCACTCGGGGAATCGGGATGGTGCATCCTTCTCCAGCAAGAGCAAGTAGAGCTCTCATGTTGTGCCACCCTTTCGGACCAATGCCTGATTTTGCGTAATATTGTGATGAGGCTGCGCAGAATCAGCCCTCTCACAAAAGCAACAAATGATGTGAGAAAAAGGAAAGAAATTAAGCAAGGTGCGAAAATCACGGTTGCTATCCGTCCGTCCGAGCCGTACCGCCTCACAGTCTCCACCGTCTCCCTGCTGTCCTCTTGCATACGATCCACCAGACCTCCAATCATCCCCCCAGCCTACCCAAAAAAAACCTTCTCCACATCTTCATCAGTCGCTCTAGACCTGAAGGCTTCCTGGGCTTGTGGCACCCGGCTAATTCCGCCTGCACCAAGATACTCCACCGAAACGTGTCAAGGGACATCGAAAACGACTCAGTTGGAGTAGCAAAAGCACTCATGGAGATTCAGGCACACCAAGACCCACCCAACACCCGCCCAAGGGCAGGGGACTTGCCGAACCGGGATCGACGACGCACGAGCGCCACGACGCAAGCGTAACGGCCGATTCGCGAATTCCTCGATACGAGCATGATGGTGGATAAGCGAGTGCCGACAGGCGCTGGACGTATTGTGGTTGACGAGCTATACACCATTGGTAACAGCCCGGGGAAGAGAAGAAAATGAATTGATGATGATGCAACCTTGCACTCGGCGTCAACAGCGTGAGCAGCGCTGAATTTGGTGCTCGGGAAGAGCGAATGACATTCCACTACCCAAGTCAGCCAATGACACAAAGGCAAGTCTTCTCGGAGTCGCGGGCCTGCGGCTCGGGAGTACCCGAGACACCCAAAAGAAAAGAGAGAAGAACGGCAGGACGTCAGGGTCGCCACGCTCACTGACTGGTGTTATAACAAGGAATAGGATTTTTCTTCTCTGCAGCCGTGCCGTGTGCTTCTTTTTATTCCGAGTACATGATTCGCAGTCCATGGCCATGCAAGTTCCGGGTGATGCACGGATCCCCAATTCTTCGGGACATGAGGAAAAAAGAGGGGGGGGGGGGGGGGAA
>RHKH01000005.1:607350-628401 GCA_009829795.1 Lasiodiplodia gonubiensis
GAGATGTGGCGCGTTTCTGTGCCGTCTCCCCATTGCCGACGACAAGAAGCGGCAAAGCCGGGAAGGTTTGCTCCGCCTGTCAGGCTTCGCCGCGCGGGTGCTGCTGAGCCAATTGATGACAGCGCTTATAACGCGTAAGCAGCCTCGCTACGTACCCTGTTGCAGTTCAGCCTGGACCTGGAACTTCATGGCTCCCGCCTATTTCCCTTGCTCTCGTCGCGTGCAAAAAGTGGAGAATGGGAAGGAATTTGCCTTGAACCTGGTACACAGATACCTACAACGAAATGTGTCCGTCGGATCACCTGCATTGGTGGCCGCTGCAGGGGTTGGCTGGGTAGCTCAGTTAGGTAGGTGGCAATCAGCGGCCCCGCTTGTTCGAACAAGGGGGGGATACTCTGATTGATTTTCCGATGGACTGGGCTAGATTTCGGCATCTGCTGTTGCAGTGTCTGAAAACTCCCAGAGACCGAGACGAGAGAGCTTCAATGGTGAAATCCTACTGTACAAACGAGATCGGGTATATGATATGCGTGCATATGTTTGGTATCTTGAAAAGAGAAGAAAATATTCGAGTGACTGACTGGATCGCAATCCCCAACTAAGGTCTTTTTTTGTAAAGGAAATAAGCCACCGTAACAATGTTGGTATAACCAGTGTTCGCCAAACCATGCCAACGGAGCCGGCGTGGAGGATAGTCGTCTCTCATGAAGACATAATGCTAGCGGAGATAATGAGATCTGTAGAATTGCGGACGGCCCGTCGAATCTTCTGTCGTTTGTTCCACTGTCAGGCTTTTCATGATGCCCTGGTGTGTCGCGAACGTGGGTTGGGGCTGTCGCAGTCCAGTAGCCCTATCCCCGCTGCCGTCCGAAGAGTTCTTTCCGCTCTCAACGACAGTCTCATGGCCGACCGGCTCGTCGAAGAACATTTCTTCGTCGCTGCGTCCGGTTTCGAAGCTTCGCGGTCCATTCCCACCTCTCGTCATTGTTTTTGATGTCCGAGGCTCGCCTGTAGCGCTCTTCATGAATGAGAGTGTTTTCAAGCTGATGATGCTGTCCTTGGCGTTCACACCCTTAGTCTTGTCTGCGGAGTTTGCACCGTAGCTATATTTGAAATAGCGCGCACCGCTGGAGGACCTTCGAGTCGTCGGATGGTCGGAGAAGGTATGCGCAAAAAGGGCCTTCATTGCAGGAAACGAGGCGGAGATGATTGCTGCGTTCAGTTCGATCTGGGTCCATATGAGGATAGGGCCACCGGAGTACGGAACATCCGTCGACTTGGCCCAGATGGACAAGGTCCACAGCCGTAGGATGGATGCCAGCACTGCGACAAAGCCGACGCTGAAAATGCCGAACAGCGCAATTCGCCTCGATCTAGGCATCTGCAGACGTGCAAGCAAAGGGACCGGTATCAGCATGATGACCAGGTCGCTCGCGATATTGAAGCCTGCCTGCGCGAAGTACATTGAATGCAGGTCCCTGCACGATCCAAGGCCGGTCATGATAATCTCAACCGTAAAGGCATCCGAGGGATTGGGGCATTCGAATGCGTTGACGAAGGTCATAGCGATAGTGAAGCTCCCGACGATACCCATCATGGAGTAAATGACGGTACGAAACCATTTCTGGTCGCAGATTGCGCAGTAGAAGCACAAGATCGAAAGCTTCACGAAGAGGAGGTCGACGAGATAGGCGATTTGGAAAGAATACCCTGTTCGGCATCAGTAAGAGAAGGCATCTGATTCCAAGGGCGCCGTATTACATGACTTCAAAGTGCCTTCGAGGGAGTGCGTCGACTATGCACTATCAGTACCGCTCCACACCCATGCTTTGAGAAGGACTGCGTACCGACGATAAGTTATAGTAATGTTTCCCTGAACCATACTTGACCTGAAAGAAGTTGATGACGGCTATGGCCCAGGTCATGATCTGCGTTATTTGTGAGACGGGATCTGAAAGGATGGGGCCTAGTCACGCACCATTGCAATGGCCATGAAAACATCGGAGAGACCGGCCCTCTTCAACAGATGAACGTTGCAGTATAACCTGGTTTCTCAATAAGACTCTGCAGCAAGGCGATTCGCGGAAGGCATACCTCAGAGCAACGATGGCGGTGGAGAGACTGGTGAGGGTAAAGGCCGTCACCTCGATGGCTGGACCATAGTCGGCTGGAGCCATGACGATAAAGCTATGCGAGCACTATCGGCGGGTTGATTGACGGAACTCATGGGAGGATCGATTGCTGGACCCGAGGCTGAGGGATAGGATGCGGGAGAGGGAGATCAGTTATTCTACAGCGGGTGCGGAATGCATGGGCGGGAAGCCCATCTATCTTCGACGTTGGGTAGGGAAGCTGGGAGCATACATAGGGCAGGCAGTCCGCGTGCCGGGAAGACGGCAGCAGCCGGGGCACAGCCTGTCTGGAGATCGCCGACGAAGCAACGAGGTGGCTCCCGGCCTGATTGGCAGCCGGCGTGTTCGCAATTTGCCCCCTGGTCGTGGTGCACAGAGACGCATGATGCAGGCCAATGCGGAGTGCTAGTCACTACCCTTCCCAGCCGAAGGCGCAGCGCCAGGCCGGCCGTTGTCTGCCACAGCATCTCGAAACAGGCTGTCTTCGGCAATCCAACTGAGATGGTGGAGCCGCAGCCGGGCTTCAGCTCCTCACAGTCCGCAGTGGGTCATGACTGGCGGATGTGGCGCCCATTTGGAAACTAGGCCGCTGCAGCGCTGTCGGTCGGCGGAGAGCCTGCACCACCTTTAGCCGCGCCCTCTTGATAGGCGCACGCTGTGCTGCGAGCTTCATGTCGTACAGTCCGGGCGACTCGTGCAACTAACGTTTCATGGCTGCGCAGGCATCGGGACGAGCGCTTTGAGGAAGAGGTTGCAACAGGGCCCCGAAGCCGACTCATAAAGCTTGTCGTGAACGCGCCGCATCGCGGTGCCGCCCCAGCTGCGCACTGGCCAGCCTTCCGCGGCATCTCTGCGAGCCGCCATCGGATGCCCTCGGTGTCATTGGGTTGAAGCTTGTACAATTACGCGAGACACTGAAGTGCGGCACAGGTGATGAGCTCGGTAACGTAGATGGCGCGTCGGGGGCGGCTGGCTCTTTGCTCATAGGCGTAGATCTCGGTCGTGTATTAAAGATCAGCTGTTCACGGTGTCTTCCTACTGTCCGAATCACACCGAAAAACTTCTCGGTCCTAACACTCTCTCGGTCTTATTCAGCCCTGCAGGTCAGCCGGAAGACCCAGTCGATGAAATTTTGTAAACGGTGACTAACCGCCAAAACTCTAGAGAGCCGCGCGCCAGCGAGCATAGGCTGAAGATCGAAAGATCGGCGGTTTTGATTCGCAAGCTGTTTCGACCCATGGCAAGGCTTGGGAAGTGTGGCGCTGGCCTCCTTCTAGGGGTTTTGGCCTTAGCTCCAACGACGGACGCTGCTCCGTACGGTAGCAATGCGGCTGTTGCTTGTGAAAGTCCCATTGTTCGGAAGGAATGGTAGGTGTTGTGCGAGGAAGATCTGCAGGGATGGAGGCTGAAGATATCAATGCTTCTCCAGGCGCACGCTCAGCAATGACGAAAAGCTTGAGTACCTCGCTGCGGTGCAATGCTTCCTGACGAAGCCTCCGATTACACCCAAGGCAGACGCCCCCGGTGTCGGCTCTCGCTTCGAGGATCTCGTGGCTACGCACATCAACCAAGTATGTTTACAGCCTCTGACGTCGATACTGTAGACTAACGTCCATATTGACATTTGATATTCACTACACGGTCAGTCAGTCCCGTCCGACCGTTGAAGCTATTCAGTAGGGCCGAGGTCGGAGGCGCCGATCCATGCAGATCTCAGCTACATGAATGTGCTCAGTATTCCAAGTGCCGGGCAAGTTCGGCAGTCGCATCGGTGTCCAAGCCGGATCGACAGTGTGGGATTAAATGGTCGCGTGCTAATAGCTCCACCCAGGGTCATTTTCTCGCCTGGCACCGATGGTTCACCGCGACATATGAGAGAGGCCTCCGCAATGAATGCGGCTACACAGGAGCCCAGCCGTACTGGGACTGGGCTTTGGATGTAGCTTCGGAAACAGACTTCCTGGCGTCGCCCGTGTTCGATCCTCTACTGGGCTTTGGAGGCAATGGACTGCCAATCCCACTCAACACGTCGGATCCGCTTTCTGTTCCGGGCCGCACCGGTGGAGGTTGCGTTCAGGATGGTCCGTTTGCGAACTTGACAGTCAACTTGGGACCCTTGAGCGACCTCAGCGGCAACCCGCGCTGCCTCGCACGCGACTTCAGCCCGTACTTTGCAGGGAGATATCTTCGGATGAATCAAACCCAAGTGACTCTGAGTCAGCCAGACTTCGGCTGGTTCGACCGGGTGGTCGAGGGTGGTCCATCATTCGATGCGTCTGGCGTCCACGGCGGTGGCCACTACGGTGTTGGTGGAACGTACGGCCAAATGGGTGACCTGTACGCAAGCCCTTCGGATGTAAGTTCCCTTCAGATCCATGGCTTGACAAAACGCTGAGAACCATGCTGCCCATCTTCTACATGCACCACTGCAATCTGGACCGTGTGTGGTGGTCATGGCAGGCGATGGACCTGGAAGCGCGGCTGACAGACATATCCGGACCGATCTATCTCATGGACTACGACAATGCGCAGGGAGGGAACGTCACGTTGGAGTTTCCACTGTCGCTGGGCGTGAATGCTGAGAATGTGACCGTTGGCGACGTGATGGACATCAAGGGCGGGGTGCTCTGCTATGATTACGACCAGCTGTACTCGAGCTAAAGTAGAAATGCAATGAAGGATGTCGAAGGTGAATCGTTGCCAGGACATTCCCTGCTGCAGATCGCTTGTCGTGGTTTTGGGCCCTGAAGCGCGCGAGGGGGCAGTAGTCGGCCCGCGCTTGGGCGTCATCGCCGAATGGAATCTTCCTGAAGCCGCGACTCCAGCCTGCTCTCCACGACTTTTGCGCGCATATCTTTGGCTGTGCTTTCATCTACATCTCACAGGTACCCTCCAAACGCGCACCCTGCATCTTTCCCCGGATTAGGTCTATAGTCTCCCTCCGTCCAACGCAACAATGGCCGATCAGAGTGAGTGCGACCCCGCGCGAAGCTGCCCAGCCGCGCGCTGACCCTCGATGAACAGAGCGCTCCCGTGTCTTTTTCGACATCCAAATCGGCTCTCAACCCGCTGGTCGCATTGCCTTTGAGCTTGTGGGTGCTTTCTGTCCTTGCTCACACTGCTCTTACTAGAACTGACCGTTCGCAGTACAATGATAGTAAGCATCCCGTCGAATCCGCCGTTCCGTAGCCTCGTAGTAACCATCGCAGTCGTTCCCAAGACTGCGGACAACTTCCGTTCCCTCTGCACTGGCGAGAAGGGTGAGGGCAAGTCGGGCAAGCCGCTGCACTACAAGGGCTCCGGCTTCCACCGTGTCATCAAGCAGTTCATGATCCAGGGTGGAGACTTCACTGCCGGCAACGGCACCGGCGGCGAGAGCATCTATGGCGAGAAGTTCGAGGATGAGAACTTCGAGCTGAAGCACGAGAAGCCCTTCCTGCTGTCCATGGCCAACGCCGGCCCTGGCACCAACGGCTCCCAATTCTTCGTCACCACCGTGCCCACTCCCCACCTTGACGGCAAACACGTTGTTTTCGGCGAGGTTATCAATGGCAAGTCGATCGTGCGCCAGCTTGAGAACCTGCCCACCGCTGCCCAAGACAGGCCTGTCCAGGAGCAGTACCCTATCATTGCTGGTATTACAGTCCCTTGTTTCTGTGTGTCGTGAATTGGTCCTTAACTTTTCAACAGACTGCGGCGAACTCACCGGTGAGGACTACGAGAAATGTACCGAACGCATTCCAGACAGCACTGGCGACCCATACGAAGACTTCCCGGAGGACCAATCTGAGGAGCTCACTGCGCCTCAGATTGCCAAGATTGCGGTAGATCTCAAGGACATGGGCAACAAGGCTTTCAAGGGTGGCGATCTCCGCCTCGGTCTCGCCAAGTACCAGAAAGGTCTTCGCTACCTGAACGAGAACCCCGAGGTTGAGGAGAAGGATCCTCCGGAGACCAAGCAGCAGCTCTCTTCCCTCCGTTTCCAGCTGCACAACAATAGCGCACTCCTGCAGAACAAGCTGAAGGATTATGAAGGCGCAGCTAAGAGTGCAACCTACGCGCTCGAGGTTCAGGGTACCTCCGACGCTGACAAGGCAAAGGCGTACTTCCGCAGAGCTCAGGCCCGTGAGGCCCGCAAGAATGAGGAGGAGGCTATCCAGGATTACGAGGCAGCTCAGAAGCTTGCGCCCAATGACTCGGCTGTCCTTAGCGGCCTGACAAACGCTAAGAAGAAGCTTGCGGAGTTCAAGAAGAAGGAGAAGGCGGCGTATGCCAAGTTTTTCTCTTAAGACATCACAAGAGGGTAGGGATCAGAGGCAATGATATCCATCACAAGAGTACCTGCTGCCCTATGGCCACGAGCTATGCATACTGCCGGCGTTTGAACGAGCGAGGTGTTGAAGGCGTCTATTCGGCGGGAACAAACAGGCTTGCTGCTAGGCTCGTCATCTTGGGAAACGATCATACAATTGATCCAGGACTCGGAGGCAATCCACCAGATATGCTCCTCATTCGACCTAAGACATTCAGCAGCCATATTCGCTCTTGCGTCGAATTGCAACCACATTTGCACGTCTATTTATCAGGCGACTCGACTACGTAAAAACAAGATTAAACACATTTTCAATAAGAATACCTAACATTGTACTGGCCCGACTTCAATAGAGCCTCTGATTGCATCACAAAGGAGTCAATGGAGCGATGCCATGTCTGTAGTAGTGTCCAGCAAAGGCTGCACGGGTATTACCTAGGATACAAACATATGTGCGTTTTGCTCCCACTGTGACTGGTTATAAATTAAAGTTGCCACCGAAGACAATTTGTTGAGCTTCCCTACAAACCGTCTTATTGGAATCGTACTCTACTTATTCTAGCAGTTGTGTTAAACTCCAAAATGTGTTTTGTACTACTCTGAGACTTGCATTTGTCTGTTACCACTTCAATTGTCCATGTGAGTAATTCAGCGTTTCTTGTAGAGGGCTCAAATCTTCTGTAACTCACTACTGCCATAGCTGCGGCGTAACTATACCTCAGCTCTTTCTTGGAAAAATAACACACGTGGGTAGTTGAAGCTAGTCCGGACGAGTATGTGGACTTAAAAATATTACATACACGTCCGGACGATAGCTTTAAGCCCCCATGACATGAGCAAAAAATAAATCTACGCTAGCCATCGGCTGCGAGAGGGGACTGTATCTAGTAAGCTTATCATCGACTTCTCATAAATTACTCCAGATCTTATATGCTTCATTGTTTCAACATAAGACATTTTATAGATGTGCCCGAGGGCGTATTGTTTTATTGGGAGAAACAGCTGCTCATTTACTTAAAAGACGATTAACAGGACAACTTAACATGCACACTGGCGCTGCGGTGGATGCTGCCTCCAGGTATCGTTGTTGTTGGTGTTGATTAGATGAGCCTCCTGAAAACTCAATAGCGATAAATCCAATGGATAATCTCCCACTTGAGAGGACGATAATTTTTTTTTTAAAAAAAAAAACACAAATCCTTTTACAGCAAAGCTTTCGACCTACTTTTATTGGGGAAAGGGAGGGAAAGTAGGTGCATCATCTGTGTATGAAGCCACAACTGCTCTCGGGAGGTCGGGGCAACCGTTGGGACGTGAGGGCGCGTAGTGATACAGCGACTCACCCATCAGCTCGAGTACTTTCATCCCCGCGCATGAGGTGTAGTCATGGTGTCGTCTCAGAAATTTGCTTACGGATCATTCCCCTGTTCGGCTTACTTCCCGAGGGGGCACGGATACGTTAAATCCGCGCGTTCTTACGGATCGTCTGTTTCATAGTCTCTTGAACGTCTGAAGGGTCCTTGTTTCGATACCCTCGGTTCCCGATGCACCCTATGTTTCGGCCCCAACATATTTCAGCAGAGATGGTACTATTTCGGGCATGTACTGGAGATAAGAGGAACGAACTCTGAGGACGATCCTACAATGAAAACATCAGCGGCGGGATAGACCAAGAATCAAACCACAGTGTCATTGATATAATGCAGATTTCTTTCCGTTTTCGCAAAGATTTCGAAAAAACTTGAAAACGATTTCCCCCCTACTAAACCTCCTGCCTCCTATCCTACGAACACCCGAAACTCCATTCCTTCCCGCCACCAGAAGATGCGTAGGCTGATTTCCGGAATCGGACACTGACAGGATATCCTTGAAAAAAGTTGATCGGAGACGGGAGAAGGGAAATAAGGAAATCCCTGTGGATGGGGCGCCGATGAATGCTATCAACCCAACGACCTAGTCCAACAAACGCGGGAAAAGGAGTATCCCCAGTACACCAATGCAAGGATCAATGCCTGAAACACGTCTTATTAATGCGTGTTCGCAGTGCAGCTATTGATCCTTTACTTCCAGTGGCGGCGTGACTTGCATGACACCCTGAGCTTCAGTCTCATCAGGATTCTGCACTGCTTCTTGCCCACATGCAGCGCTCAAATTTTCCTCGGCGGCTGCGGAAGCGGGTTGCTTGGCGGGGGTGCTGGCCTGATCGGCAACTGCATGGGCTGACCGCCAGATAGTTGGCCCGCGCTGCTGGTCCTGGCTGGGTATTGTGGTCTCTCTCTTCCGTCTCTGGAGTCTTGACTACCGGTAGAGCGTGGGGTATGGCTCGAGGTGGGAGTGTGACGACCATTCGAAGCAGAAGACGGCGTTGGGCTGTGACTCGGGGATGCGCGGAGTTGTTCACGCATCTTTGCAGATGCAGGTGTCGGCTGCAGATGGGACTTGCGGTTCTGACGCTCCATCATACTAACCGCCCACGCCTCGAGGTCCACCGGAGTACGCTTAGCAGCAAGGAGGAAGGGGTCCGTTTCCTATTTGAACAATTAGCTTAAAGGGGAGAGGATAGAGGGGCGACGAGGCACATACATATAGATCCCAAGGCGTTGGCCGCTCATCCGGATTCTTCATCAGACAGCGCGCGATCATCTCCTCCAAGATCGACGGGAAAGCATCGCTCTTTGGAAGCTTGGGCGCGGGCTCGAGCACAATCTGCTGCAAGAGGTCTAGAATGCCTTGCGGTCCACCGGTCTCATCGTCTGCGTCGCTGTTGAAGGGGAATTTGCCAATGGCAAGCTCCATCAGAGTCAATCCCACACTCCAGACATCTGACTTGACAGTGTATTTTGCGCCCTGGATCCTCTCGGGGGCCATGTAGGTGCCGGTTCCGACGAATGTCTCCGCGACCGAGCCCTCCAGCTCGCTCGAAACACCAAAGTCACAAATCTTGATCTGTCCCCGAGAATTGACCAGGATGTTGGACGGTTTCATATCGCGGTGCATGATCCGGTGTTGCTTGTACAGGTACGAGAGGCCGCCGAGGACCGCTTCTGCGATCTTTCCCAGTACATCGACGCGGACGGGGCCAAAGTTCTTCGAAATACCGTCGAGCGAGCTGCAGTCCCGTTAAACTTCTCCTGATATTCCCGAGAGCCGTGGGTCACCTTACCCGCAATCCATATACTCCATGCACATCACAACATCACCCGACTCGTTCTGGAAGGCTCCATAGAATGATACAATGTACGGGCAGGCGCAGTCATGCATGATGCGCAGCTCGCGCACTATCCGCTTGCGGACTTCATTCTTCGCCTCGACGTGGATAATCTGCAGGGAGGTCAACAATCGGGACAGCTTCGGATTTAAGCAGATAATATCCACGCACCTTGCGGGCCATGATGGCCTTTGTAGCAGCATGTTGGACCTTGCTGACGGTTCCTCCGTTGCCATGGCCGAGCTCTCTTATCACGATGAGGTCCTCCGCTCTCAGGTCCAGCCTGAACTCGACGCCAATCTCTAGCTGGCCGGCGGCCCTGTCGTCGTCACGGCGCGATCCAGGCAGCTGTGCGTCGGCGCCAGACTGCGCGGCCCGCGGCTGGGGCGCACTCAGCGCCAGGCCCTTGACGTTCTTCCGCTTCATCGTGCGGACTTTGAACTGAGAATCCGCCATGTTGGGCGCGTGGTTGCGTCACTGCTCGATGGGCTGTGAGGGGAGTAGTGGGCGGTGGGCGGTGGGCTGGCGGCCGCAGAAGAGGTCAGGAGTTGGAGGGACGTAACGGCGGCAGAGCTGCGAGGGCGTTACGGCGGCGGAAGCGTGGTGCACCAATCGGGAGTCCGCTGGCGAAAGGAGGTACCGGGTGTGGTGCCCGTCGGGCAGGGCGTCTAACTATTGGATTGCCGCTTTGGGCGCGACGGTGGGTCCGGTTGGAGGACAGAGTCGCTCAAGGACAGCAGTGCTGGTCGGGTGCGAGCGAACGAGGTGAGCAGACAGGACAACGGCGCGCGGTGGGCTAGAACAGGATTTTGAGCGGCGGTGGTGGTTAGCGGGCGTTTGCGGTCGAGAACGCCGTGACGCGCTGGCTGGGGCGTGGGGCACGGGGCGTGCAGTGGGCGGCGGTTCAATCAGCGTCCGAACAGCAGGCGGGCACTGGTGGTTCTTGCAAGCGCGTCGCGGCAGCTCTGCTATTTGACCAGCGGCACAATGAGACGGAGTCGCAAGTCATGAATATCACGGACTAGCGGCAGCGGGGCTGTTTCACTGCGGAGGCTCCTCTCTGCATGATCCGCAGAAATCATCGCGCGCTGCTCTGAGCGCGCGCGGGTCGACGCGGCCACGTTCAGTTTCACATGTGCCCGCGGGCGCCGGCGATCTTACAGACAGACGAGATGCGCTGCGTTTTGCCGCGACTTGCGCGTGCCGTCGCCTGGCAAGCGAGGTGATGATGCGAGGCCGTTACGAGCAACTATAGCGGCCGGGCTCATAGGACACGGCGCACAGAGGCCAGCCGCAACGACAATGTCCGCTTGTCTCGCTGCGCGGAGGGGTCGGGTCGGGTCCGGCCCGACCTGCGGTTATGTCAGCGCCCCAATCCGGCGGGCGGTGAGAAAATGCTTGGCATGTCGCCGCCTTGGCGTGCTCAGCTTTCATGTTCACGCTGGCGTCGCGGTTACCAGCGCTGCTGCGAAGCCGACAACTCCATCCACCACACGCGCTCGAGCACCTCGGCCAGCCTCGTTGTCGCGCGCCCCCGCCGGCGCACCGCTTCCTCGCCACGTCAGCTACACAAGCCTCGTAACTCGCCGGCCGATCGCAACTTCACAACATGGCGCATCCCCTGCTAGACACCGCCGCCGAGCTAGGCAGCGAGTCTGACGACGGCGACTACGACGAGGAAAATGCCGGCCGTAACCAGGACAAGCCGGCCCGTAATAGACGCGGCGTGGATGATTCCAGCGAGGAGGAAGACGAGGATGACGACGAGGAAGCCGCCGCCGCCGTAAGTATCTGCGCCGCCCTTGTCCTGCCATTGCGTCAACATGCTCACCTTACGACCCTTCTAGATTCGCGAAGGCTTCATCGTTGACGAAGATGAAGAGGATGAAGAGGAGCGGCGCGCCCGCAGGCGCGAGAGGAGAAAGAGGCGGCGGGCCGAGCGTGAGGAAGAAGAAGCTGCCTTAGACGAGGAGGACCTCGACCTCATCGGCGAGACTGTCCCTCGGGAGCAGCCCACCCAGGTACACGCCTTCATGTGGCCTTGTTGTGCAAACTGGTTCTGACGTGCTACAGTCCAAATTCAAGCGTCTCAAGCGTGGTCATAGGGAAGAGCGTACGGAACGAGGCCCCCGCGGTGTCGACGATATCTTCTCCGATGAAGACGAGGACCTTGGCGACGGATATGACGAAAGGCCCTCCCGCCGGGAACAGAGGGGCGGCGTCGCCGATGAGTTCGCCGACTTCATTGAAGAAGACGTCTTCGACGACGAAGAGGGCTTACAAGACGAGGAAGACCGAGAGGTCGCCAGGCCTGGCAAGAGGACCGTTGCCGGCGTGGGTTTCCCTGAAGCTGGATTGGACGAGGCCGAAATGGAGGATTACAGAAATGCATTTGGCGATGGCACGGAATACGACTGGGCCTTGGAGCTTCAAGATCAGAAAGATGAGGAGGAAATGGGAGATGAGAAGCCTTTGGAGCTGAAGGATGTGTTCGAGCCATCCCAGCTTGCAGAGAAGATGATGACGGACGAGGACAACACGATCCGTTTTACTGACGTCCCTGAGCGGTTCCAGCTTGCTAGGAAGCCTTTCAAACCCCTGGAACTTGATGAGGACGAAATGGCAAATCGTTTGGGTGTGGAGGCCCTCTGGGTGTCCAAACTCCTCTGGCCCAAGAAGCGCCTTGGCCAAAGCTGTGAACAACCCTTCCAGAAGGCCGTTCGCAAGGTCCTGGAGCTCATGAATATCGAGGATCTGGAAGTTCCCTTCATCTTCAACCACCGGAAGGATTACTTGATCCACTCCAGCTCCCAGCAAGATCAAGACGACATTGACGGCAATGCCGGCCCCCAGAGACTTCTTACTCAAGCAGACCTTTGGGAAATCTTTGAACTGGACTTGAAGTTCCGGGCTTTGTCAGAGAAGCGAGAGGCCCTCATCAAGACCTACGACACGCTGAGAAGCATTTCAAGCGTTGAGGATCCTGTGTTCGAGACGCTTCTTACAAAGGCCGAATCGATTGAAGAGATTCAAGATATCCAAGACTACATCCATTTCACGTACTCGGCTCAACTTAAAGACGTCAATACCATGGAAGCGGAAGCGGGCACTGGTGTCCAAAAACGGACGCGCGGCGGCAACACGGTGTATGAGAGAATCCGAGCAAGCAAGGTCTACAATCTTGTTCGTGCTATTGGCATCACTCCGGACGATTACGCGAAGAACTTGCAGAAGGAAGGCCACCGTTTGTACCCTGAAGATCCCCAAGAAATGCCAGAGGATATGGCCGATCATCTATTGGAGCCTCCGGAGTACCAGACTGCCGCTGGAGTCCTGCGTTCGGCAAAGGCGATGTTTGCGGAAGAGCTTGTCATGAGCCCGAGGATGAGGGGTATTATGCGACGCACCTTCTACACCAGTGGACTCTTCGACATCTACCGCACCGAGAAGGGTCTGCGCAAGATCACTGAGGATCATCCGTACTACGAATTCAAGTATCTGCGCAACCAGGAGTACACGGCCATGGCTAGGAGACCTGAGCTGTTTTTGCGGATGCTTAAGGCCGAAGATGAGGGCATGGTTGAAGTCAAAGTCCGCTTGCAGAACTATGACAGAATCAAGGAAGAGTTCAGGTCACTGCTCAGCTCGGATGGAACTAGCGATCGTGCCGCGAACTGGAACAAGTTTCGGTCAGAGATCCTGGATATGGCTTTGCCTAAACTCGAGAGGATCATTGCCAAAGGTGTCAAGGAGACTGTCAAGGCAGAGTGCGAGAATGCTCTGGCCAGACAATGCAAGGACAGATACGCAGAGAAGCTGGACCAGGCGCCGTACAAGCCGAAGGGCATGCAACTTGGTACCATTCCCAGAGTTCTCGCGCTGTCCAATGGTAACGGTATTCCTGGTCGCGACGCTGTCTGCTATGCCTGGGTTGATGAGGAAGGCCGTGTACTTGAGCAAGGAAAGTTCAACGATCTACGACCTGGAAACAAAGAGAAGTACATTCCTGACGCGAAGGATATCGAGGACCTTGTTGAGTTGATTCAGCGGCGGAGACCCGATGTCATCGGTGTATCAGGCTTCTCGGTGGAGACTCGCAAGCTCTACAAGGATCTCCAGCAAATCGTGGATGATCATGATCTCCATTGCGCTGACTACGAAGACGAGGACGGCAACGAAAAGAGCGACAAGCTTGAAGTCGTCATGGTCAATGACGAGATTGCACGACTGTACCATACCAGCGACAGGTCCAATGTGGACCATCCTGGTCAGCCTCCCTTGGTGAAGTACTGTATCGCCCTGGCCCGTTTTCTGCAAAGCCCCTTGAAGGAATATGCTGCCCTCGGCAAAGACATCATCTCGGTTTCCTTCGACCCAAACCAAATCCTTCTCCCGCAAGACAAACTCATGAAGTACCTGGAGATGGCTATGGTGGACATTGTGAACCTTGTCGGCATTGAGATCAACGATGGCATCGCCGACTCTTATCTCTCGAACTTAATCCCGTACGTGTGTGGTCTTGGACCAAGAAAGGCACAGCAGCTTCTTAAGGTCACCAACCTCAACGGCGGAGTTGTGTACACAAGGGACGAGCTTGTAGGCGACCCTGACAAGAAGATTCTTCCCTCCGTCGGCCCCAAGGTCTGGACGAACTGTGCCAGCTTCCTCTACATCAGCTACGACCCGACAGAGCCAGAATCCGACTACCTCGACTCCACTCGCGTGCATCCTGAAGATTATGATCTTGGTCGCAAGATGGCGGCGGATGCACTTGAGATGGACGAGGAAGACATCAAGGCTGAACAAGATGAGAATGGCCCTGGCGCGGTAGTAAAGAGGCTCATCCGTGAGGATGCTCAAGAAAAGGTCAACGACCTGGTTCTGGAAGAATACGCCGAGCAGCTGGAGGCACAGTTCCATCAGCGAAAGCGAGCCACGCTCGAGACCATCCGTGCCGAACTGCAGGTGCCATATGAGGAGTTGCGCAACAAGTTTACCTACATGACATCTGACGAGATCTATACCATGCTCACCGGAGAGACTCGTGAGTCGCTATCTGAGGGCATGATTGTTCCCGTAAAGATTCGACGTGTCTTTCCCGACCACATCGAAGGCCGCTTGGACTGCGGCATGGAAGCCATCTGCAACGAGCCTGAGTTCCCCAACAATGTTGGTGGAGAACGTGGTATTGACCCGAGGCAAGTGTTCCAGTCCAACCAGACTGTGCAAGCAAAGGTTACGTTCCTTAATCGCAAAGCGTTGTCCTGTCAGGTTTCTTTCAACGAGAAACAGCTTAAGGATGGTCACAACCGACACATTGACCGCCCTCGAGGTGAATGGGCGGACGACCAAGAGAAGTCCGACAAGGACGCAGAAGCCAAGGAAAAGGAGAGTAAGACTGGCCGCGCTCAGCGTGTCATCAAGCATCCTCTCTTCCGCCCTTTCAACGCCGCCCAAGCCGAGGAGTTTCTTGGCTCCCAAGGTCGGGGCGATGTCGTCATCCGGCCTTCTTCCAAGGGATTGGATCACCTTGCCGTTACCTGGAAGGTATCTGACAACATCTATCAGCACATCGATGTGTTGGAGTTGGATAAGGAGAACGAGTTCAGTTTGGGACGTACTCTCAAGATCGGTGGTAAATACACGTACAGTGATCTTGACGAGTTGATCGTACTCCACGTCAAGGCCATGGCCAAGAAGGTCGATGAAATGATGACCGACGAGAAGTACCAGAGCGGTAGCAGGGCGCAGACTGGTAGGCATATCGCTTCACAAATCCATGAACCGCGACTCGCTGACATAACTCTACAGAACAATGGCTTACGACTTACACCGAAGCTAACCCTAGACGTAGCATGTACGCTTTCTGCATCAACCCGAAGTTCCCTGGATACTTCCACCTCTGCTTCAAAGCGGGCCAGCAAGCTGAGCTCGCTTCCTGGCCTGTGAAAGTTATTCCGAATGCTTTCGAGCTTCAGAAGAATCACTATCCAGATATGCGTGCGCTGAAGAACGGATTCAAGCTTCTCTTCGCCAATAACGCCGCTAGGAGGCGGTAACCGGGGAATTGGGCCTTTGCGCAATTTGGTTCAGTATGAGAGATGGGGTTTAATTTGCTTTTCCTCGGAGTGATCATCACTGCTCCGTCTTTTCTGGCGTTTTGATTGAAGACCGGCAGCTCACATGCCGATGAGGGTCACCGCACTCCCGCGTGGGAAGAAGAAAAACAAGCCCCCAAACCAAACATATCCAACTTGAGAAATTTTGGGCGTTTTTGTTTGGTTTGTTCCTTTCGAAAGCTTCGGCTTGCTCACGACAATATCGTTAGTAACAGAGGCATGCCATGCATTACTAGCAGATGGCTACAGGGGTTGATTGGTGGGAAACAGAAATTTTTCAAAAAGCATGTACACCGGGTTCAGAGCCGATTTGTAATCCGGAAAATGAAATGGATGACCGAGCAACCTAGACACATCATGAGAACTGCTGTGCCGTGCCATTCGCAGAAAAGATATTGAACTTTCCACTACTCGTAGTATGCTATTTACCCACACCATCTGCAAAGCTTCTTCAGCACGTCCCGTGATCTTTAATGATTCACAACTCTGATACCAGATTGGATCTAAATCGGTTTGCTTGGTATTACAGCAAAGTCGGGCGAGACTTTAGTTCTCATGCATTTGTTTACATGTTGTCCATTTATGTGTAGATGGGCGATTCAATTGCCCGTTGTCTATTGCAATACAAGGGGGACTGACATAACATTCACACACACACATCTCCGCATGGTCATGAGACTTGGAAAAGGAAAAAAAAAAAAAGGAGGTGGCGAAAGCTTAGAATGAAAGGCTCAAAGATAACGCATCTGGGACAAAGCGGGGGCGGAAAGCATGGGAGACGAAGAAGCACGAGACAAAGAAGTGTGATAGAGACAGGGATGCGGCATGGGTGTGGCACCCAGTCACAGCCGGAATTCACCTTCGGCCCTCCTTCAGTCATGCGCTGAGGTTTCAGAGCACGCAATGGCTTGTTTTGACGCCTAGGAGATTCGCGACTCTCCAACGGCTGAACATGATGGTTCACAGGCGGGTTAATGGTGTTCGTGTAGATGCAATCAACGCGTCAAAATTTGCGCGCTAGGATAATCGTGGTTCAATGGTCAAACCCCAAGTTCTTCACTCTGCCACAAGCCTCGAGTGCAAAGTCTAGTAATAAATTGCGATCTGGAGGACTAGTCTGATACGACTTGGTACGAACCAACTACTTAAGCAAGCGGGCCGTGCTGGCATTTAGCCCCCACAGATCTGTGACAATGTTGCCGGTAGACAGGACTTGTCTCGCAGTGTACTGGCGCAGGGTAAAAAAATGGAGGAAATTTCACCCACGTTTATCTAGATTGATGATGCGCGCTCGCGCAACAGAAGAGCACGGCCAAAATCCTTACGCACATCGTTCTTTCGGGCGGCTGAATGGAAAATCCTACGAGCCTCGGCAACTTCCTTACCGACATGAACAAACCGCACCGACACTTGCAACTCGGTAATCTCAGAAACGAAAGAGGTAGAGATGCGGGCCTCTGAACGCTCCGTGGAAGGTATCACAAGTCCAAATTTGGCTTCTCTTTATGCTAGCTTCGGCAAGTCTAACTGGACGGGCCAAGGTCACGAGTCAAAGGGCTATGCTCGTTTTTGCCAGAAGACAAGGTTTAGGTAGTCTTGTGGTTGTCAAGGCAACTTCGCCGAAGGTTTCGTCGTCGATAGGGCAGCAAACTGCCGGAGACGAGTCGGTGAGTACAGGCTGCAGACCCACCACCATGCCTTGGTACTTTCCAAACGTTTTGAATGCTCCTGACCCAGAAGATTGGAAGGGCTTAGATTGGGCAGCACTCGGGTATGACGGGCCATACCGAGATAGCCAGGGGCCAGCATGCGCGCATCTACTAAGGAGGAGCCGGTGCCGCGGTGCTCTGGTAACGTGGATGCGCGGCAGCCCCAAACAAACGAGTCGAAGGAGATCATGACGGCATATGCGAAGCAGACACAGGCTTACCCGAATAGGCACTGCGCGAAGACCGGAAAACACGGCCGAGAGACCGAGCGTTGAGGTCACGCAGCAGCCCCCGAATCATTACCATCGGATGAGCATGTTGGGCGCGCGGGATCAATCTCCGCGCAGGCGATAAGAGATGAGCGGGTGCAGCCGAGAATTCAGGCTGATACGTATACAGGCTGCGTGGCGGCGAGCGGTGTCGTGTCGCGCGCTGGCTGCGGCGAATTACTCGTGTTACTTGCCATCAAGCCCAAACGTGACGGGCGCCGATCAGCATTACCACCGGCGTCATAGGGATGCTTGGATGCTTGATCGACAGGCGGCGGCGGCTCCTGAATCAGCGCGGCAGCTGGGAGTGGGCGAGGGCGGGTCGGCGCTGGAGTGTTGAGCCGGATAGTACGAGTGAGAGTGAGAGGTGTGAAGGGCAGGCCCGAGGCGCCGCTTGGCGGGGTGGACCCTTTCTCAACGGGCGTTAGCTGCCTGCGGCTGCCGGCGGAGGTGCTGTGCTGCGTGACATCGGGGCGGCGTCGTCATTGGCAGTCGAAACCCACAGCGTAGAGGCCTGCTGGCATCATTGCAAACAGGGGCGTGAAGATGCGAGGCGGCGACGATCGGGCGCGCCGGCCAGCAGGTTTCTGCTGGTCCCCGCCGTATGATCCCCCACCTGCCCTGCTGCCACGAGGGTGCGGCCTGGACTTTCGGCGTGCAGCCTTCCAACAAGCTTGGACTTTTGGGTCATCCGGCACATGACGCGCGCTTTCGAGGTCTGTTGCGCTGAAGCGCCCGTCAAACACTCTCCACGTCGTCCGTCCTCTTCAGACACGCCGCCCTCCAAGAGCCCAGGGACCGGCCAATCCTGCGTGATTCTGCGCATTCGCCCGCTGCCTGCTGTGACGCCTGCTTGACTCCGGCCCTGAAGCCATCGCTCCCAGCGCCGCGCCTCGCCCAATTCCCGCTCCCCAGCGCAACACCCTCTTCGCATCGCCTCCACCACCCGCCAAATCTCCTCCCACCCTCGACCCGCCCTACGAGCGACTCAATGAGCGCCCTGCAGGAGCCACCCAAGGCCATGCCCGTGGGGCCCAGCCCGCGCAATTCTTCCGTCGCCCTGTTGCCAGAGCGCCGCACCACCGGCGACGGCGACGCCGCCAACGACGACGCAGCCGCGACCCCAAAGTCGGCCGGCAAGCGCCGCTTCTTCGGATTAGGGCGAAAGAAGGACAGCGCCGATAAGAAGGAGGACAAGCCCGTCAAGCAGCAGGACCAGGCGCCGCCGCGCACCCCAGCCGGCGTGCCTGCAAACGCGACTGCGCCGCCTTCGCAGCTGCAGACAACGCCTGCGCGCGCTGCCGTGCGCCCTATCTCACCAAGGCATTCGCCGCCCGTCGATGCCCGCCAGGCCTTTGTTTGCACGCCTCAGGGCAGTCCGCGCGTCTATGCTTCATCCGCCGCGTCCCCTAGCAGGGGTTACAGATCCTCCTCGCCGCGGCTCCACTCGCCGGCTTCATCGCAAATATTCGAGCGCAATGTGCAGGAGAACACCCTCCCGGGCGAGCTTTCGCCCGCTATACCCTCGCACATCCAGACAGAGGATCACATCCCGCCGGTGCTGGAAGCTTCCGCCCAGGCCATCACGGACGATCACTTGAACCCGGATGAGGTCGAGATTGTAATGCACGCAGCGCACCAGCCCGCAGCATCCAGCATCGCCGCGAGTTCCGGATCCACCGAGGCTGTGTCGTCGCCGACGATCGACGAAGTGGCCTCTAAGTCGGAAACGGATGACGGGGCCGATGGCTCAAACTACGGCTCCTTTGACAAGGAAGACGTGCGCCGTCTCTCCTTCATATCCTTCGCAGATGTCGTGCAAGCAGAACACGCTGAGACCAGCCGCGACTCTATCCACCACATGTCTCTCTCATCGACTGCAAATCGTTCGCCGTCTCCTGTTCGGAGCCCCGCTTCTTCTCGCGGTGTTGGTACGAGCCCCCCAACCAGCGGTGCTCCCAGCATGAAAGGAATCGACGCGAAGGCACCACGTGTAGGCGGTGCGCCTGCAAGTCCGACTCTTTCCCAGGGCGCCTACAGCCCGCCGCTGAGCGGCGGTGAGCTCATGGTCGAGACAATGCGGCAGGCATTGAGGAAGACTGGCAGCGGTGACTTGAGCGGCGCGAGAAGCCCGAGCCAACCAATGAGCGCTGCTAGTCTTGAGCCAGAAGGCTCAGATCGGCCGCCTTTCAGGTGAAGAAGCCAGGGCCATAGTGGTTGGGCACGAGTTACGACGTCGTGCTGCTTGGCAGGCTGAACATGTGCAATGTGAATGGTGATGAGAGGGGGCTGATGTGTTCGGGCTTGGCCACTGTCATGACGGTGCGGGTACGGGTAATCTGGGTGCTCAGGATGCTCAGCTGGGATGGACCTGTGCAGATGGCTAGGTATGCTTTGGTTCGCGGAGTACCCCTTTTCTGCTTTTTCTACGAACGCCTCTTCTGCTTCTGCCTGACTTTTTAGGTTGATTTCTTTTTTCTTTCTTTTTTCACGGGCAGAAGATTTACCATGGGCGCATGTTGGCGTGGTTTGCTCTTTCAAGCAGGCAGATTCCCCTTCGCGGTGATGGTTGTTTTTCTCTGTTCTTGATTCTCTGTGGGTGGGGTCTATCTTTCATCTTACACGTTCAATTTTTTTTTGTCGTGCTGGAGCATGATGGAGACGGATTTTTTACCCCTTTTTGGGACGTTTATACCGATTGCGATGGATGACGGTCAGTACACACGTCATGATTGAGATACTTGTTATTGAGATACACCGAGTATGGCAGAGTCGCATTTGCTTACGGATCTGCTTGTAGCAAGCATGTGCACCAGGCTGAGTGGGGGCGACTTGTCGAGAGCTGATTCACCGGCTGTCAGATGGCTGAATGCTGATTCATTGGCAGAGGCCTGATGAACTGACTTCTCACGGTTGGGCTAGAACACGGGACACGTCTCTCCTGTCGCTCAGGCTCTGTGCTTACAAGGAAGGCTTTTCGGGACCAAGAAGCCATGTGCTGATCAGCCTTGTAGACGCGGTCCCGGCAAATGGATTCAGGCGGCTGGTAAGCGACACAAGCGCACGACACTTGTGAAAAGCTCTATAGCTGCATAAGGTAGTCAATTAAAGAATAGATGAGGCACAAGACCCTATTCGGCGCCCGACGGACATTCTGATACAAGGCAATGGGTGCCTGACGGTCTTTTTAACCCCATTGCCCGACCATTGACGCTGACGTTCAGGTGCAGCTTGCAGCAGCAGCGCAGCACAGGTACGTACGGGCCGTTCACCCGGCTAAAAAAAAAAAAAAAAAAAAAAAA
>RHKH01000005.1:630386-667606 GCA_009829795.1 Lasiodiplodia gonubiensis
GGCGTCAAACGATGGAGAGTATGCGATGAGGAGCTCCCGAGAGCCCTCCAACCGCCCGCGCACCCGGACTATGGAGGAACGGACGTCCAGGGACCGCTCGCCAGCTTCCTTATTTCAGAAAAACCGTCACCGCATCGGCTCGGTCCACTCGACCGGTCAGGTCCCCTTCCAAGGCCTCGACGATACCGTCACCTCCATCGGACACCCGTCCACCATCTCGCCGCCTCCCGTTGCCTCTTCGCGGAACAACTCGGGCTCGCGGGCTCGTCTGATCAAGCAGCCGCCGCGGCCCACGTCTCCGCTCCCCCATTCGCATTCGGCCCAACCGGATTCGTGGGTCTCGCCGGTCCCTGCCTCGGACGCAAAGAAAATACTCAAACTTATGCGGTCGACCTGTGGGCGGATGAAGGGCATGTTGGCTTTCAGAAGAGGGGATACGAGCCCTTGGGCGTTGTCCTACTGTTACATCAACGAAGAGACTGGCAGCTTGGTATACGAGCCCAAGAACGACAACTCCTACCATCGCACTCTGATTCCGGATCTGCGTGGTTGCCGTGTCAAGACTGCGTACGACGCTGAATCCTACACCGCATATATCGATGTTAATCTGCACAATTCTAATCTGGAGGTTCACCTCCGCCCTCCGACCCAGGAGGAATACGACTCGTGGTTTGCAGCTCTCATGTGCTGGCAGCCCATCCGGCCCAAAGGAATCCAGAATAAAATGGCGAAGCCTCAGCAGCCACTTTCAAGCGCAAGCGGTAGGCCGCCGCTCGACAGCCGACGACATTCCGAGATCTCTCTTTTGAAGGAGGCACCCATAATAAAAGTTGGAAAGATGATATTCTGGGATACAAATGTATCATATAGCAATACCGGTACTCCTAAGTCCGGTCAACCCGCCGCGACTGGATCGGCTCGACCTGCTGCCGGAACCCGCGTACAGAGCTTCGGTGCTCGCAGGTGGCGCCGTGTGTCTTGCACTCTGCGAGAGAACGGTGAACTGAAGCTGTACTCTGACACTGACGTCACGCTCGTGTCGGTGGTGCAGCTATCGCAGCTTTCACGATGTGCGGTTCAGCGCCTGGATCCGACCGTCCTGGACAGCGATTTTTGCATTGCTATTTACCCTCAGTACACGTCCACCTCAACGTCTTTGTCTCTTCTCAGACCCATTTTCCTGTCTCTGGACTCGCGGGTGCAATATGAGGTCTGGCTTGTCCTTCTTCGCGCGTTTACGATACCCCAGTTATACGGCCCGAAACAACCTTCGATCAGTCTTCCAGAAGATTTGCAGTCGCCGGGGTCCCAATCGTCACAACTGGCCCAAGCGCAAAACGCCTTAGACATGTTCCGCATGGAACGATCTCTCAACGTCCGCATCATCGAGGCCCGGCTAAGCCCACCCTTGAGCCCCAAGTTTGGTGAGGGCCGCGCAATTCATCACGGGCCACGGCCTTCATCGGGGAGCAAAGACCTTCAAGGTGGTTATTACGTCGAAGTTCTCTTAGATGGCGAAACTCGCGCAAGGACCATGATCAAAGATGCTTCTGATCCTTTCTGGCGGGAAGAGTTCGATTTCCAGGATTTGCCGGCGGCCTTGTCAACTGCCAGTCTACTACTCAAAAAGCGGCCGACGACACCACCAAACAACGGATCGAAGGCTCGGGACTATGCCAAGGACCTGGCGAGAGATGTCTTCGCTGGTAACGACAGTACCGGGGGTTACGCGGGCATCTCTTTTGATCAGACCTGTGGAAAAGTCGACGTTTATCTTGATGATATGGAATCT
The DNA here is from genome assembly GCA_009829795.1 of Lasiodiplodia gonubiensis. Lineage (NCBI taxonomy): Eukaryota > Fungi > Ascomycota > Dothideomycetes > Botryosphaeriales > Botryosphaeriaceae > Lasiodiplodia > Lasiodiplodia gonubiensis. Next base: position 632,179 of record RHKH01000005.1, read on the forward strand.
GGCCAGGAGGTAGAAAAGTGGTGGCCCATGATCAACATGTATGGCAACTCTGTTGGCGAGTTGCTCGTTCGTGTCAAAGCAGAAGAAGGGGTGATTCTGATGGCGCGGGATTATCAGCCAATGTCAGAACTGCTACATCGCTTTTCCAACGGACTAACCCTCCAGATCGCAACGATGATACCGCAGGAGCTCAAGAGGTTAAGTGAATGCCTCCTCAACATTTTCCAAGTCTCTGGCCAAGCTGGTGAGTGGATAATGGCCCTTGTTGAGGAGGAAATCGATGGAACGGCCAAGGAAACCTCCGTCAGTCGGCTTCGTTTCAGTCGTCGCCTGGGCTCAGGTGATGCCGGCGACTTGACCTACTCCAATGCCGGCGATCGCGAATTGGTCGTCCGTGATTTGGGCAACAATGCCAAACTCGAGGCAAACCTGTTGTTCCGTGGCAACACTTTATTAACCAAGGCTCTCGACTTCCACATGAAGCGTCTCGGCAAGGAGTACCTCGAAGAAACACTTGGAGAAAAGCTGCAGGAGATCGCAGACCGTGATCCCGAATGCGAAGTTGATCCAAACCGTATCGGCGACCCTCACGAGGTGCAGCGCAACTGGAAGCGGCTCATTGGCCTGACCGAGGAGATGTGGGATGCCATTGCTACAAGCGTTCACAGGTGTCCTGCAGAGCTGCGTTTGATATTCAGGCATATCAGAGCATGTGCAGAAGACCGCTATGGAGACTTCCTGAGGACAGTCACGTACAGTTCCGTCAGTGGCTTCATCTTCTTGCGTTTCTTCTGCCCGGCTGTTCTGAACCCTAAGCTTTTTGGTCTGCTGAAGGGTATGTTTAATTAATCAAGTCACGATTGGACAGGGCGCAGCTAATACTCAACAGATCATCCTAAGATGCGCGCTCGACGCACTTTAACCCTAATTGCAAAGTCGCTTCAGGGTCTCGCCAACATGTCAACTTTTGGCGCCAAAGAACAGTGGATGGAGCCCATGAACTCGTTCTTGAATGGCCACCGCCAGGAATTCAAGAAGTTCATTGACGATATCTGCTCGATTTCGCCGAACACCTCGTCTGTCTCGCCGATCCCTCCTTCGTACAGCACGCCGCTCGCAATCTTGCAGCGTTTGCCACCCACCAGTAGGGAAGGTTTCCCAAGCCTGCCGTACCTCATTGACCACGCTCGGAACTTTGCCGAACTGGTAACACTGTGGCTTGACAACACCGGAGAGCTTGCTGAGAATCTAGCGCAAGAGGAGGGTGACCTGGCAAAGTTCCACAACATATGTGTCGCCCTCAACGCACGAACACGTGACTGTCTGGAACGGGCCGAACGCGCTGAAAGACCTAGCAGCACCCTTAGCGTCAAGTGGGAAGAACTGGTGGAACAGCTGGAGCATACCTCGATATCTCCGGCGTCCGAGTATCCACCACCGGTACCCACAGAATCACCGCCACTTGGATTCGAAACAGGTAGCCTGAGGCGGAGGCACAGAGACACGGAGACGAGTACTGGATCGGGCACTTCGGCACCGTCCTCTGCCATTGCTTCAGCCCCCATGTCGCCAACGTCAACGATTGGGACTTTGCCGATTCAAGGCGGGCCGATGTCCCCTATGTCTCCCACCTTGCCAATCCAAGGGGCGACTAGTAATGTGACCTGGCAGCGTGACCCCTGGGATTTTGCCGGGCGTGAGCGCGTCTCAGATACACCGACCACATCAACAACCGCGGGGACGTTGGGCAGTAACCGCAGTCTCTCACAGAGGGCCACGCACCATCGGGTCGCAGCATCTTCCCCTGCCCGTTCAGCAGCATCTACAAACAATACCCCGCGTTCCTCGAGCCGATATGCACCCAGCACCGAAGGTGGAAATGCAAGCCAGGCCGGTAGTGTGAAAGGCAGTATCGAAGAGACGAGCGACGAGGAGGATGTCGATGACGATGGGGAGAGCAGCATGGGCGCCGACATTGCCAGCCACGGAAGGCATACGCCCCCAGGCTCGTCTCATGGATTTGAAGAACGCATGGGTGTCAGCGAACAGTTGCTTCTTCACCACAGTGTTGGCCATGGCAGTTACCCGCCCCCTGTGGGAACTCCGCCCCAGTCTGACTGGCCTCGTCCGCCGCCTGTCAACGGACCAGGAGGCATGGCAGGCAGTAACTTCACTATGCCGAACAGTGTCTATCCCGCCAACCCGAATTCCTACAACACCATATCACGTGGACCTTCTCAGCAAGCTTCATACTCGACGCTTCCGCACGCGCCCGGAGTTCAAAGCATGGAGAGCAGCGTTTACAGCGATCCTGGTCATTCGACGCCAACCTCAATTTCCACGTATCATGTGGGCCCCGTCGTCCCTACCCAGCATTCCCCCGGTGGTGTACTTGATGAGGATGGCTCAGAGAGTGAGACGACTGCCTTGCCGCAGGTCGCTAGGGGAGACCGAAACTACAGCGATGTGCTGGAGAACCTTAGCAGAAGCGAAAGAGAAAGCAGAGGCCTGCGCAGCCTTGTCTTCAAGAAAAGGAGTAAGGATGGCAGAGACCGCGGCGAAAAAGAGCGAGAAAGAGAGGAGAAACGCCAGCGGAAAGCAGAGAAAGAAGCCGCGAAGGAGAAGGAGAGACTCGAGCGAGAGAGGGGGAGAGAAAGAGGTGGCACGCAGAGAGGTCGGGAGAGAATGGGGGACTTGAGCAGCGACCTGCGAGCTGACGACGAATGACTATCGCCGGCCCCGTCCCCATATTTCATGTCTTTTGTCCTGCATCGCGACGCGAGTGATTGATTCTTCGCGAATCCTGGGAGGCGCCAATTTCTTGCATCCTTTTGCTTTTTCTTCGTTGAAGAATGTTTGGAAAAAGGGTGGCATGGTGCTTTTTGGGATGAAAAATGTTCTGTCATTGTTGGGAGAGGGGTCGTCATTTCGAGCATCTTCTCTTCGACCCTTGTTTACGAACCTTGTCGTTGTCTTTCTTCACATCACTTGCATAGAGATTCCCCAAAGAGGTGGGCCGAGGTGTCAGGGGGGATTTTGATCCTTTTTTTTTTCTTGGTGGACGAAAGCGAGGGAGCACGTTGAGGAAGCGACGATCCGTGGGAGATGAAAGTAGCATTTACTGGGTGTCTTGTGTTTTTGTGTTTTTACCTTGTTTTGCTGTTCCTGTTGCCACTTTGCTGTTTCTACATAGCGGACCCTACTGCACTACCTTTTAGTTGATGATGTCTACGATAGGAAGGAGGCTTTTAACGTAACCTACCACCGCTAGTACCTACACCAGACACACGATATTTTTTACTTGGGGCGGTCCTCCACATTTTCTTCCCTTGTCCAAGTCCTCTCTTCACCTCTTTCCGTCGACCCCGAAATCTCTTCTACAAGACATGCCGCGCAGCCCCATAATTCAACATCCTTGAGTCCATTTCTTTATTGGGATCAAGGGCACGCTCATGCATGTACGGGCGCACAATACCTCATTTCCTACCGCGCAAATTTGAGGGAATCGTAAGAAGGTGGGAGTTATAGAGGAGGGAGGACATCTCTTCCCTCCACGGTGGCAGCCCTCTGCCACAGACACAGAGGTGAACCATCTACCCCGTCGCCCTTTCTTCAGAAACCTCTCCCTACCGCCAACAGGATCCCTCCGACCACCAACGCTGCGCTGCTGCACTGCCCGCAGTCTTTTCTCTACATTGTCCCCCCCTCTTCGCCGGCAGCAGTCATCTCCAGCCACTGGCTGCCAATCGCTCGTTATCAGCTTTCCCCTCCCGTTCCGCCTTCGACTACTTCACACGAGCAATCGTCTACGGAAAGTTTCACGACTCTTTTTATTTTTGTTCCCTTTTTTTTTTTAAAAAAAAAGGAAAGAAGAAGATATGTGCTTTGCTACGCCCTCGGTGGCTTCCCTTTTCCCGCCGCACTCGTTGCAGATTTTCCCTTGTCTGACGCCCTCGTTTGCGTCCATGTAGCACCGTGGTGTGTCTTGTCGTTAAGGTGGCATTTGCACCCTCCTTGCACGTGCTTCATTCATTCCCTCTATCTTTTTTCGTCTTTTCGGGTGGGGTCCGTGTCTGTATAGTGGAAAAGCTCTGCATCGTGCTTTTCCGAAGAGATGGCAGCGAGGGGCAAGACATTGGAAGAGTAGGGGACTTGGGGCCATGATCGAGAGGCAATGAGATGAAGGCTCGGCTTGATGAGATAGCTGGATTACGAGGAAATGTGGATAGGGAAGAAAAAGAAAAAGCAGGTGTACGATTTTCTATTTTGTCTTCTCAATGATGGGCGGACTTTCTCCCGGGCATGAGAAGAAGGGAGGGAAGAAGCGGGCCAGTCTGTCGACGCTTCTGGGTTGATATATTTGACAGACCTTGCTGTATGTACGTACTTAGCATATAAGGCATAGAAAGGCCTTTTACGCAAGGGTTGATGTATACCGACCAACGTCTCTATGGAAGCCTCGCTGGATCGCCAATGATCCGTACTTCAGGTGACGCCGTTTGGAGGATAGATGTCTCTGAATGTTTCTGAATACTGAGTTGGCTGGCTCTACGTGGTAGAAAGCGGTCATGAATTACTAGGTCGAAGAGCCTTCGATAGTGACCTGAAAATTTATTCACAAACAGAAGGGATATCAAGCAGCTGAAGAAAAGCAAAAGGAATACCCCCAGTCCAGACCTACGACGCGAAACGATTGGTCAGGAAGGGAGTGGAGAGAGAGAAGAAAGGGGAAAAAGAAAGAACTGGGAGTAGAAAGACAACGGCCTCTCCCAGTCCGATTGCGCAGCGAGCGACCCAACTCTTCTGATATTCCTTCTCAGACCAAGAGACATCAACATAAACGTCCAGGAAAGACAGAAGGATGGTAGGAGACATGGAAAGCGCCCAATTAAACCCTACTTGAACCGCAGCTTGCCAGCCACTCATCACGGCCCGTAGAACCAGTACTCAGCGGCATACTTGACCTCGATCTCCTGTCCCTCAATGCCCTCGCACGTGTCAGGCTGCATGCCGCCGGCAGTGATGACTCTGTAGACAGCGGCGATGCCGTCGTCGGTCGTCGTCGCCTTGGTCAGGTACAGCCAAGGCACGGCACCCTCGCCGGCGAGCCCGGGGCAAGCGTCGAGGGGGGCGGCGAGGCTGGCTTCCTTCTTGCCCTGGAAGACGATGCTTTGGGCCTCATCCGGGTACATGGTGAGCGGCGGGAGCAGGTCCCAGGTCGGGGTGCCGGCGAAGGAGAAGAAGTGCTCGCCGAAGGCGGTCGAGGGGAGCGTGTCGGCGCTGGTCGAGGCGGTCGTGGGGTTCCAGGGCATCTGAGCAATCACGGCGTCCCACCACGACTCGCCCTCGACCGAAGCCAGGGCGCCGTACATGGCCAGGGCCAGCGGCGGCAGCGCGTTCTCGAAGAGGCGGCCCAGCGGCGACGAGAGAAAGGGCCCGATGTCCCAGAGCGAGGCGAGGGCGCCGGCCGACGAGGGCACGGCGACGGCGTCGGAGGAGGCGCCGCAGGTGTAGTTTTGCGTGCCCACGCCCAAGGCTACATGCTTGAGCTTGTAGCCGGCCGGCGGCGTGGGCAGAGGCGTTGCGGCGCCGGGGATGCTGGGGAGAGTGAGGCAAGACAGGTCAGGCGCGTCTCCGCGACGGTCGTGCGAGTTGTGAGAAGAGCGAATTTGCTTGTCAAGTTGAGTTGGCGAGGATATAGGGCTGCCGGCGGTGAGGTGGACTGCCGCCATGAGGAGGATGGAGATGATGGGGTTTGGGGCCGGCATATTGAGGGCGGCGTGAGAGTGATCTGTCCTTTGCCGACCTGTTGTTGATGTCGGTCGAAAGCAGACACTTGGACTTTCTCTATCGCCTGCGCAACGTGGAAGAAGTTGTGGTCCAAAGTCGCGAAGGGGGGTGTTCTTTTCTTCAATGCTCCAAAGAAAAAATTTAAGCGCCGTCCCCAGATTGAGGTTGCACGAGGAACAAGGGCCGATACGTGAGACGAGGTTCGAGTAATACGGGCGGCAAACGGAAAGGGAAAGAAGCGAAGACGGAAATTTGTGGGACCGGAATGTTTGGTCCTCCAACGGGGGAGTGGTCTGTGTATAAGCTGGAAGGAGGTGTGGGTGCACCGAGGGGTGTTTGAATTGGGTCAGCGTCGGATGATTTTATAAAGCGGCTGAGATGGATACCAGCAGGACGGCGCAAGTCCCGTTTTGCTTTTGCGCATGTGCAGCCGGCCATGCAGCCAGCACCCATCCCGCAGTCCGTTCTTCGCTCCCGCTAGCGGCAGCCGTTGGAGCTAGACCAATTAAGGCAGCAAGCCATCTATGGTGTTGCAGGAGCAGTTAGCTTTGACAAGCATCGGCTACCGTGCCACCAACATACATGGCTTTTCTTGCCATAGAAGAACGCCACGACAATACCGCTTCGGGAGCGGGCCCGTAAGAGGCCAGCCGCAAGCCAGAGAAGCAAGCATTAACATTCTCGAAAGATGGCGGCGCTTCCGGTGAACTGCTGGGGCAGGGATCATGCCAGATGTTGGATGGCTGCGGCACGCTTGGGCCAACGCACCCTTGTCGGATGCGACATTGTTAGATGTCAGGCGTCGTAGGTAGGCGGCTAGCGAAGGCAGTCTGCTGTGGAAGTGGAGAAAGCGTGCTGCTGTGCGACCTGGGAGCCGCTGAGCGCTTAGGCTGTGCGAGAAGTGCGGCACGAGGGTCGCTGAACTGTGGAGCTCTGCTCGCCTTCTGGACGCAGCCTTAGGCTGCACTCCGCGGAGAAAATGGGAATAAGGCCGATTGATGGTTGCAGAGGTTGAGGAGTCGTCGGTGGTGGCGTGCCGCTACTGCTGCTTCCTCGGGCTAGCGCGAAACACGCGGCGGTTAATTGCGCCAAAAACCACTCAATGCAGCTCCGTTTCTTAACATAGATTCACCGCAAATTAGCCCCGATTTTACTCGAGCGCCTAATGGCCTCCTCCGCGTCCCCCATCTTTATTCATTTAGAACCGTTTCCCTTCTCGTTCCCACCTACTTCTCCATTTTTCCCAATGCTAGCTCTGGGCCCCAGAGTCAAAAGCCATAAGCTCGCAACTCTGCAACTTAAGCAACATGCACGATCCCGCTCTTTGTGAGGCCATTGGCTCAAAAAACTGGCTCACATCACATCGAAAAATCAGGTCAACTCTATTCTCTTGTGCCATCTCAAGCAACCCCGTCCTTATCTTCTGCGCCATCGCGGCTGAAGGCTAGCGGGAATCTGTTTTTCGCTCATATTATCGAATGAACAGTGATACATTCTTGTCCGGAAGACAAGGAAGGATGAGAGTATAACCCCGCGGCAAGCGCAACATCTCGGGTATGCTTTACGACTGCCGTTTAGGAGCTGCAGATCTTGCGACTGCCCTGGTACGCTTGTTTTCGATATCCGGCAGCGCTTGTCGCTGCTTCGTTTGAAACCATGTATGCGCAACACTGACAAAATAGACAGGTCCTAAGCCGATCCTAGCTCTTTTCTGCTATGTCATCTGTGACCCTTTCTGACCCTGAGCCTGCTGCGAAGCTGCCCCTGTGCGACTGCAGCTCCCCTACACTTGACTTCGGTGCATCATGCGTCGCTTAGGTGCATGCTGCTTTTTGATTTGATCAGCTGTCGGTACAGTGGTGACATGAGACAGTGAACCGAGGTACTGACACTTACTGGGTACTGCACCTGCAAATAAGTGCTTCCTGGCTTTACCTCCTGCAGCCCTGCGCAGTAGTGGCATGAAGCAAAACGGCGGCCTGCCAGTGAATCTTTCGTCGCTCATCCGCCCATACCCACCGAGAGTGACATTATTCTCTCTGCTCACACGGGCAAAGTGCAAAGCAAGTATCTGTCCGGCATAAAGCAGTGACCCCGACATCCTTACTTCTTCCTCAAGGCCCCACGCTAAGGTGAGTGCGCTCAACGAAAAGGCAGCGAAGAACAATGCTGATCTTCGCGTCAGCCCGAGGCAGTGAAATACAGGCGACACTGTGGGCCAGTCGACGGTAGGCGGTGCCCAGAGGTCAACCAAGACCCGGGTTCCAAAAACTAGTTTAATCAATAGAAATGCCCCCGTAGGGACGTTCTAGAGATTAAACTAAAAAGAACAGATACTACACTTGATCTAAGCCAAAAGGCAAAGAGAGCTAGAGAAGAAAAGAGAGCTCCTGGGCGACCAGGATGGGGGTTTATATAGGCAGTAGGTGATGCGCATGAGGCTGTGAATGTGCAATGCATGGCAGGGAAGGCGTGTTGGTGTATCATGTGGTGGCATATCAAGGAAGGTGTCAACCTAAACTTGGTGGTGATTGTGCACAACGGAAGCGACGGTGTGGGGTCATTGCTCAACACCGCGCATTCACATGCCTTATGACGTCTTGTAGAAGCTCGTGCGTTGCATGTGCCAACTGGCCGTGGGGAGGTACGATCCTCAACACCAACCCCATGACAGTCACGATATCAGCCGGACCCTTGCGGACACAATTTCGGAAGTCACCCAGACATGTGATCCGACCTCGTCTGATAACGCTCGTCACTGTTTCACATGGGCAAGGGATGCGGCTAGGTTCAACTTCAGCACTCAACAACCTCAACTTTGAACCTGATCCGAAATACGGATCATTCAGAGCACCTGAAACAATCACTGACCGTTCAACCCTAAGACATTGCAAGTGACAGAATGAACTTTCAGTATGCGAAAAAGCGTCAACTTTGAGCCAAATTATGCGAGATCGACAGCGTTGTCATCGCCGACAATTCAACGTTACACAAGAAAAATGGCGCTACCCCTGGTCTCATACTTCTAAACAATCTCTTTTGACATTCCATTGAGAAAATGTGTAAAACTAAATGGCATGCAATGATGCCGTCTTAGACGGACCTGAGAAGGCTCGTCGTGGTCAAACTGACCTCCAGTGTTGCAAACTCATGCCAAGTGCAGACACTTGAGCATGGGAATTGATCGGACGGCCGTACAAGCTCTGTAGACTACTACAACCCGTTCCAATCTCTTGTTCTTTTCAATCCACGAGTACAATTGTGAACCTGCACTAATCTCGACATGTAAATAAAGATTTGGCATGGAGATAGAAGACAAACTTCTGAAAATAGACCTGAAAGTGTCTTCAAGATATGGATAGTTGGTATTCGGGGAAAAAACATGTCATCTATAAGCCTCCAAATCCCACGACTCACGCAAAACGAAATAGGCACACACCGCACATACACCGCCATTGCTACATCCCATTGATTTGCATCGAAGAGTGTGTATGACTTCCACGCTGCGAAGAACAGCAAGGACGAAAAATTTCAAAGGAGAAAAAAACGCATGTACCCGAACTCCGGTGACCGAGCAGTGTAAACGCGATGCAAAGATTGGCCAGTTGGATTGAACAGGCCAGGCGGGGGGTAATAGTGAAGGCGTAATGCTGCTTCTATAGGAGCCACGCAGAGCGATCCCATGACCGCGCTTGAGACAACCAATTATTACATGGCCATCTCGGCTTGAAGCTTCCGCAGCTCCTCTTCTTCGTCGTCCTCTTCGGCGTGGACCGCCTTCTTTCCAGGAACTGCGAGTCGAGTGTCAGCCAACCAAGGCGCCAAACCAGAAACGAAATCAAGCCACTTACGCTCTCCTTGGGGACCCGTCGGTAATCTCGAAACCTCGTCCGAAATAGGGACCTGACCCGTCTTCAGCATCTTGTTGTCCAACTCCTCCTGCTGCAGCTCGGCGAGCTCGTCGTCCAGCTCGTCCTCGTCGAGCGTCTGGCCAAGGGGTGCTGCAATGGCTTCGGAGATTTCCTCGCCGATGGCGTGTTGCTCCCGTAGCTCCTCCCTGTTGGAATAGCGATGTTAGCGTTCGTGCGCCTGGAACCATGACGGGCGGCGGCCGCTTGGCACGATGCGACATACATGGTCTGGTCCACCTTGTCGATGGTAAGGCTGCCGTGAATCTGCTTCATGGCGGCTCCGGCGTTCTTCATGGCGTCGAGAGTCTCCTTGTTGATATTGGCCGTCTCGATCGAGTAAATCTCGCGCTCCAGCGTCATTATCTGGCTTTGGGTCTGCTCGAGCGAGTGCTCAAACTGCTTCTTACGCCTCAGCGCCGACTTGGCAGCTGTGATCGCGGGACATGGCTGTCAGCATCACGTTCGAAAGCTACGATGTGCAACTCTCAACATCATGAGAGGGTAGCTCACCGGTCTTATTGGAGCTGACGTTCTTCCGCGCAATAGTGTCCTGCTCCTCCATTTGGTGCTGCAGGTGCTTCTCTCGCTTCGACAGCATCTCCAGCTGGCCGCGCAGCTGCAGGATGGCGTTCTTGGGCGCATCCTTCTTTTTCGCCGCTCCACCGCCAAACCAACCCATCCCCCAGCCAGACATCTTTGCCGACAGTCAAGGATTTCTTGAACGGGGTCTCGAGCTGAAGCGCACTAGGCGGAAATAGCGAGGGAGGGTGTTGCTGTGGTTGTCTGTTTGCGAGGACCGATCTGCGCGCGGGCGGCGGGGCGCTCTGCGCAGCGGAAGAACGTTGGTAAACGTTGGTGGGCGCGCGAGCGGGGATCAGGCCCGGAAGGCTGGAAGGAGGACGAGCGAGGTTAAGACACGCGCGGATAGCCTGCTGCCTGGCGTCGTTCGTCGAGTCGAAGAGGGCGAAATGCGGGAGCCTGGTCGGAGCGTGCACGTCCGAGGTGATGATGGGGGGATGGTGAAGCACAAGGAAGCCCAATGATGCAGCGCCCGCCGTGGGCACGTGCAGACCGACCAAGGTCCCGCGCCGCCCGCTCAACCACGAACATGCCGCTGCCTGACCTTGCTCGGCCCACACGACATGACACTTCTCCCCCGCTGAGATGAATCCTCTGCCGTCCAGTCGGCTGGTTTTCCTTTCCGACCTCAAGCGCACACGCGCGGGCGAGAAGGTGCGCTTCTTGGGCTGGTAAGCCTCGCGCCGTACCGCCTGGCGAGTACTATGTTCTAACAAGCAGTGTGTAGTGTTGAATGCTACGACGTGTGTTCTGCCACCTTGACCCTCAAGCATGCTTACCCTGCAACTCCGTCCACCATTGCGCACGTCAACATCGAGCATGTTCTTGAGTCCGTGAATCGCGACGACTTGGAAATCGGTGCTTGGCTGAATATCATTGGCACCGTCGCACCGCCAACTACGACCGCCAGAAAGCGTAGCAAGATGACGCAAAGCGGCACCGCGGCGGATAGCGTGCATGTCCTAGCCACCCTGCTCTGGAATGCCGGGGATATTCAACTTGACGCATACGAAAAGGCCGTAGAGGCTCGCAAGGCTGCCGATGCCTTGTTCGATCGCGCCTGAGTACGGCGCGCATCCGGTCAACTTGCCTCATGATAACGCCAAGCAGGCGTCATGTGTCGACTGGTAAATTCCCCGAAAAGAAGCGTGTCTGCCATTGAAACGACTGCAGTATGGGAGATCCCCGTACTGTTTCACTTCCGCATATGCTCTACTTCTTAAATGTCCTTTTGCTCCCTACCTATGCTGAATTAGGAGTTGTAGAGGAATACGCTGGCTATCCAAGCCCTAGATCCCCAAACATCTTGCGTGCAGACCACTCCTTTTTCCCAGCCACATGATCATTGCTCTTAACGCACACATACATACACCGATGAAACGACGGGATATCAAGCCTCGGACCCTTCTAAAGGAGCACTTCGAAAGACTGAAAGGGCTTTCTCTCGAGGTAATGGAGAGATTGCTCCGAACTGTCCGCACTCCCCATAGACCCATAAAAAAAGGACCCCACGCACGTGAACCGGTTGGAATATCGCATCCTCTGCCGAAGAGCGAAGAGAGAAAGGCTGGATGGTAAGTACAAGAGAGAAGAGTGTTATTTCGACGCGCATCAAAGCTCAGAAGGAGTTTTGGAAAGGGGACGAGGAGATTACAGCTGTGACTATGATTTTATTCGTCCACACGGCATTCTTAGCGAGCCATCGCAGACATGCCAGCGCCCATCGCACCGAGACGGCTTGCAAGCTGCGGGTACTTTTCTTGGACCTCGAGCTGCGTCCTCGTCGCCTCGGCGTAGGAAAGCGCGTTGACAATCTCACCCTCGGTTCTCGAAAGCTCAGCCGCCCGCTCGAAGTACTCGAGCGCCTCGGGAACCTTGCCCTGCTGGAGGAGAAGCTGGGCCATGGTGGCAACAGCAATATCGCATTCGGGGTCGACTGCAATCTTGGTCAGGCACAAATCTCGAATGACAGTAATTTGGGTGCTTCTTACTGATAAGAGCCTTATTGCACAGCTCCTCGGCCTCGGTGAAGTCCTGCTTCCACTGGAACAGAGCAAGGGCCTTGTTGATCAAGGGCAAGACATTCATGCCCAGCGGCTTGGTCGCCTTCTCCATCTCCACAGCAGCGTCGAACTTCTCAATGGCTTCCTGGAACTTCTGCTGGTCGAGCAGGAGCTCACCGTAGTAGTTATACACATCAGGCACCTTTTCGAAGTTCTTCATGCAGCGACGGAAGGTGGCCATGGAAGAGGCGATGCTTCCCATCTTGTACTGAGTGACACCGAGCTGGATGTGCGAGAAAATGAAGTCCTTGTCGAGATCAATCGACTTTTGGTAGTCCTTTGCGGCCTCGGCGAACTCTCCAAGGATGAAGTGGAGCTGAGCACGGTGGTAGTAAATGTCAGGATCATCGGGGTTCTGGCCCATGGCTTGCTCGAAGTCGGCGGCGGCAGCGTCTCTCTCGCCTAGAATCAGTCAGCCCGCGCCCCCTGTATATATTTGTAGTCACTTTACCCTGCTCGAGGTGCATGCTCGCCCTCTTGATAAAGCTCTGGGTCAGCGAAGGGTCAAGCTCAACGCTCCTGGTCAGGTCTGCCAGAGCATCCCGGTTGTCACCCTTGAGATACTTGAAGGTTCCACGCATGTTGTATGCGAAAGCCTCGTGCTCGCCCAAATCGCCGAGCTCCAACGCCCTGTCAAAGGCCTGGGCAGCTTCCGTGTAACCGTCCGCAGTCTTGAGGTTGAGAACAATCAGACCCATGCGCAGCTGGCCCTTGCCAGTCTCCTGGTCCAGATCGGCCTCCGGCTCCAGACCGGCTGGCGGCGGCTTGGGCCTAAAGCTCTGGAGGTAGTTGGAAACGAAGGTGGGGCTCGGGAGCTTCTTCTCCTTGTCGGCCAGAATGTCCTTGCCCTTTTTTTCGGCGACCTTCTTCAACAAACGCTCAACGCTCTGAGCGCTCATTTCGTTGCGGAATCCATCAATAATGCAGCTGGCAGTGTAGTCAAGGAGAGCTGCGCTGAAGCTGCCAACCTGCTCGTATGCATTGGCGCGCCTGTTCAGGGCCTTCACGTACTCGTTGTCGAGGTTGATCGCAGCGGTGGTGTCCTCGATAACCTTCTCCCAGTTCGACATAGCATTCCAGCAGGCGGCGCGGTTCGAGTAGAAAACGGGGTCTTGCTTGCAGAGGATGGCCTTGGTGTACAAGTCAATGGCGCGGTTGTAGTCTTTCGAGCCGTAGGCCTTGTTGCCGGCAGCCTTAAGCTTCGCGGCGAAGTCTTTGCGCTCCTAGACCAATGTCAGAATCAATTGCCTGCTGGGGTTTGCCTCGACTTACATCGGCAGTCAAGCTAGCGGCAATGGCCACGTCAACAACGGGGAGCTCCTCGTCGTTGGCCTCGGAGACGGAAGCCTTCTTCACAGCTGCTGACGCAATTAGCACATGCACAGCTTATGCAGCCAATGGACACGTACGGGCAGTCTCGGCCTCCTTTGCCGCAGCCTCGTCAGCGGCTTGCTTTGCCCGTTTCCTCTCCTTCTGCTTCCTGTTCTTCTTGGCCTTGGCCGACTCGGGCTTCTTGGAGGCGTCGCCGGAGAAGTAGTAGACGGCGCCGGCACCCGTCACCAAGACGGTCACGCCGGCAATGGTATAGACAACGGCCTTATGCTCCGCAGCCCAGGAGGATATCCGGTCCCATAGCGAGGCTGAGCCGGCGCCGGCGGCGAGGTTGGAGTCGAGGGTGATGGGTTGCGCCGGGCGCGGGATGGGGAGCTCGGGATTGCTGGACATGGCGAACTGTGCAGGCTGGCGATGGGCGGGTCGCAGCTTCTAGGGCACCTCGCGGGAGGGCGGCGAGGCGGGCGATGCTGGGGGGATGGGAAAGATTTGTGTGGACGGTGACGCGACCGAGTTGAAGATTGGAGCACTTTTCCTTGGAGCTCGCACCAGCCGGATCTTCGCTCAAGCCGTCATCGTGCCGCCTCCGTCGAACCACCACCCACCTATTAACGCCGAAACACCTAGCCAAGCACCGTTCGACCGCGCTTGCATCGGCGCACCTGCCCTCCCGGCCGACCGTTCTGCAGCCATTGACCGCTGCCGGCTGCCGCTCCAACCCAGCACTTCCCCTCTCGGCCTAGCTCACGTGACTACCGCTTGAGATCCGCCGTGACAAGCTCTGGCCATTATATTGCTTGTTTTGGAGTCTTCTTCACTGTTTGTGATAGTATCAAAGTTCCGAACTAGGTTTTGTGTTTGCCCCCACACGGTCAGTCGTTCTCGCATCTGGAGCTCCGCATTACTCATTACCGCCTCTCGAGACAACAACCCAAGTAAAGGCAACAAAATGGAGGCTCAACCAACTTCTTTCTCTCTATTCACGTCTCTCCGTCATGATCCGGCCCTTCGTTCCAGTCCTGAGAATAGTTCAGATGTCGTGAGCTTCTCGCCCTCCAGCCCTTTCTATATGCTCCGGTACCACCGGGACCGCATGCTCGAAGCAGCACAGCATTTCGAGTGGGCCGAGGTCTCGAAGAGGCTCACGAACGGTGAAGAGCTTGAGTCTTTGTTGAACGAAGAAGTAGAATCGTGGAGGGGTAAGAGCGGCAATGCAGACTCACCACTAAAGGTAAACACCCATAATCCAACACGGTCGTAAAGGCTTAACCCCATGGCCCCAGGTCCGCGTTCTCTTCAACCGCTCCGGGGAGATGCATACCGACATCATCATCACTCCGGGGATCCCGCTCTCTTCCCTCTACCCAGCCACTTTCACCACCCCACCGTCCTCCAATCCACCTAGCAAACAGTTTACCCCCTCCTCCAAAACCGGCGGCGCCCTCGTCCTCGGTCCGGACGACTCCCTGGCAACCTCCTCTCCCAAGTCCACCTGGATCCTCACCATCGACACCGCCCCGACCCCAACTTCCCCGCACACCCTCCTCAAAACCACCCACCGCGCCCACTACGACGCCGCCCGCGCCCGCTCCGTGCCTGCCGCACCCGCCCCGGCCGGCAATTTTCACGAAGTCCTGCTCTGGAACTCGGTCGGCGAGATGACCGAGGGCAGCTTCACGAGCGCGTACTTCTACCGCGGAGGGCGGTGGGTGACGCCGCCGGTGGGGGTGCCCAACAACGTCTCTTCTTCCTCGGAAAAAGTCGGCGGTGAAGGCGAGGATGCCGAAGGTGAAAGAGAAGGTATTATCTCCCAGCGGTCGTCTTGCAGCAAGTTTAGCGATGAAGGGGAGCTAAGGGAACCGTTTCCAGGTCGGTGGGGCCACAGCATCAGGAGTGTGAAGGCGGTGGCAGGTGCGGGCGGGCAGAGAGGCACAACAAGAAGATGGGCTTTGAAGAAGGGTCTGTGCATGGAGGAGCCGGTGGCGAGAGAGACGGTGGAGGTGGGGGAGTGGGTGTGGGTGAGCAATGGGGTTAGGGGCTTTGGGCTGGGGAGAGTGGTAGAAGCGAAGAAAGTTGATTGAGAGCGCGCACTTTTCAAAGCCGGAATTGAGGGTAGCCAGGGCTCCAAAGACGTTATGCATCTTATGTGCCGTCGTCTTAATAAGAGTATACATTCTGTGATGTTCCTTCGGACCTGCCTTTTCTATCATACGTTGTGTTATCCTTGTTTAGAGCGAGACCTGCTCCCCTTTACTGGAGCAGTCTCTTTTTATGGTGGTACAATAAAGTTAAATTTAAGGGTGGTAAAGCGTTGAAATACGAAGAGCCGCACATAGTATTTACCCAGAACAGATGGCCTATGTAGACCCAGTCCCACCTCTGAGTGCACATGGTCTCTGCTAGTCGCGTGCCCCTAAGAGGGTCAATCCATTATTGTTTCAACACAAGGCCTATCATGAGTGTCATTAATTTTTGTCTGTGTCTAGACAAGCTCGTTCTATCTAGCAAATCGTCTAAGATCCCAATTTTTTTAACAAACCCCAAAAAACACCGCTATGATCGTGAAGAAATATTGTTACAGACATCTCAATATATGAGAGGATATCTCAGAGGGGGGAAAAAGTTACAGCCTCTCAGCGGGGACGAGAACACCGCGGTACCTCATCTTGCCGTCGTTGAGGGTCTTCATGGCGTCCTCAATGCCCTGGACGCTCATGGGGAACTTGTTGATGAGAGGCTTGATTTGGTGGCGGGCGGCGAACTCAAGCATGCGCTGGTGGGTGGCGCGGTTGGCGACGATGGAACCCTGGATGCGCAGGCCTGCGAGGAGAAGCGGCATATAGGGGACGACGAGGTCACCGGACTCGACGGACAAGGGGAAGATGATGGCGCCAGGGGCGAGAAGGGACATGTATAGGGACCAGTCTATCACGTAAGATGTTAGGAGAAGCAGAAAAGTGAGGGCTGAATGCGGAAACTCACCGATGTGAGCGCTGGTGCAGACGAGGAGGGCGTCAAGCGGAGCGCCGATGTCAAGCTCATTCTTGTCTTTGGTGGCGTAGAACTCGTGGGCACCGAGCTTCTTGGCCTCCTCCTTCTTGGAGTCAGTGCCGGAGAAGACAACGGTGTCGCAGCCGCGCTTGGCGGAGAACTGGATAGCGAGGTGACCAAGACCGCCGATGCCGAGGATACCGACGCGAGCGGTCGGCTGGATGTTGTAGTCGTCGAAGCAGGTCCAGACGGTAGCACCGCCGCACTGCAGGGGCGCGGCATCCTCGTCAGAGAGACCGTCCGGGAGCTTGAAGAGGAAGGCCTCCCTCCAGACGGCGCCGGTAGCGAAGGAGCCCTGGTCAAGATCGGCGTAGCCGTACATAGCACGCTCCGGGCAGTAGACATCCTGGCCGGTCAAGCACTGCTTGCAGTGGCCGCACTCGTCGTGCTGGTAGCCCCAGCCAACGCGGTCGCCAACCTTCAGGTTCTTGACCCTAGGGCCGAGCTGCTCGACGACACCAACACCCTCGTGGCCGAGAGCCATATCGGCCTGGCGGTAGTGCAGGTCGGTACCGCAGAGACCGGAAGCGGTGACCTTGACGTAGACTTGGTCATCGTGGAGGTCGGGACGGGTAGTCTGGGCCTCGGTGATGGCGCCAGAGGAGGTGCCCTTGTAGACGGTGAAAGAGTGAGGCATTTTGAAAGGAGGCAACTTTAGGGTATCAAAAAGACACAAGGAATTGAACAGCTGGTGAAATCTTTGGAAGTGGAGGAGTAGATTGGGCGTCAGCAGGAAAGGGACGGGCTTGGTTAAGTAGCCGTGGCAACGACAATAGAAGATAAAAGACAGTTATCGTTGTGGATGCCGGGTGCTATGACAAACGGACAAAAATGTTTACTTTTCACCGCAATGACGTCTGCAAGGACCCTAGATGTATCAAAGACCCTAGATCGGGGCGGATAAGAGAGGAGTAAACGTCGGCATCGCGGGCCAGCGTCTCTCGGCCGGCGGTTCTGGCAACCACAGTGGTAGCCAACGAGATGGCGGCCCGCGATTGACCGCCGGAGCAGAGCGCCACGCAGGGAAAGATGTTCGTACTGATAGCAGAATTACAAATGGGCTATCGGGCCTGCTCGTCGGAATTGGCCCGATCAAGTCAAGAAGGGTGGCAGAAGCGCAGCGAGCGCGGTGCTCCAGACGCCAGGCGTTGTGCGCTCTTTTGCGCAGTTCTGGGGCACAAGTGGACCGCACCTGCGACACGAAGACGAGAAGGTCAAGGCCGCGACGCCGGCACGATGGCGCAATAGGGGCCGTTATTCGTCGGATGCAGGGCTTGAGACTGCCGATTCTTCGGCATGTGGGCATGTGGTGGAAGAAGTTTGGTGGGATCTCGGACTCGGAGATTCTTAGGCGACACGCGCGCCGTGCGGCCCGCTGCTGCAGATGAGATTGCTGTCTGTCTGCGGAGCGCGAAAGGGGGGTCCGACGGGCTTCCAGAATGCCGCTGCGCGTTGTTGACGCCGGCTCCCCCTCGGAATCTGACGAGTAATCATTTCTGACACGGACATTACGGCGCTGTCGCCTTCCACGCCACGGCGATTTCCCCAGACGATGATGACATCAGCGGGAGACGGGGGCGTCGTTGGAATGGCGAAGGAAAATTCTGCAGTGCTTGGCCGTATGGCTGGACCTTTGGATCGACGTCAGTGTGTCTAAAATTTTCCACTGCACGGCTCGGCGCCATCCGAGCCTCGTCGTCTCTCCCGGCCGATCCTGAGCCTCGGCAACAACCGCACGCTGCTTCTTAACTCCAGAGCCACCGTTCAGTAAGCATCTGCCGCTTCGGATTTGCAGACTCGGGAGCGTTTCACGGATGCTTCATCCGTCTCGGCCGACGGCAGAGTCCAGCGCGGGCGCCTTCAAACTCTCTGGCCCTTTCCGCCCGTCCGCGCTCGTTTTTGAGACGCACAACCCACATACTCCAGATGTACACCGAAGAGACTGCCCGGAGGAGACACCGCGACACGTAGCGTGAAGATCGAAAGCGGGGCCAGACTCCTGTTAATGCCGCTGAGCTGCTGCATATCAGGAGTGCAAATCCCTATAGAGACCAATCTGCTGATCAGACGTGAAAAAGTAGCGCTGCTGTTTTGCAGTGAGCTGATGAAGGCGGTTGAGACATTTTTGGGTAAGGTCTGAGAACAGTCAGCTGGTCAGAAGTGTGTACCATGCTCGCTTGGAGATAGAAGTTATGGTGGAAATCCACTCGGTAGTATTAGTCGCCGAATGGCAACTCGGTTGTTGAGAGCTAATTTAAAAGAACAAAATTGCTAGGGTTCACTAGCGCCCTCACCGGGGTTGGGTATATCCGCCGCTGGTTGTACGATGGTGGAAGAACAAAAGGAAGAGTAAAAAAATTGGAAAAAAGTTGTGGCCCTCTCCACGAGGAATTCCCAAACTCCCCGCCGGGTATATGTGATGGTTGCCATCCCCCAAAATCAAAAACGCTCAATAACTTTTTTGTGGTTTCCCTCCAGATGATGCGCCCAGTCTCAACTTAGCTCCCTATGATGCTACTAAAACGTTTCCTCGAAATGGCTTGCCTCAATCCAATGGATGGAAGGAGGGCTTGAAAGGTTGAATCATCCCACGGAAGACCGGAGGCGCCGTCGAAATGCTCTTCAAGAAGCGGGAATCAGGACCAGCCCGCTGGAGTCCATGACGGTAAATGGCTGTTGAATCGAGAAAAGATGAACCGAATAAGGTTGCCGAAAGAAAGCAAGCCGAACGCAGGCCGGACGCAATGTTTAACGGGCGGACAGGGTGCGGTTCAGCCAGTTCCGCGCGCCCTCGTAGCTGCGGCGGGCCTTGTGCGGCGCCGACTTGACGCTGTCGTTGCTGTCGTTGGAGAAGGTCGAGCTGGCTGAGCCCTTGCGGATGTTCTGGGGCTTGGCCTCGTTGATCAAGTTGCCGGAGCCACCGCGGCCGACGTGGTAGACGGGCGAGGCGGCCTCCTGCAGGCGCTGCTGCTGGCGGAGCTCCTCGTCAAAGCTGAAAATGGCGCGCTCGCGGTGCACGTTACCGGCGCCACCACGCCCGGTGAGGAATTGGCCGCTCGAGGGAGGCGAGGGAAGCTTGATGCGCGAGGCAGGGCCGGTGGCGCTGGGGCCGGGGGTCACCTCCTTGGAGCTGATGCGCGTCACGTTGCCGGCACCGCCACGTCCCCAGTGGAAGGCGGTAGAGGTGGCCGGCACCGAGGGGTGCGGCTCAGTGATGCTGTAGTTGCGGCTGGTGGTCATGGTCGATGTGTTGTTGGGGTGTGGTGGGGTTGGTGGTTGCTGTCCAAAAGAGGAAATGGCAAAGAACACTGAGGCGTAGATCTGGAAGCGGCTTCAGGGACGAGTGCAGAGGTGCTTTGTGGTGGGCTGCGGGAAGGCTGCGGCGTCTTATATGGCGGGGGCCCCTTTCCGCGTGAAAAAATTGCAAGAATGGCGAGAAATCAGGTCACGATGCCATGCGTCACAGCTTTGCAGCGCTTTGCAGCTTGGGGAACGAGCTTTGCAGCTTGGGGAAGCGCCCTCAGAACGTGGGTTCGTCACGGGGCCGGTCTGGGATCCTTGGCGGGCGTCAAAATAGCACGCGCTTTCCAGCTAGCGGCATGGGCGCCAGGAGCAATTTTTGCGCACGCCTTGTCGCGGCTGCGCTTCGGCGCCCGGCCCCGTGCCTGGAAGTCTGGCTGCTGGAATTTTCGTTATGTAACTTGCAGGCCGCGCTGTGGCGCGTGTGCCAGAGCCGCGTCGCTGACTGGATGCCGGCGCGATGATGCGACCGCCTGACAGCGATGCGCTGCCCGTGCTAGCAGTAAATATGGGGTAATGGCGTCGTAACAGAAATCATCCCGTGAATCGCAAGATCGCATCCCGCCCGCGTGTTCTGCGCAGCGTGGCCCAGATTGCTGCAGACGAGTCTTCCTTGCGTGTGCTTCGCGCAAGATGGCAACATTATTGGGGTAAGCAGCACGCTGCGCACGCCCGCCCATGACGCCCGCACTGCCAGGCTGCCCACACCGCACAACGCCCTGCCGCCCGTCTTGCACTTGCATGCGGGCGATCCGGAGGTGGAGGCGGAGGCGCGGTCCCAGGACAGCTCACCTTTGACGCAGCCATGGCCTGTGCTCCGGGGCACCTAGACTCGCTCTCAAACTTCCACAGTCACGGGGCTCAGGGGAGGCTGAACGAGAATCTACTACTGCCAATGCTCGGCAATACGCTACCTACGTAGTTCTTCCCGCAGCAACACAGGTATTGCGTTCCTGGCTCGGCCACGTCCTAGCGTCATCCCCAGACTTTGCTTCCCGCCCCTAGTCGATTACCCCAGACCGCCCGCTGCACCTGCGGAAACCGACCGCAATTGCCTCATCCGCCCCGCCCTTGCCGGTCAAAGAGGGGCCATGCATCTTGTTGGGATCCGGTAATTCGTGTCACTCCGTGAGCCATTGCGTAAGAGAAGTTCGTGAAATCCCTCAATCATCGTGAAAATGCCAAACGCCGGGGTATTGTGTTGCAGTCCAGACAAAACGCCGCACTCATGCAGTGGAAAGTGCGGAGAAAGGAAGCTCGGGATTTGGTAACAGAAACAGCAGGAACGCGGCGGTAAGCGAAAATGCGGGGAAGGCCAGCCCTGGCAGGGCTAATGGCTGGCTCCAACCGGAACCGACATGACACGTAGATCGCTCTCCCGAAAGACCTCGGAATCTCGCCGAAAGGCCAGGGGAACAGAGCACCCCCGCGTGATGGGAGAGCCCCTAAGCTGAGGCAAGGCGAAATGACGAATCTCCGAAGGGGGCTTGCGCGACACCTCATGCGAACTTCTGGTGGATAATGTCCGGATTTTCCTGCCACTCATCCTTCTCCACCCACATCTGCTGATCATTAGCCCTCTGAACTAGCTCAAGGGGCCGTTGCGTGACTGACCTTTTTGAACGTGCTTAGGCCAGCCAGAATGCTGCCGCCCGTCCACGTGGTGTACTTGCGCTCAGGAGGTGCGTATATTTTGATCCTCATGTCCTTGACGGCAAGGCGCTGGACCTCGTGCAGTAACCTGTCACCAAAGCCCTTCGTCAGAGTGGAGCCACCCGAGAGCACAATGCTTCCAAACAGGTCCTTGCGCAAGTCCAGATCGGTCCTGTTGATCGCGTTGACGACGAGCTGGTGGACGCCTTGGTACTCCGATCCAATAAGCTCCGGGTTGAACAGGATCTCAGGAGCCCGGAAACGCTCGGCGCCGATCTAATCTCACTCGTCAGTAAGGAGGGGGAAAAAGCCGCATTCGAGCTTACCTTGAGCTTCTTTCCATCCGGCAACTTGTACTCGACACTCTTTTCATTCGCTCTAGCTGTGCTGCCCGACCACTCCTTCTCCTCCTTGACAGGATCCAGGCAGACGTAGGAGTGCGATTCCTTGATGTTGCGCACAATCTCCTTCTCGGCGCTTGTGTGGAAGACATAGCCGCTTTTTCGCATCAGCATCTGGAGGTGCTCCGTCACATCGCGCCCGGCAACATCTATTCTCTGGACCGCGTTGTTGATTTGAAAGCCGCCATAGACGGGCACTGCGTGGGAAACGCCATCACCAGCATCGAGCACGACACCGGTAGTGCGGCCAGATGCGTAGAGGGACAGGACGGCTTGTATAGAAGTGTAGAGTGCAGGCACGTTGAACGTCTCGAATAGGATCTGGGCAGCAGTGTCGCGGTTGGTGCGCGGGTTCAGCGGAGGCTCGGTGAGCAGAACAGGGTGCTGCGTGTTGTCGAGTGTTAGCCACTTGCAGCCAGTGATAGACGTAGCAAACGATCGGAGGAAACGCCAGCTTGCTCAAACAAGCCAGCACACCTTTGGAAACTCACATCCTCGCTCACTGTCTTCAGCTCCTCGGCGTAGACGTATTGCCATATCCTCTCCATATCATCCCAGTCCGTGACAATGCCATGCTCCAATGGATAGTTGATTTTTAGCAGACCCCGCAGTTCTTGTGCCCGCGGTCCGATGAAGACATCACCCTCTAGAGCTCCGGCAAGAGCCCTGACGTGCTTCGGACGGCCGACGTATGATGGAAAGTAGCACTTTGGCAGATCCTGACCAGCAAAGCCAGCCCGAATTGTGCCACTGCCGTTGTCGAGCACAATGGGTGCGTTGAGGAGTCTGGAGCCCATGGTGGAAGGCTAGTCGAAGCTTATCTGTTGACAGCGCTGGTAGATGCAAGGGCAGCGGCGGGAGGAAGAGGCTTGCGCCGCGAACTCGGTGGGCTTCGGGCTGAACGCGGTGTGTCGTCGCGTCAGTAGCGCGGTGTTGGACGTGAGGTTGAGTTGACGCGCCGCTGCCGCTTGCTAGGGTCCACAACACACCGCCAAAAAGTAGAAGCCGCCCACCTGCGCTATGCACCACCCAGTTCCGGCCGTGACTAAACCCAAGGCAGCTCCGTGTGCCAAGGCCGATTTAGCACGCGTCCACAAAGGTCATACTAAATCCCGTCTCTTTGCCAGCTCCGACTCGCGACCATCGGCGCCGAGGATACTATCCGCACATGCTGAAGACATGTTCCAGCCAACTGCCAGCGTACTTTCGTTGTTAGCAGAGTTTTTGTTGGCCAATAGCCGCAACAGGGTCAGTGCGAAACCTCCCCGGAATATATTTATCAAGACCGCTTTTCTAGCACCATCTGTCGTAAAAGTAAAGAAATAGTAGTCTCGTGGTCATCGAGCCTATCACCGTCGCTAAATCTTGATTATGTGCCCAGTGGGAAGCTACCTGCGAACGCACAAATCGCTGCGAATGACCCACTTCTCCCCTGCCAGAACCTCCCTTCCTTCATGCAGCATGCAATCTGCTCCATGCTTGTGGAGTAAGGCCATGCCAACTTCCAGACCTATTGCGATTGGGTCGGGTGGCGGGTCCTTCTTGGACGCTTTCTTTGGCGGATCAGGGTAGAAGACCGTCTCGCCTCCAATACATCCCGTGGCCGGCGAGGTCAGATAGAGAAGCAAAGTCCAAGTTGTCCGCGCCTGGATGTCTTGCTCTCCGGGAATTACAACGTTGTTGAAGTCATCATCTGTGCGTCCTTAGCGCCGTCAGGTGGATGGCAGTATAAAATAGCAGCTTACAGTGTTGATCGAAGAACTGCCCCTTTGAATAGCGATAAATGCGAATATTTGGATTTAGTCCCACGACTTCACCACCCCAGAGATCTCTTCTCTCCCCTTCAGTCATACGCAGTCCGTCCTCGGATTCGACGTTGCCGAGCACGATATCCTTGAGCGCCGTTTCTTCCCAGAGCCTCTTAGCGAAGACCGCATCTTGAATCTGAAACCGGTCATTTACCCGCACTGCCTCTCCTTTCTTTGGCTTCCCTGGGGTAGTAGTGAGAGGCAACGAAGAGAGAAAAGACACAAAGGTTTTGCAGAGCGAAGAGGGCCAGAAATTGGGCACTGTTACGATCTGTGCTGGTACAACTTCTTGCAGCGACAGGTCTGAAGGCGGGATCAGAGGTTTGAAGGGAGGCCAGTCTGGCGGACGTTGCTCAGGTTGGGCAGCGACTGGCTTCGTGGCAGCGTCTTTCTTTTTGCCCTTTGGTGGCATTGCGGTTGGTACGGCTCGAGGGTCCAGCGGGAATATGCGGCTCAAGGGTTTATGGGACGGGATGCTGCCTAGCCCTACAGCTGGTCGGATGACGATGACTGTGGGTATGAGCTACCGGGAAGCTGCAGCTGGGCGCATCCGCAGACCGTTGAGTTCACTACCTGTTCTTACTGTGTACCACCCTCCAAGTTGAGTAGCCGCGATAGGCGAAGACGAGGCCGTTCACCGCTCACCGCCCGCCGCGTGGACCCGCTGGATAATCTTCGGCCAGAGCGCGCCAAGCCTGAGATTTCATGATCACTCCAGCGTCCCTCTCCCGCAGCGACAGCGATTCCGCGGCGCCTACCATCCTCGCCGGACTAGACCTCACTGTCGCTCGGAAGCGCAGTCGCAGACGGCTACCAAGCAGGCGCGCCGCTCCACCCGCCCCACCCCCGGCTGCTGCTTCCCCGCCGTATGCGCGCTCTTCTCCATTCGCGACGCAAGATGCCGATGCCGAAACCGCCGTCATGATGGAGGAGAAAGAGACAACCCCCAATCCCGGCGCCCTGCCTGACGCGACAGTCATGGAGGGCGTAGAAGGACCGCCCGCCGTTCCCAACGCGCAGGCCGCCGACCAAGCACCCTCAGACGCACCGGAACCACCGCCTGCGCCCACCGCGGAAGGCGCCAGTGACGACCTCCCAGCAATCAGCACTCAGAGCGAGGGAGAAGTGGCCAAGGAAGAAAGCTCAAACGGCGCACAAACGCAAGCGCCCGACGAAAAGCAAGTAAGCCAGCCAGACACCACAAAGTCCGACGACGCACCTCTGCCTGCAGAGACAACCGCCAACAATCAGCCCACCGAACAAGCCGAACCTCCGCAACCCTCAGGAGAAGCTACTCAGACCAACGACAACATTGTGCCTAATGTTGCAAGCTTGCCTGACCCTTTCGTCTCAGGACCTCAAGGCCTGAATAGTGCAGCAGGACCGGGCGTGTTGCTGATGGACGGGTCCAATGGGCAGGAATACCTTGGCAGCATGGATGTTCAACCGTCCGATGCCATGGCAATCCCCCCAGACATGCTCGCCCCCACTTATCTGTCCTCCAATGCAGGTCTTCAAGTCGAAGACAGCCGTCAGTGTGCTTTCGCCAAGCTCGAGTTCCCCGATGGAGATTTCTACATGACAACGTACGCGGTGGAATTAGGTCGAGACACTCGTGCGTTCCGGCAAGAGATGCGGAGGCGTAACCAAGAAGAGCTCCAGGAGCAACAAGTGACTGGCAACGGGGGAGAAGGCCCGCAAACACCCATGAGGCCTACTGCCCCTAGTGTAGCAAGTGTCTGCCGCAGCAACCTCAGCGAGTGTGGTGGTATCATGGGAGGAGATGACTACCATGTTAATGTTGCGCCTTTGAAGCGGAAAAGGAGGAAGAAAGAGGCAAAATCGACCAGCTCGTCGTCACAGCGTCACTCCCGAAAGAGTTCCATCGCTGGCAGCAACGCGTTCGAACCGGTCGATTACAACGGGCTTGTCTACCAGTCTCAGCCTGAGTCCTCTTCCTTTCTTCCGGACCCTTACGAAGTTCCTTTGGTACCCATTCATCCACCGACATCGGATAGCGGTCCGGTCGGCCACAAGGGCATCTCCAGAAAACATCTCAAGATCTTCTATAGCTTTGACAACCAGGTTTTCGAAATGAAGGTGCTTGGCAGGAATGGTGCTTTCTTGAACGAGGTTCATTATATGCCGGAAAACGATGCCGTTGAGCTTCATGATGGCGATAAGATCCAAATCGGTGCCGTCACCATGATGTTCCGCTTACCGAACGCTCCGGCGGATGATGAAGATGTTCGTTCAGAGAGCTCCGACAGCATCAGTGGAGGCATCAGCCTCAACTTCGAAGATGGACGAGGCCAAAGTATCATTCCTGACGATGAGAGCGACGACGATGGCTTCAGCTATGCCGAGCAATACGACTTTAGCCCGCACGCCTATGGCTGGGACTCTGAAGAAGAGGAGTTTTCTGCTGATGACGATGCAGAAGACGAATATCGCGAGCACGAGCAATTGCCAAAGGTGAAGCTCAAGTTGAAGCTCAAGCAACCAGCTCAGCAAGCGCCAGCTAAACAATCGAAGGCGGAAGCCCGCCTCAAGAAGAAAAAGAAGAAGGAGAAACAGAAGCTCAAGGCCAAGCAAGAGGCCAAAGCTAAAGCCGCCGGGAAAACAGCACCGAAAGCTCAAGGCGCTGATACCGCCGATGACCTTGGAAAGGACAAGGCCAAAGAGAAAGAAAAGGAGAAGGAGAAAGAAAAGAAGGAGAAGAAGGACAAGGTCGCGTCCAAAACGGCTTCGAAGACGGCCTCGAAAGCACCCTCAAAGACGGTCGCTCAATCCAAGGAGAAGAGCGAATCAACATCCCAAGTCAACATTGTTCCCCCTGAAGATGTGCCACAGCCGAGCACGGAGATACCACAACCCGAGATCAAGACCGAAGGAGCCAAGGACAAAGAAGAGAAGAAGCCCGAAGCGCAGCCAAACAAGGACAACAGCGGCAGGCGTGTCTTGACCGCCGAAGAGGCTGAGAAGCTTGGTCTGGAGCCTGGCACAGTCATCGAAAGGAAGAAGGGACCAGGCCGACCACCAAAGGACGGAATCATGTCCAAACGTGAGAAAGCTGAGATCATGCGGCGCAAGAAAGAGGCCGAAAAAGCTAGAAAGCTGGGACTTGATCCAGAGTCTATCACGAAGGTTGACCTCACCCGCCCTCGCGAGAAGAAGGATGGAGAAGGTAAAGCGGACAAGAAGCCCAAGGAAGGCACTGAGGGCGAGTCTGCAGGACCAGACGGTGAAGGACAGGGGACAGAGAAGAAGTCGGTCAAGATTTCGAGGCCACTGCGCACGCCCTCACCGGAGATGAAAGAGTCCGACTACACAGAGGAGCAGCTTCAGCGCCCAGCAGCCAATTACGTTGTCCTCATTCATGAAGCCATCTCGAACTCAAAGGAAGGGAAGCTCAATCTTCAGCAGATTTACAGCGCCATTGAGCGGAAGTATCCTTACTACAAGTTCAAGACTGGGACTACAGGCTGGCAGAGTAGTGTCCGGCATAACCTTGGTCAACACGATGCTTTCCGTAAGGCTGAGAAGGAAGGAAAAGGCTGGCTTTGGGCGATCAATCCCGGGGTTTCTATTGAGAAAGAACGGCGCAAACGTGTGACTCCTCCACCCCAGGCTCCCCCCAGACCCTACTATCCCCCAAGTCATCAATCCCCTTATGGAATGCCCCATGGTGCACCCGGCTATCAGCATCCTCCTGGCCCATATCCCCCAAGACCGCCGGCAGCACCTGGCCAACCGTATCCGGCAGCGCAACAACGCACCTACCAGTCTCCATACGGCTCTCAGCCTCTTGGACAAGCAGCGCAGCCAGTTCAGCATCGACCGCCATATGGGCCTCCCAACGGTGCTCGGCCACCTTACCCCAGTCCTTACGGAGCTTCCCCTTACGGCGCTCCACCGAGTGCACCTGCCATGTCTTATCCTCCCAGTTCTTCAGCAGCAATTCCTCCTGGAAGCTCGTATGCAACGGCCAGCCCATCGCCCTATGCCACCTCGGGTGCGCCTGCTTATTCTCCGCCAGCTCACGCGCCTGCTTATCCTCCGCGTCCGCCTCATTCTACGCAATCACAACATAGCCAACCTGGAACGTCACAGCCTTCGCAGCATCATGGACAGCACAACACTACACCAACTCCCGTCTCTGCCAGTCATCCGCCCAATGAACCCATCCCGCCAAGAAAACCTAATTTGTATTCTGATACAGCGCCATATGCCCCAATGCTCAACAATTTCCGCGATTACTACATCAGGAACGCTCATGCTATGCTTAAGCGTAAACTGACGCGGGATGAGATTGTCAAACTCACTGATCGTGGCCTGGAGCGCGCGCTCTTTCCGGAGAGGTATCCGCCGAAGAAGGAGGAGGATATGGATGAAAGTGCAAAGCTTGATCTGAAAGACGAGAAAGACATTGAAGATGCTGTTAAAGGCATGCTGAAGAAATTCAATTATGGCTATCTCATTGAGGAGGCGGAGAGACGGATCGGCCGATCACCGATGGCTGGACCGGCATCTGCTGGGCACCCGCAGACGAACGGAAGTACTTCGACTCCAGTACAAAGCACTGCCTCGATTCAGGTTCCTTCTGGCCAGACTCCCGGTGGTCAATCTGCTCAGGGGCTGTCTGGTGTTTCTGGCCCTATTACATCAACCCCTGCTCAAAGTCAAGCGCCGCTACAGACCCAACAGGTCACCCAGCCACCTGTTTCGTCCCAAGAGCAGACTGGTGGTCCGGGATCAGCTACAGCTTCGAACGTCACTTCAGAGCAGAATCCAAATTGCCAGCCACCCACGGATACTACAAAGCTCCTGATAGGGCAAAGTTCCCAAGACGCCTCGCAGACCGACTCAAACAACGGAGCTCAGTCTCAATCTACGGCGGCTACCATTCCCGTTACGACTGCACCCGTAGCATCGTCCAATGCGCAACAAGCGCAGATTTCCGCGCCATCGCAAGTCTTGCCCCCACGTGCAAACGGCACGAGCACCCCAGTGCCCCCGCCGGTCGAAGCATTGACCCCGCTGGGTGGAAGTCCAAAGCCTGGAACGCCTGTAAATGCAACACCTCCAGCGCCTGGATCTGGACAAGTTGCGGGTAAACAGCCACCGCCTGCTCAAACAACTGTTCCTGCAACAGGTATCAAGCGGAGCCTGGACAGTGACGGAACGGGAGAGCATGAGGGCGAGGCGAAAAAGCCAAAAGTCGAGGGTTTACCCTAGCTAGAATTGCAGGTAATATGCACCACTGTGGATGTGTTCCATCACGATTAACTAACGTAAGCTAGGCGTATCGAACTTTGGAGTTCAGGGGTTGGCAGGTAACGCGTAACGAGCCATGTCAGAGCGACATTGATATCCGGCTTGAAGGGGTTGTTCCGTTTTTACATGGCGTTTATTGCAGGTTCGATTTGCTCTGGCTTCAGCATTGCATCACACATTGCCACTGATGCGACGATGGCTAGCATTTGCATTCGGAAAAGTTACGTCCTTTCGGGTCTCAGCGCACAGCAAGGAGTATCACCACGACCAGGTGTCGGCCAGGCGTTCGTCTCTTTTGCTTTAACCATGGTCAGACCTGCCAACAGGCGGCGCTCTTTCTCATTTCTGGCTACATTTTCGTAGTAGTGTAGCTGGGTTCTTCGTATTGTGTACATATATTTCTCGGCACAATCAATTCAACAGTCATTTGACCAAACCTTCTAAGCAGCCTCGCGTACTGAGCAAAATGCAGGCGTGAAGAAGGCAATGTTCTTATTGAAAGAGCAAACTGTAAGGCAACGGTAGCGTATCTAGCTGGGATCTTTCGGTTCTATTCTCCCACTTGAAGCAAGCAGGCCGTACTTGAGTGGTTTACTCTGGCTGTAAGAATGACAAAGCAGTAAAACATGCATAAGCCCTGCGCCATGATGCGCCAAGGCCGTTGTTTGGCGAGTCATTTTAACGGTGTCAATGCTGGCGGCGAGCTGCGGGGACCGACGGCGGGGTCCGAGTATCAAACAGCTCGACGGTTTTGCTGGGCCATTGACAAACCATCTCGCATCTCGCCCACGCATCCTTTTAAAGCCGTGTTGCGCACCTCACCCTCCCAGCAGCCCGCTTCATCATTTGCACTCCGCGGATTACACCCGATGCCCAAGCCCAAACCGGAAGCGGTCAATCGCGCAGTCGCACTTGCAGAACAATTAGCCAACCGATCGGCTGCTACAAAAACCCAACAATCCTCCACCGCCATGTCCCAAAAGCGCCCACCGATCACTTGCCACGTCCTTGACACGACAGCCGGGCGCCCCGCCGCCTCGATCCCCGTCACGCTCACGCTCCTGTCCCCGTACGGCCCGAGCACGCCGCTGTCGGCGACGACCAACAGCGATGGGCGAGTGACCGCATGGACGGCGGTTGCAGGCGACCCAACCACGCTCGAGGAGATCTTCCACAATAGCAAGGCACACGAGGAGAGTGGGGAGAATGCGGAAATGGTGTGGGCTCTGAAGTTCGAGACCAAGGCGTACTGGGAGCAGAGGGGCGTCAGGGCGTTTTTCCCGGAGGTGGAGATCAAGTTTGTGGTGCGCGGACGCGACGAGCACTACCATGTCCCCTTGCTGTTGGGTCCGTTCAACTACACGACGTACCGAGGATCGTGAGAGGACGGCGGGTGCGAAACACGGGTCAAGGAGAGTGCAGATATATCGTATGTGCAGCGGTTCCGCATAAGTGGGCTGGGGCCGGTGTGGTGGTGGGAATTGGCACGCACTAGGTACGGGTGATGGGCCAGAGTGAGGCGGAGATGGCACATCAGACAGTAGCAACAGCGATATTGCGGCTCTTGTCGCCCCAAGCGCGTGGTTAAGCACACGCATCCTGAAGACTTCTCATTCCGCTCGTCGCGATCCCCGCGTGTCCCCCATTGCCGTGCTGCCGTGTTGACGCGGGTGACGGCTGCATGGATCGGTGGAACGAGGCGGTTGCCTTAGCGGGAAGGTTGCGTCATGCCCAGGCGGCTGGGAAGAGGGGGCCACCCGTGTGCGGACAGCAGCGGCACGCACGCCGAGAGGACACTGCAGCAGCGACGGGCGCGCTCGCGACCTCACATCGCAGCGCGCAGCGCCCACGCAGCGCTTCTTATGCTTATCGCGGACGGCTGCGCGGTGGGCTGACGACGCGCCGGTGCGGGCGAGCCCCAAGGGGTGGCGTGCGCTCGGATGGCTGAATCGCGCGGAGATGCACGTGACCTGGCCTGATTAACAAGCACCTGGGCAAGCCCGGTGGTATCATAAAAATGCTTCCGTTGCCTCGCTACGTCACCTCTTTCATCATCACCGCCAACTCGCAGAAACCACGCCCGCTTTGGGACGAACAGGCATTGGCAGTTTGGCATCAGCCTCACTCCCGTACCGTCGACGCCCCCCCCCGAGACACACGCCCCGGCCTACCAGAAGCGCATTTGTGCGCCGCCCGACGAGTGCGCCTGCCCCGTCGTCGCTGCCGTTTTGCGATCAGGGGAATTGCGTCACGCCCACCCCCAAGCCCTCGAGATTTTCGCAACACCACGACCGCCCTCGACAACCACGTCGCGCAGCATCTGATCGCGTTAAGCATCTTCACCTGCGCGTCTGCACACTATTCCGTCAGCGGCTCAACGCGTGCACGCAGCGACGCGCCGCCCGGTGCTGGTAAGCCTGATCCGCCGGTGGCAAAAGATAGTGCGCGACTCCTCCCTGCGACCGCGCCAGGAGTTCGTAACGCACACAGCGCACCCCAACGTCGTCAGGACGTCGACGTGCTCGCGCTAGACGCTCGGTGCTGACTGCCGTTCTGCGACACAGACAAAGAAAGTTCTTGCGCCGACCGACCGACGCGTTCTCTCGTCTCCGGAAGTAGTTGGGTTTGGCACGACGCGGTCCTGAGGGCTGGCGAGAGTCCATCCACCCAAACGACGGATCGACACAACACGCCCTTACGTCATTCAAAGAGCGCATCATCCGCCAACAGAAACTCAAACAACTCCCCCCCTTAAGTCATTCCAAGCATGTCCTCCCCGCATGGTTCGAAGCGACACTCGCAAAGTGAAGGTTTGTTGCTCTGCCTCTCCACTTCTTGCTGCCGCCGTTGCCTGCCATGCCTGCCAACCTCCACTCCCCTATCGCCACCCCCCATGCACCGACTAGCCACCCTGCTGACGGTCTCTGCGTGCTGTAGAAAACCCGAAGTTGGACAATGAGACCAAGCAGCCCTCCCCCCCCAGAATAGGTATGTGTGACCGACTCTCGCCTACTCATGCGTGCACCCAGCACATCGCCGTCGTCCGTCTCCCATCAAGACTGCTTCTAACAACGATGCAGAGGCACCAGACAACGTTAGCGACGCAAAGACTT
This sequence comes from Lasiodiplodia gonubiensis, assembly GCA_009829795.1. NCBI lineage: Eukaryota > Fungi > Ascomycota > Dothideomycetes > Botryosphaeriales > Botryosphaeriaceae > Lasiodiplodia > Lasiodiplodia gonubiensis. Next base: position 664,457 of record RHKH01000005.1, read on the forward strand.
CGGCCGCAGCGGCTGCACCTACGACTACTGCCCCTCTTGCTCCCCCTCCCCGCCCCGGACAAAATACAGCTGCCGACGGCTCGGATTATTTCAGTGGTGCACACGGCACTGGTAGCAACCATTTTAACTTGGAACCAAACCCCTTCGAGCAATCTTTTGGCAATCCCGCCGCGGAAACTCCTGGAAAGGGTTTGCTGCCACCTGTTGCAAGTTTGACATCGCCCTCATCTCTATTGCCAGGAGGCACGCCTGGTTGGCCTAACTCCCTGAGATCAGGACCGCTGAGTCCTGCAATGCTGACCGGGCCTACCGGCGGTGGTGACTACTTCGGCGAACCCTGGAAGGGCGGTTTCCCGACCCCTAACGAGTCCTCCCTCCGCACTGGATTGACCCCCGGCGGCGGTGGATCCATGTTTCCTGCTCCCAGTCCCAATTCACAGGCTTTGTTCAATTCTCTCCAGAGCGGCGGCGCAACGCCGAATACCAGTGAATTCTACCGAGCTGCATTGAAGATGAACAACACCTTCGGCCAAAACGTCAACCCTCCCACCTCTCAGCCGGCTGAGCAGGGCAACCAGCCGACCAGCGATAGTAAACAATTCCCGGCTCAGGCACCAAGTAATCAGCAACAGAACCAGGGTCAGCCGCAACAAGACCCATTCGGTCAGCATGATGCGAACGTTGTGACGTCATTGTTGGGTCTTTCGCGTGCCGATGCCCAGCAGAACAGCAACAACCAATTTGCAATGCCTGGACAGCCGTCTCATGTCAATACCAACGTCGCTCAGATGGGCACCCAGTCTCAAGAGGCGTCGCCCACGACGAAGCGTGCGGGTAAGAATTCTATTACCAGCATGTCCGGCTCTGCCGACACTGGCGAGTTTTCAGAAAGCGCCCACAGCGAGGATGCCAAGCCCACAAGGTCCCGTGGCGGCAAGAAGGCCGTCAACGGTAAGAACCAAGCTTCTAATGGCAGACGGAAAGCCGACGACGGTGCTGTCAAAGGCCCTGCAAGTAAGAAGGCCAAGACTAATAGTGGCAATGCTGCCCAAAGTAATGATGAGGACGATTCTGAAGACGACCACGTCAAGCAGGAGGGTGGTGAGACTAACAGTAATGGCAAGAAGATGACGGACGAGGAGAAGAGAAAGAACTTCCTAGAACGCAACAGGTATGGCATCACGTTACACCAATTCCGTGCAGAGTTAGTCTAACGATATCTAGGGTTGCGGCGCTCAAGTGTCGTCAAAGAAAGAAGCAATGGCTCGCCAACCTGCAGGCGAAGGTCGAGCTTTTCAGTACGGAGAACGACGCTCTCTCAGCACAGATCACGCAGCTCCGCGAGGAAATCGTCAATCTCAAGACCATGCTCCTCGCGCACAAGGACTGCCCGGTGTCACAGGCTCAAGGCATCAGCGGCATGGCTATGACCAACTTCATTGGCGATATCAATCACCATGCACATCCGTATGGAATGGGAATGCCTCCAAACGGGGTGCCGCCCATGGGTATGGGGATGCAGCCACCACCGCAAGCCATGCAGAGGAGGTGAGACGTAGTTTGCAGAGGCTTTTCTCTGCGACGGTAGTCGGCACCGGTCGCGTGCACACCAAGTTGATGCCGGGCCAACGACAGCCAAGACATGCAACTCGCTTGTACCCAGGAGGGAACAGGATTGTTTGCGGACAGAATCTCAGCTGGGATTATTGCGCCGTGTGCTCAATTGCTTCATTTCGAGACGCACGCTTCGATGCGACAATGTATAGTATGGTTTGGCTTCTAAGCCTTCTTCACTCTTTCTCACGGCTGGCGCAAATTGGACGGTTCCGTGGGTATTAAGAGTGTAGAGAAAGCACTTTTTCTGTTCTGGGGCGATCTGGGTGGTTTCCTATTAGTCTGCTTCGTCTTTTTTACTACTTGGCTCAGCAACACATAGGGCGTTTGGAGCGAGCGAGGGCGGGACAGCAAAGGGCGGATGTTAGGGCTGGGAGGGGAGGTGCTGGCTCTGTCTTCAGAACAACCACTCTCCGACCTAAGTCTCTTGCGGCTTCAGGCGCGACTTTGGTAAACTAGGGCTTCTTCACGATGCATCCTGGAGGGAGTGATGCTCTTTACTGATAATGGGATTATGCATTTGAGAAACGAGACAAAGGATGAGGACACTGCCCGGTGGGATACTGGATTGGTCGGGAGGGATCATGGACGGAGTGTCACGGAAACGGAAAAGCGATGCAGCCTTCGACATTTCAGTGCTCACAATATACCTAGCTGCAAAATCATCTCTCTGCCCCTGCATCTGTGCCAATATCACCGGGGAAATGACGTGCTCAGCGATGTAGGGGGAGCTGAAGTTGCACTGCGGCTTGTGTGCTGGAAACCGAAAACCAGTGCCGTTTGCATCTCGCACGAACAGACATGTTGACTCGACGAGCAGTCCTTCGAAGCTCGCGAGCCGTGGGTAGGGTAAAGTTTAGCCTGCACCCCGCAGTCAGCGAAGAGACTCCGAAGACCGGAGAGCACGCGACAAAGACTGAAGGCTCGGCACAATAAGCACCCGTTACGAAATCGGCGGTGCATGACTCCGTGTTCGGGGTGCACAGCGCACCTGGTGAGAAAAAAGAAGCAGGGGGTTGCAGCGGGCTTTGCGGGGCCTGGGGGGCGGTATAAAAGGCGCGGGGGGACGGAGGGACGGAGGATGACAGGATCTTATCAGATCAAGATATGGACTCAGCAGGATCAGACAAGGTGAGCTGCCCTTTGTGCCTGGCCTGGGCCGAGTCATGATGCTGCTGCGCACCCAAAACGCCGCCATTCCCCGCAGCTCTTCCTCAGCAACCCCTCCTCCTCGCGTACAGCCTGCATAGCCGTGCGGGAGCTTCGATGAAGCACTCGGCGCAGCTGTTCCGTCACCATGGTGGTGTTTCTTGACTTCGAGGACGACTCGCCCGATCCCTTCCTCGAGCCGTACCGTCCGACTGACGCGTACCCGTCATCGCAGCAGCAGAGCCGTGCTGGCCCGGCGGATGCGCAGTACCGGCCAGACGATGAGCGCCCGAATCCCAACATCAACGGCTTCTCAGCCATTCTGAGCTGTTATCCGTAAAGCTCCCTTCTGCTTGTTCCCTCGCCCTTCCATCCCAACCCCCCCCC
>RHKH01000198.1:0-10748 GCA_009829795.1 Lasiodiplodia gonubiensis
TATTTCGGCGAGGTCGGAGGGGGTGGGGGCGAGGAGGGGGGAGATGGGGGCGGAGAGGGTGGTGGTGGTGGTGAGGGAGGTGAGGATGGTGAGGGCGGATTCGAGGTGGCGGCGAGCCATGTACGGTGTCATGAAGAGGGTGCGCCATGTTGCTTGTAGCCCCGGTGTGCCGTCTTGGGTGGCGACTTCGACTTTCAAGTTCCACTGGAGAAAAGGTGAGTATTTGGCGTGAGGTGGAGGAATGTGGTTTGTCTGCGAGTGTTGGACGGTAAGTCTGATCGTGGGGATGTGGAGTGCTCGTCAATGTGCCGATTGAAGCAACACGTATGTCGATGAACACTCCGCGTCTCCATGATCAGATAATATCAAAGTGACAGTATCTCACAGACAAACCACGTGAGCGACGTACATCTTTGCTGTTTGTGAAGAAAAGTGTTTCTCCAGTGGTGCAGACACTTTCAGTGTCAGCCAGCGTCCGTTGCCGGGCTGACTTCACAGCTTCAAGCAAGCCTCGTATCGAGTCGTCAGGCTTGAAAGGAATATCTGCTGCTGAAACAGCCGATTCAACAGCAGCTCGATCATTGATGCTGTATCCCCACGTGAATTCGATATCACTGATATCGACGTATCGGGAAAGTGCAAGCACCCACGCCAGAAGCAAGACATCGGCATTGGTGCAGTCGGAGGCCAGTGCTGGAAATGGAGTCTCGAACGCAGCGAAGCACTGCTGGTCATCCCCGTCGAGCAGTGGGCCTGCGTCTATAGGGCTGTCCATCCGTTGTTGCTCCATTGTTTCTGTTTGGAAAACGAAAGGCGGGGGTGTGACGACGACAACGCTTGCAGCTCTTTCACCGCCACAAAAGAGAGAAAGAAGGGTTTGGCGGGATCCTGCAAGGTCAGGGAAGCAAAACAGCTCTATCTTTCTTTGTGCGCGCTGAAGACCACCCGCGAGAAGTACAATTCACATGATTGCGAAGACCACGCGCCTTTTGCCGCAACAGGCACTACGAGCGTTCCGAGAAACGGACTACTGCGGACCTGCCCGAGCAATGTTACGAGCAGGCCCGACGTGAGCGATGTGACTGCCCGCGCCCCCGCTGGAGAGGTCCGTCGGAAACGAACTGACGACGACGCCACGAAAACAAAAAATCTGATAAGATGCGGCATCGGAGGGGCCTTGCAGCGGAGCTTTCCTTTCGTTTCGAAACATGCATGGCAGGCACATGCTTGCGTACGTTATCTGATTTTGCCGTCTTCAGCTCGTCAGGCGCGGCTGGCCTAGCATTAGGGAGACGCCACGAGGCATCCAGCCCTCAGCCACCGAGCGCCCACCCATCCGAAAACACGCCAGCAATGCGTCCCATCGCGTCAAGAGCGCGTAGAAGCTGACCTGGGTAAAACCCAACAGAATGCATGGAAGTCATGACTCCCAGTATCCACACGCGCGATCCTCCTCGGACTGTGAAATGGGACGAGGTCCGACAAGGCTGCAAGGGGCGGGCGTTCCGCGCGGCAGAAGCCATCAGTGGGTCTTTTAGCATCAGGAAGCAATCAGTGCCGGTCGCCATGCAACCATCAGATTAGACAATCAGATTAGACAAAGCATTCGGAAATTCCGAACGAAGTGCGGACGGGTTCAGGCGCAGGGCGGCCCGAGTCGAGCGCTGAGCGTCGATTTTGGCCCTGTATGTACGAAGCGGTGCGGCCGCGTCATTTGAAGGGCGACGCGTGCCTACTAATGAAAACGGGCAGAAAGTGTGGGTACCGCGGGCGGCCCCTATTCCATGGTGTTTTAGCTATAGGCGGTGAAGATCGTTGTGCTGACGCGAGCAATCGTGGCCGATTGATTGGCGGGCGGCCCCACCAGCTGTGCTAAGCCTTGCTCCATGTAGGCTTGGGCCGGACAAGCTCAATGCTGGGCGGCGGGCCTGTTCTCGGCGTTACCCGCTCTCTCCCCATCCACGAACACCACGCATTACTCTCGGTCGGCCGCCACTTGGCATTGGGTAATGATCAGAAACATTTTCCTCACGCTCGCGCTCCCTGCTGTCGTCCATGCTTTTTGCAGCCGGGAGCCAATGGCGTGGAGCCGGATCGGCAGGGTGCGAGACAGCCAGCAGCACTCCCGTCACTGACCAATCTAATCTGATTCCGCCGGAAGAGCTACCAGTCTAGAAGGTCGACGTCGCCGGCATTCGCCAACCTATCAGCAGCCTGGATGGGGGCTGATCATAGCCTTTCGGACACGCTTGCGCGGCAACTCTCCGAGCTCCATGGAAGCACCTTCTCCTCGGGAGAAAAAATTGTGTGAGAACAAACCACTCCGCGTGCAGAAGCCACGGCGCCCTCCAGCCCGGGCGAGACGGAAAGGGAGATGCAGCCATGGGATTCCGCAGTACGAAGCCCAGATGGCCTGAGAGCGGCTTCGGACTTCTCCATCGATGGCGAACCTTATACACCTGGGTCCCAGGAGTGCTGCTGTGAAGGCGCCAAAAGTTTCGTCTTGGAGAAAAACACAGATCCCTACCTCAAACAAAAATGTCGCTGCAATCGATAGAGGCCTTCCAGTTCTCGGACAGCGAGCGGCCATCGGCGGTGGCCAAGCTCCGGCTGCCGCACCCCTACCTGACCACATACTACGCCGTCGCCTCAGGCAAGACCTGGTCCGATGATGCCAGCAACAGCACGCCGCTGCTGCGCGTGCAAGAAGAAGCCGGCACGGCCCAGGAGCCGCACGACCGCCTGCACGACGACACCTTCCTCTTCAGCATTCCCAAGCAGGCCACCGCCGACGCCGACCTGCCCCCTCTCTCCAACAACACCGCCTGGGCGCGCGCCCGCCGCGCACCACATGCCGTCTTCATCTGGGACGGCGCAACGCCGACATTGGGCCAGCTGTGGCTGGCCATCTACTTCATCCTGACCATCGCGCCCGACCTCGAGACGTTCCGCATCACGCTGCACGGCGCCGAGGAGCACGATCTCGCCTCAGCGCTCACGACCTCCATGCTCGCCATCGCGCACCCAGCCCCAACCTCCCCCTCCGCCCCCTTCGCCGAAACCTCCACCACCGCCGCCACCGACGACCAGCCCGGCGCCGGCGAGCTCGTGGTGCTGCGCAGCGCCTTCTGGCAAGGCGCAGGCTCGCCGTTCCCCGGCCGCGCGCCGTGGACGCCCACACCCACCGCCTCGTCGCCGCAGCCCGTCACGGAGCTCTTCACGACGCTCTTCCCGTCGTCCCGCGTGCACACGCGCGCGCCGCAGCGCCCGGCCAAGCCGACGCCGGGTGCCGTCGTCTACAGCCGGTACGTGCCGGCGCTGGACGAGCACTTCTCGCTCATCGCGCTCGACTGGCAGGACGCGTCGCACGTCGCCTTATTCCACGCGTGGCAGAACGACCCGCGCGTCGCTGCAGGCTGGAAAGAAACCGGCACCCTCGAGCAACACACGGCGTACCTGCGACGACAACACGACGACCCGCACACGCTATCAGTCCTCGGCCGCTGGGACGACGTCGCGTTCGCGTACTTCGAGATCTACTGGGCAGCTGAAGATGCCGTCGGCGCGCACTACGACGCCGGCGCGCACGACCGCGGCCGCCACTCGCTGGTGGGCGATGCGCGGTTCCGCGGCGAGTACAGGGTCGTCGGGTGGTGGCCGTGCGTCATCCATTTTTGTTTCCTGGACGATGCGCGGACGAACGCGGTTGTGGGCGAGCCGATGGCGGCGAATCCGACCGTCATGAAGTACGACTACATGTTCGGGCTGAACGTCGAGCGGTATATCGATTTCCCGCACAAGCGGGCGGCGTTGGTGCGGTGCAGTCGCCAGCGGTTTTTCCATCTCAGCCCGTTCAATGTTGGCGCGGGCGGGAGGGTGAGCGGGATTAGTTTGCCGTTCCCGTCGAAGCTTTGAGGATAGAGGTGGTGCTGATGGGCTGGCTGGCTGGCTGGCTGGCTGGCTGGCTGGGACGAAAAAGGGAAGTAATCGGGCGTTTTGGTGGTGTGGTTTTGGGAGGGGAATCTGAATCATGAATTTTGTTTGCCGCGTCATGGCGGGTGACACAAGAATTAAACTTTGCTGCAAATTCCTCGCCGCAATCGTCAGGTCGTGTCTACGTGATGCCCGGCTGAAATCAGCCTGAAGCTTGACTCGGCTGCCCACATGCGAAAAATGTAGCCTGCGTGGTGCATGAGAGACCAACGTCCTATGCGACGCGTAGGGTGGCCTGAATTGACAGGAACCAGAGTCACTCCGATGGACAAACATACAAGACTCTGGAGTCTGTAAGCAGGACGGCCAGAGCGAACAGGGACGTCGTAACGGTTTCAACACGACGACAAGGGATGGGTGGAGGTTGAAAGAAGCGCCGTGAATGAGCCGGTGGGATGGAGTAAAGTTATTACTTGTATAATGAGAAAAATCGGGGCCCCGTAATCCGCGTAATCATCTCGCGCACCCGGTGATTGGTTGCTGGTCGAACGCACGTCCTATTTTGCACTTTAGCTTGCGGTCAAAACCTACCTGTAGTAGGGCGCTTACGCGGCCATTCGGCCCGAACAATTCACCTCCCCACCGCCTTCAGAGACCTCAGCTCATCAATTTCTCAATCCGATCGGAGGCGTAAAAGGCGCAATAACGCAGGCTGAATATTATTACCAACAGAGCTTGATACCGTCCATCATCTCCCCATCCGCTCAAAAAAATTACAGCTCTCAAAAAGCAAAGAAGCCCCCCACCTACGCCGCCGATGAAGTCTGGTGCAGCACGTTCGACCTGTACGACTCGCTGCGCTCGAACAGCTCGTCGTGTGTACCTCGATCGACGCAGCGGCCCTGCTCCACAAGAAAAATGACATCAGCCTTGCGAATAGTATGCAGACGATGCGCGATAGCCAGCACCGTGATCCCGCGCTGTGCCACCGCCCTCGTTAATCCGTCCTGCAGCAGCTTCTCCGACTCGGCGTCCAGCGCCGACGTGCTCTCGTCGAGGATGAGCAGGCGCGGGCGGCGCACCAGCGCGCGCGCGATGGCCAGCCGCTGCTTCTGGCCGCCCGACAGCCGGCCGCCGTTGGGGCCGACGACGGTGTCGTAGCCGTCGGGCAGCGCGGCCACCACGTCGTAGATGTTGGCGAGGCGGCAGGCTTCCTCCATGTCGGCATCCGTAGCCGCGTGGCCCGGCCGCGCGCCCAGCCCCAGGTTGAAGCGCACGCTGCCGTCGAAAAGCACGCTTTCTTGCGGGACGAGCGCGATGTCGTCGCGGAACGACGCGGTGGTGACCTGGGCGACGTCGCGCCCGTCGACCAGCACGCTGCCGGCGGCCGCGACGTACATGCGCTCGACCAGCGCGATGATGGTTGATTTACCGGCGCCGCTGGGCCCGACGAAGGCAGCGAACTGGCCCGGCCGCACCGCTAGGCTTAGCCCGTGTAGTACTCGCGCGTGCGGCCGCGCCGGGTACGCGAATTCTACGTTGCGGAACTCGATGCCGATGCCGCCGCTGCGCTCGGCGGATACGGGGCTGGACGCTGCCGACGCTTCCACGTCCGTTTCTTTCTCGGTGGATGCCGTGGCGTCGTCGAGCGGAGGCGGCGCGATCTTGCCGCTGCCTGAGAGCCGCTGGTCGGGGTTCAGCTCGATGACGTTGAGGATGCGGGCGATAGCGGCACGCGCGCTCGACACTTCGGGCGCGAGGGCGAACATCTGGCTCCACAGCTGGGCGCTGACGAGCAGGGAAAAGACGACGATGAGGAACTGCGCCTGGCTGTACCGGCCCTCGATGATGTTCTTGGACCCCCACCAGTAGGCCAGCGCGTAGCCCAGGTTGCCGATGAAGTAGGCTGCCGCCAGCCACAGGCTAGCGTGCAGGCTGACCAGCGTCGTTTCCTCGCGCGGTCCCGCCAACGACCGCTGGTACACGGCCAGCGTCTCGTGCTCGAGCGACAGCGACGCGATCGCCTTGATCGAGTTGGCCGCTTCCACGCCGATGCCGACGGATTCCGCGTACGCGTTTTCGTGCCGCTCTTCGAATGCGGCGAGCACGCGCAGCTGCTGGATGCCGACGCCCAGCAGCAGCGGCACGATGGCCAGGCAGACCAGCGCGATCTTCCAGGCGACGACGTGGGTGAGGACGATGGCGGCGATCAGGTTGACGACGATGGAGAACATGGTGCCGATGATGGACCCGCTCAGCCCGCCGAGCAGGTTGCCGTCGTTGGTGATGACGGACAACAGGCTGGATGGCGTGCGGCCTTCTGACTGGTGCCACTGCAGATCCTGCTCGAACAAGGCTCGGAAGGATAGTACGCGGACGCGGTACATAATCTTCTCTGCGACGTAGCCGAATCCGGACCAGCTGATCAGGTTGGCGAAGAACTCGATGATGGCCAGGATGAAGAACATCAGGCCGAAGAAGCGGCCATGCCAGCGGATGCTCTCCTCGCTCTTGCATGGATTCAGGCTCTGGACGGTGTTTCCAAAGATGACGGCTTCGGCGGAGAAGGCTCCACCGACGATGGTTGCGCCGAGCAGTGCGAGGAGGACGATGAGGAGATGAGGACGGGCCATGCGGCATGTCTCCGCGATGACGTTACCCAGCGACCTGTCGGACGACGATCCGTGAGTCTCCTCAGTCTTCTCGTCCACAACCTCCTCGGTGGATGCTTCCGCTTTCTCTTCCTTGAGCTCTCCAATCGGTGTGCGGGTTTCTGATGTAGGTGCCTTTTCAATGGATGTGTCCTCGGAAGTCTCGTTCAGAGATGGCGCAGCAGAAGGCGCCTTGGCTTTCTCATCGCCGCTCGAGTTTTGCAGCCTCACGAGATCTGCGTACGCGCCCTCCTTTGCCAACAGCTCAGCATGGTTGCCCTCCTCCAACACCACGCCGTCCCTCAGCACGATGATTTTGTCCGCCTTCTTGATGGTGGATAAGCGGTGAGCAATCGAAATCATCGTCCTTCCCTCCGACACCTTCTCGATTGCGCCCAGAATGGCCTGCTCACTCCTCGAATCCAAGCTCGCCGTGGCCTCATCCAGGATAAGGATCTTCGGGTTCTTCACCAACGCTCTGGCCAGGGCAACGCGCTGCTTCTGGCCACCACTCAGCATCCTGCCGCCAGGGCCGACACGGGTGCCAAGGCCGCCCTTCAGGTTTCCAATAAACGTCGCCGCGTCCGCCTGCTCCACCGCGCGCTGCACCATCTCGACAACCAGCACCATCTCAGGCCCCAGCTTCTCCGCCGCCTTCAGGGGATCTTCGCCACGCTCGCGCACCGCTTCAGCCACCTGCGCCAGCTCCGGGCCGAGCAGGGCTTGGCGGAGGCGGTCGTGGGCCGGGTCGGGCGAGTTGACGAGGCCGTGCGCGACGTTCTCCAGGATTGATCGATCAAGCAGCGTGGCCTCCTGCTGCACGAGCGATACGTGGGCGCGCAGCTGGCGGGCGTTTAGCGTGCGCAGGTCCCTCCCGTCAAGCAGCACGGCGCCGCCGGTCGGGTCGTACAGCCGCGAGACGAGCCCGGCGATGGTCGACTTGCCCGAGCCGGACAGGCCGACGATGGCCGTGTGCCGGCCCGCCGCCATGGACAGCGAGACGGCGCGCAGCACCGTGGCGTCGGGCCGCGACGGGTACACGAAAGATACTTCCCGCAGCTCGACCTGCCCGGCGACGCCGTCGACCGGGACCGCCTCGCCCGCGTCGCTGGTGCCGTCGATGCGCGACGCCTGGTCCATGTCGCGGCGCAGCTTGGCGAAGGCCGCTGATGCGGCGCCAAAGGTCTGCAGGTAGGGCGCGACCTGGCTGAGCACGAGGGTGGCGTCGACGAGGATGAAGATCACGGTGAAGATGGAGCCAACGGTGGCGCCGCTGGAGTCGAGGCTGCGGCCCACGGCGTCGGCGATGATGCGGCTGCCCTCCCAGAAGGCCAGCGCGTTGGCGGCGTAGGCGATGAAGTACATCAACCCGGCCTGCACGCCCGACGCCACGGCCTTCTTGATGCCCTCGCGCTGCGAGCTCAGCAGCTCCGCCGCGAAGCGCTCCTCCAGCCGCGCGTTGGCGCTGAAGGCGTGCACGACCAGCACGTTGGACAACCCCTCGGACGCGACGGCCGCCGCCGCGGCGACGTGGTCCGACATGCGCCCCGCGTAGCGCTCGATGAAGTAGTTGCCGACCCAGCTCATCAGCATGTACGCCGGCACCAGCGATACGAGGATGCCGGCGAGGGTCGCGTGCTTGACGAAGGCGACGATGTACGCCGTCACGAAGAACGAGGCCGACGAGATGCAGATGCCGACTTTTTCGGAGGTGCCGTTACGCACGCTCTGCACGTCGCCGTTCAGCCGCGACGACACCTCGCCGCCGGGCAGCTTGTCGAAGAACGACGGCTCCTGGCAGAGTAAGGCTTTTAGGTACCGCTCGCGCAGCCGCTGGGCGAGCCGCGCGCCGCCCAAAGACCAGCACGACAGGTGGATGTACATGAAGCCGAACTGCGCGATGGCTAGGTACACGACGTACAGGATCTTGCCGTCGACGTCGGACTGGTACCCCGCATCTTGCGTGCTGTCGGAGGTGCAGGTGGCGGAGTTGAGGTCGTCGATGAGCTGGCCGAAGATGATGCCTAGTAGAGGGAAGGGGATGCCGGATGCGATGGCGGTGATGAAGCCGGTAACTAGCAGGAATATGTCGAATTTGGTCGGCTGCGCGTAGACGAGCAGCCGCAGGTATTGCGTGAAGCGCTCGATTTGCTGGAGGTAGGTGTGTCAGCGGTAGGTCTCTCTTTTGCTGGTGTGATGACGTTGATGTGTTGATGGCTGAAACAAACGTCCATCTGATAAGATTTGTGCACTTCTCATTCACATAGACGCTGCCTTGTGTGTCACTTACCTTGGGACTTTCCTCCTCCTTCTGCTCTGCATTCGCGGGTGTGGTTGCAATCACCGCATCGGCGGCATTACTGTCATCCGCATGCGAAGGATCAGGCATTGTGTCTGCGTTTCAACAGATCCGCTGGAGCTGCTGGGGTTGGGATCTATCGCAGGGTGGCGCAGAGCTGAGCAGCAAGCTAAACAACACCTGGAGAAATTCCAGAAGCCGCGCCCAAGGGAACAACAGCTGTCCAGCCGTCCAACGAAAAATCCCGATGTCGGTTGCAACGAAAGCATTGGGCATGTCTCTCAACGGAGTAGGTAGGGCGCATGCGTGGAAACAGCCCAGATCTGATTAGATTGACTCCACCTAATTTTTGTTTTTGAACAACAGCCAGGTGGAGTCAGCAACGCGCGGTGGCAGCGCCGCCGTAACTAGTGGGCATGGACGAGTTCCGCGCGCACGGATGTCGCCGTGTGAGTGTGCCCGTCCGGGGCGGCTACGTTGCCCGGAGGCCTGGGCCTCGCAGGGGTCCGCGCCGGGATCCAACGCTATAGCCATTCCTCCCAGACCTTACACACGCGTTTGCGCCTCCGCCGCCGCAAGGAACGGCTGCTGCACACGACGCCAACAATCGATTGATAAGATCATCTGCAAGATTTTTTCCTCTCTTCACTTCCGGCATTGACGCGGCTGAAACGTGGCCATACCCGGCTGCCGATTCAGTTGTCAATGCCGTCGGCACTTTCACTTCGACTGCCACGCTGCCGATCGCTCGTCGCCAAAAGATGGTTTACAGTTTTGCAGTGAGCGGTGCCGTCTCCGCTTGCATGAACCGACGGGCCCGGCAGACGGGCTGCGGTAAGCTTGCAAGCGGGGTCTGCCGAGTCTGGCGAAACACTTCGACACAGCACCTCGCAAAGGCCATTCGGCGGCAAGGTGAACACCAGTCCCCACGGGTAAGTATGGGAAGTGAATGAAGCACCATGTATTCAAACAGGAAATCAACGCTTTGTTCGTTCACTCTCTCTACAACCTGCTATCCGACCACCTGGGCTGCCTCTTCTCCGCAAACGCCCTGATCCCCTCACGCAAGTTCTCCCCGCCATTCAACCGCGCCTCCCAGATCTCCTTGATGATGCGCGTCGCATTCTCCGCACTGCTCTCCTCCCACCCGCTCACCACGCCCGCCCGGCTCACGATAATACTGTCGGGGCTCTTGCTGCAAATCGCCTGCGCGTACTCCAGCGCCTTCCGCACCACCGGCCTATCCATCACATCCCCATCTTCCTCCCCATCCTCCGTCACGTCGTTCACAAACCCCCACTCCCGCGCCTCCTCCGCCCCCACCCGCCGCGCCGTCAACGCCATCTCCATCGCCCGCTGCCGCCCGACCGTCCGCGCCAACCGCGGCAAGCTCCCCTCCATCGCCACGACCCCCCTGTCCGCCTCAGGCAGACTGAACACGGCCGACCGCGCCGCGACGACCAGGTCGAGATTCGCCACCACCTCCATCCCCCCGCCGAACGCGATCCCGTTCACCGCGCCGACGACCGGCTTCTTGCCGTGGCGCCGGCTCAGCGCCGCGAAGCCGCTCGGCGGGAACATCGTCGCGTGGGGGGACGCGGTGAAGGGGAGTTTGGCGGCGCGCGCGGCGTTGCGCGCGTTCCACTCTTTCAGGTCCGCGCCGGCGCAGAAGGCGCGGCCGGCGCCGGTGACGATGGCGCAGCGCAGCGTGGGTTCGCTGTCGTACCAGGTGAACAGCGCGTCGAGTTCGTGGTTGCCGATGCTGTCGATGCTGTTGAGGATGCGCGGGCGGTTGAAGGTGACGAGGAGAATGGAGGGGGTGGGGAAGGTGAGGACGGCGAAGGTCTGCGGGGGTGGGGGGGTCG
>RHKH01000198.1:10871-43104 GCA_009829795.1 Lasiodiplodia gonubiensis
GCATTGTCGTTGTATGGAGTGGGTTTTGAGGAGGGTTGTTGTGTCGGCAGTGTCGGTAGGTTGGTCGTGGTGGTAGGTTTTGGTGTTTATAAAATCGGAATAACGTAGTGTTAGGGAGATCAAAGACGATATTAGGTTATCACGAGGATAGGTATGTAGTAGTAGTTCAGAAAGTCAAAGAGAAAGGTAAGACGACAGGGGCCGCTCCTGAATTAAAGCCTGTAGGCGTCGTAGTAGGCAGACGCGTATGGAGAGATAGCCCTGCAGCCTGTCAGATGCAAGCAGTTGGCTTAAGCCGCACACCAAGCTCTCTTGGGGGTTCTCGGCGGGGTCCGCCCAGCCGCGGATTAACAGGGGCAACAAGGAAGGGCCACGAAACACGGGACCCAGCCCGACGGGAGACCGACAAAGAGCGCCTGACCGACATCGGATGATTACCCGGCCGTAGGGCGCATCAACGAAAAAAGCTGCGTGGGAAACGCCGAGGTTGAACGATCTAATCTGATCGTGTGATCGATGCACCTACTGCTTGTCTGGGAATGGCATCCCGACGCCCGCCGGCGCAATGGACCGCCACAGCGTCAAGTCCGCATGAATTATTGGCAGTTGGATGAAAAAAAGAAGAGGAAAATGAGCGGGGCCGGTTGGCACACTCTTTCGCGTCGGGCGGCGTGGACGCCACATCAGCGGTGCTAGACTCGCCTATGCCGGTCAGGAAGGCTCCGTCTTGTCGAAACGTCCCAACATACAATTACACGCCTGTCCAGCGCCTCTCGTCTCGGCGTTGGTCTCCCATCGTCAAGTCAATTGACCGCCCGCCAACATGCGCGCCAACATCTTCAAGCGCGACGCCACCAAGCGCGACACCACCGAGACTGTCACCGAGCAGGATCCCTCTGTCCGTAGCGGCGAGGCTACCTCCAACACCAACAATGTCTCGTCGGACGACATCGAACTGGCTCATCAGAGGACTGCTGACCTGCCTCCGAGCGAAAAGCCTGAGGAAACGGCCCAGGGAGGTGTGAAAGAGATTGAGGCAATCACTCTCTCTTGGTCCAGGACTCATGTGGCCATCACCTATGTTTGGTAGGTCAAGTCGAAACGATTGAGAATCTGTGCTGACCGGGCTCGACAGCATGTTCCTGCTCTACTTCACCAATGCCTTCCAGGCGTCGATTACGTCCAACCTGTCGGCATACATCACGAGTGGCTTCGAGTCGCACTCGCTGATTCCCGTCATCTCCATCGTCTCCAACGTCATGACGGCTGCCGCCTATCTGCCCATCGCCAAATCTCTCGATGTCTGGGGTCGCCCGGTCGGATTCGCCTTCATGACCATGATCGCAGTGTTGGGCATGATTCTGAGCGCGACGTGCCACGACATCGAAACCTACTGCGCCGCACAGGTAGGATCAACACGTTTACCGAATTAAGTAATTCGAGCGCTGAGATTTGCAGGTCTTCTACTCGGTCGGCTTCACGGGCATGATTTTCTCCGTGGACGTCATCACGGCGGACACGTCGTCGATGCGGGATCGAGGCCTGGCCTTTGCGTTCACGTCGTCGCCGTACATCATCACCGCCTTCGCCGGCCCCAAGGCGGCCGAGAACTTCTACGACGACAACTGGCGCTGGGCGTACGGCTGCTGGGCCATCGTGCTGCCCGTCGTCGCCCTGCCGCTCTGGTGGACGCTCTGGAGCAACAAGCGCAAGGCCACCAAGAACGGCCTGCTCGTCAAGAAGTCCAGCGGCAGGACCTGGCTCCAGAGCACCTGGTTCTACATCGTCGAGTTCGACCGTGAGTGCACCCCCCTGCAGATCCATGCAACCTGCTAACGAATCCCCCAGTGGTCGGCGTCATCCTCATCGCAGCCGGCCTCGTGCTCTTCCTGCTCCCCTTCTCCATCGCCGAGTCCGCCGAGAACGAATGGCGCACGGCGCACATCATCGTCATGCTGGTCATCGGCGTGGCGTGCCTGATCGGCTTCGCCGTCTTCGAGCGGTGGGTAGCGCCGAAGCCGTTCATCCCGTACGCGCTGCTCCTCTCGCGCAACATCATGGGCGCGTGCCTGCTCGACGCGACGTACCAGATCGCGTACTACTGCTGGAACTCGTACTTCACCTCGTACCTGCAGGTCGTCTACAACCAGTCCCTCGCGACGGCCGGCTACATCAGCGGCATCTTCGACGTCGTCTCCGGCATATGGCTGCTGGGCGTCGGCTTCCTGATCCGCTACACGGGCCGCTACAAGTGGCTGCTGCAGATCGCGGTGCCGCTGTACATTTTGTTCGTCGGGCTGCTCATCTACTTCCGCCGCCCCGAGACGGGCATCGGCTACATCATCATGGTCGAGATCTTCATCTCGCTGGCCGGCGGCACCATGATCATCGGCCAGCAGGTCGCCATCATGGCCGTGGCCGACCACAACGACGTCGCCGCCGTGCTCGCGATTTTGGGGTTGTTCGGCTACATGGGCGGCGCCGTCGGCAACTCCATCTCCGGCGCCATCTGGACGAATACGCTGCCCAAGGCCCTGCAGGAGTTCCTGCCTGCCGAGACGGTCGACATGTGGGAGGAGATCTACGACGATTTGACGGTGCAGCTCAGCTACCCCATGGGCGATGCGACGAGGGATGCTATCATCAAGGCTTACGCTCTCGCCCAGCAGCGCATGCTGATTGCCGGTACGGCGATTATGGGTTTGGCGCTGATCTGGGTCTTCATGCTCAAGAACATCAAGGTCTCGGACCTCGAGCAGGTCAAGGGTATGCTGTTCTAGACGGGGCTGCACTGTGGAAACAAAAGGATGCTTGGGAATGGTTGTCGGGATGCTGTAATGTTCACACGATGCTGTGGTTTTGATGCACTGTTTGGGTAGCGTAGTTGTTGGATTGGGAATGGTTGTACAAAAAATCAAGGAAAAGGTCATGGTTTTGAGACTTTTGTTATTGCGAGTGACATGCACGCCTGATTTCGAGTCAGAATTTGCGCAGTTGAACTTCCAGATTTGATCATCAGAGCAGGCAAGACTATCCTTTACGCGAACAGGAATTCAAGCCGTAGAAACGAGCACTCTTTCCGAGGCTACCAAACAAACAACAAGACAATGGTAAATAAACCAATCATGCAACCCATGCCAAATGCGCGCATGACGGATTCAAACACCCAACAGTTATGGTACTGATCGATGTTAACTGAAATTCTATCACGAGTTTTTCCCCGCTGAAAGCGCTGCAGTGGAGACCTATTTGCATGATCAAGCTTTATAGGCTCTCTACTACTTTTAGAAAACGTAAGGTATTGCGCGACGTGCTATTGGTCAGAATACGAGCGATTTTCACGTAGTCACACTTCTCGTTTCGTGAAACAAGTGCTCCATGAAAATCGTGCGTGACGGTGGGTTTGAAGAGGTTTCTCCGGGCGGTGTGGCAGTGATGGAATGGTCGCGAAAAGGATAGATCCGTTGATAACTCAAATCACTACCAGACGGATTATGCCGGCGAGGCCCATCAGCAGCTGACGCAGGACATGTCGTCGGCAGCTATAGTCAGGCCATGGGCAACGCTGATCCCTGCGCAATGATTCGGCCGGACAGACACGTGGGGCGGTGGGGACGGGACGAGCTGAACTCCTAAATTTTAAAGCACGAAAACATTTTGTCGTTCGGTCGGAAAGAGGCAGGCACACGCGGCGCAGGGGGCAGCAAAACTTCAATGCCCGGGCCGGCGAAAACCCCAGACACTGGCTTCCCCGATACCCTCCGCTGCGATCATCATCGCGGTGCCGGACCGGACCTCGTCAGCCGACCCGGTTCGTTAATTTGCTCCGGTGCGCCAATTTCGCATTATGCCTCTTTTCCCACGTTTCGAATCACGTCATCGGCGTGCCGCATGGTTTGGGGCTTGGGGGGGTGAATGTGTGGCGCTGTGACGAGGCGGCCGCTGTCGGTGCGTCATGCACTCTTCAACGCGTAAGCGTTAGCCCGGAGCTTAATCCGAGCTAAGCTTCAGCTCCCAAATTCCAGCTCTGGGTACTGTAGATATCCTGCCAAAGTAGCTGCTGCTTCTTCGTTGCTGCTCTCTTCTTCTGCTGCTTCTCTGTCTATACCCCCCATTCACAATGCCCCAATCGCCTTCCAGAGAGACGCTTCCAATGCAGCTCAGATTACCGCAACCGTGGTACACGACCTACACCATCAAGGTCGGCGCATACGACGATGGTCTGAGACAATTCCAAATCCAGCCCACCAACCCCGCCGAGAAAGCCGCCCACGAGCCGCTTCACAAAGAAGATCTCTTCTGGACGGAACCCAAGGCGGACACCAACAACACATCAACCACCACCACAGCCGCCCCTTCATCGGACAACCTCTGGACCAATCAAGAACCCACCACGCCCCTCTCCCACATCTTCTGGGGCGGAAGCAGCAGCAGCAGCCGGCCATCCATCGGCCAGGTGTGGCTGGCTGCCTACGGCCTCGTCACCCTCTACCCCAAAACCGACGCCTTCGCCATCCAGCTCCACGGCCCGGAGTCCGCCGTCGTCGCCAACGAGCTGTGCCGCGTCGGCCTGCTGGCAAAATCCCCATCCGGATCCCCATCGTCACCACCAGACGATTACTTCCTCTTCCGCGGCTCTTTCTGGCAGGGCGCCGGCTCGCCCTTCGGCTCGCGCCCGGCCTGGCTTCCCGCGCCATCCGCTGATCAGAACGGAGAGTGGGAGTTCCCGCCGCTGCCGCTGCAGCACACCTTCCAGACGGACGTCGTCGTCCACCACCGGGGCCAAGATAGCATTGATGCAGCCCTCTCCTCGCCCATCCGCCCGCCCGCCCCCGCCCCCGGCACCGTCGTCTACAGCCGGTGGCTCCCGCACCTGAACGGCGGCACGCAGCTCTCTCTCACCGTGCTAGATGCAGCCGACCCGGCGCAGGTGGCGCTGTACCACGGCTGGCACCGGCACGGCACCGCCGACACGCACGCCGAGTACCTGCGCGCGCTGCAGCAGCACGGCGACGGGTCATCATTCTCTTCTTCTCCCACCACGCTCTCTGCCATCCCGCTGCTCGCCACGCTCGACGGCCAGCCCGCGGCGTACTTTGAGCCATACTGGGTGCGCGACCGCGTCGAGGACGAGATCGGAGCGCACTTCGACGCGGCGCCGTTCGATCGGGGCTGCAGCGTACTCTTCCCTCCCTCCTCATCCCTCTCCTCCCCCACACCGCAGGAAATCGCGGCGCTGTGGGGCAGCGCGGTGCACCACCTCTTCCTGGACGAGCCGCGCACTACACGCGTGTTCGGTGCGCCGGCGTACGTTGACGGGATGGCGGTCGGCTTCGAAGGGCGTTTCCCGTTCAGCGTGGCGCGGCGGGTGGAGAGCGCGGTGGCGGAGGAGGGGCTGGCGGTGTGTAGCCGCGAGTTGTTTTTTCAGTTGTGTCCGTTTGCGGGGGAGGGGGCGGTGAGGGTGGTGGAGAGGGAGAGGGCGGATGGCGGGTTGTGGGCGAAGTTGTAGGGTTCTTTGTTGTGGAGCGGGGGGCGGGAGATGTTGCGAGGTTGTGGGCGAAGTCTTACGATGCTTGGGGAGCGGGGAGGAGGAGGCTGGTGTTGGCGTTTCCGTAGGGGTTGCTTGCTGAGGGTTGCGGGATTGGGATATGATTGGGTTTTTTTGGCCGGCTCGTTGATGTCTGGCTTTTTACATGTGGCATAGAAAGATGAGATGAAGAGATGCGGTGCTTTGATCTTTTGTTTTTGTTTGGATAATGCTCTTGATCAGATTTCATGATAAACCACCAATAGAAATGCGTACGATTACTGAAGTGCCCACAATACTCCAAATATGCATTGGTTCCTTGGGAGCCTCCAAATTGAGTGTGCCATGTGATTGGGCAGTCGCCTGTCTGAACATCTCGCGCACCACCGGTACAGATGAAGTGCCACATAGATCACTCTTTACCATCAACAGACCTCAAAACTTTGTCGAATGCCTCAGCGACATAGCCAACATTCATCTCCGTCACTGCGATCAAATCAGCACCACGCATGCAGCAAGACCATTTCCGAACTTACAGCCAGTAACCGAGATCCGTCCCGATGGAAGCAGGTAAATGTGATACTTCTCAACCAGCCCCTTCACCTGCGCCGGCGACAGCCCGGTCATCGAGAACATTCCAATCTGCACGTCACCCGTCAGCCTCAGCCCGTCCACTCCTCAACCCAGTCCTCCCATTCTTCCTTACCTCCTTCCAAACATGCTCCCACACCCCCGGTGTCTCACGCGCCCGCAGCTCCTCATACAACCTTTTCCGCATCCGCCGCATCCGCCCGCTCATCTGCAGCAAGTCGTCCTGCCACTGTTCATAGAGCGCCGCATCCCCGAGAACCTTGGCCACAACCCTCGCTCCAAACGCCGGCGGCGTCGTGATCTCAGCCCGCTGCAGCCGCTTGAGCTTGCCTGCCACGCGTGCCGCTGTCTCCGTGGACGACGTGGCCACGTGCAGCGCGCCGACGCGCTCGCCGTAGAGGCCGAAATTCTTCGAGAAGGATTGCGCGACGCCGAATTCGAGCGAAGGACGGCTGTAGAAGTGGCGGATGGGCCATGCGTCGTCGGCCAGGCTGCCGGTTGCGAAGCCTTGGCTGTGTGTGGGGGGGTCGCTGCTGTCAGTTCACGGGCTTTGGGTTGGAGGATGGTGAGGATGTGGGTGCTTACTACGCGAGGTCGAAGAAGGGGAACAGACGCCTCTCCTCGCAGATGTCAGCGATGCCGCGCCACTGGTCGTGCGACAGGTCCAGGCCGGTGAGATTGTGCGCGCAGCCGTGCAGGACGACGACGTCGCCGGCGGCAGCCTCGTGGAGGAGCGTGTGCTGCATGCCGGCGAAGTCGAGGGACTGCGTCGAGGGCAAGTAGTAGGGGTAGGTGCGGCGGGCGATGGCCGGGTTGACGTTGAGCCAGATCTCGCTGTGGTTGATCCAGCTGAGGTTGGATATCCAGACGCTCTTCTGCTGACGTGCTTCGGGGGCAGCAGGGAGCTCGTCGGAGAGGAACCGCGCGCCCAGGTGGTTGGAGCCGGTGCCGGAAACGGTTTGGATGGTGGCGATGCGGGAGAGGTCTGCTTCGGGGAGGCCGAAGACGAGGGCGCCGGCGCCGGCGATTAGTTCGGGGTGGCCGGAGAGCGGGAGGTGCTCGTGGTTGAGGGTGGGGTCGTCGTGGAGGAGTTGCTTGGCCTGTGGGATTCCTTAGCTGAAGTCTTCCTGATAGTCGGGGTATAGACCTTTTGCACGCATGGTAAAACCCATGGCTGGGCATTTTCGTCGCGGTAAAATCCAGGACAAAGGTCGACCTTGTATTCGAACTTGTCGGCAGCGAACGCAGCGACCAAAGAGAAAGCCGCGTCGGGCGGTGTATCAGTAATGCTTGCAAAATGAGACATCGTTTGTGATTATACTAAACATGTACCTCTTTACACAAGCCCTTTCTGTCATATAAGGGCGCCGGCGTTTTATGTCTGTTGAACTGTTTCCTGCTTATCTGTTGACTTGTATCCCGGCAAAAGAGCCAGGACACCGATGGAGCTTCAATGGCGACTCCGCAAACTAAGTTTTGAATGCCTCTCTCGCTAGTCAGTTGACCAATCCTGAATCAAGTGGTCGAGAGCAGCTCGTTAGGGTTTCGGCGAGAGTACAACTACACCGAGATGATTCCATATCAGGGAACTGCAAACTCGGGGTCCCAACAGGCAAGCCGATGGATTGGTCCTTGTGTATCAGCATTTTCTCTTAGCTACGACCATTATGTAGAGGACAAACCGCTAAAACTTCATGCGTCATAGATAGTTCACAGCCATCAAAAGTTCGGCGTCACTAGCTGAATGCCGACGCTAGCAAATGACGAAGCAAATGAGTCTTAGCACAACCATCTCAGCCACTGTGCTACTTCCTTCCAAGTGCCAGCCGCGCTTCTAGCCTGCAGCGTTCTCAGCTAAGCGTCCATAAAGTAGAGGCCCTTTGTAGTTCCTTAATTTCATTCCCGCATATTGCTTTCACGATGTCACTGGCTCGGGGGATAAGGGCTACTCCGTAATATTGCATCCGACCATTTATGACTAAAGATGCCATGAATACCCCTAGGTCATAATTGAACATCTCTGAGAACACGCTGCGCGCAATTCTTGAGCGGTACAACATCACACCCGCAACGGCTTCACACATCAGAGGTCAGGAGCAGATTTTCGGATCCAGGATCAGTTCTGATAAAGATGGAACCGTCAATACATTTGGTATGTTACAATTCGACGGCGGTGCACACAATTCAACTGGCTAATGGTTTTATTATGACAGAGTTCTGGTATGCGATCCGCGCCCGCGCGTACTTCCGTCAACTGAGCGATGAAGCCAACCTCAAGATAAGTTCGTTACACGCTACGACGCGAAGACACAGAAGACGACGATTGTGCTGAAATACCGCTCCTTCAATGACTGATCATCTCTCCTGCAAGCCGAGTTGACCGAGAAACTAAAAGGACTCATGCGGCAAAGCAGCACTTCGGAGCTCGCCGAGGACCCTTTCGCGCTCTGCATGTTCATCCTCAGTTCTACTGTCCAATACTAGCGGCGAGGTGCGCGAGATACCAGAGATATGATCCGCAATGAGGAAAAGAAAGCACACGAAGAACCCGACAAAGTTGATCTGCGTATGATCCATACACTCCTTGGGAGCCTTGATCAGGACAAAATACAACTAAACTTCATCCTAGAGCTCATATACCGCCTGCGGAAGCTTCACGATGTGCTTTACCGGCGCGTCAAGGAGATACCTAATCCTGACGAGCGGGGCTGGCTTTACACCCGAGTTGAAGAAGACTTTGAGAGGTTCGACAATCAGATCAAGTATTTCAGAAACTCGGTGCAGGATGTAGCAGGGAGAGCACAGCGACTGCTCGATTTGGTGAGTAAGCCCCTGTCTCGCTGCACATTGCCGCTGTTGTGTACCTGACTCACATCCACGCAGCTGTTCAATCTGAGCACCCGGCGCAGTAGCCTCGCCAGCGCAAGGATGGCCGAGCAGTCTATGTATGAAAGCGCATCTATGGCCACCATATCTGTTGTTACAATGCTTTTCTTGCCGGGGTCATTTGTTGCTGGCATACTTGGTACCAACATCTTCACGGGGCCTTCGCAGCCATCATTGGGCTCTGGAGACAATTCGGTCATACATTCGTCCGACGATGGAGATAAGGGCTTATATGTATCTGATGAGTGGTAGCTGCTGCTAGCGATTATTGGTCCAACGACAATATTAACATTCACCGGGTGGTATACGTGAAAGGTATAGACCAGGCAGAGAATCAAAAGGAGTCTAAATCATGAGACGCTTGTTTGATCTCTATAATTTCCTCGTCGCGATCGGGGACATGTGCAATTCAACTGGCTGATGGTATGTCGTGGACACAATATTGTCCATCAAATATTTAGATTCGATGTTGGATGCTTATCATGGACTGTGCCATTGTGATAATGTCGCACTTCGATGACGTAGAGTGTAAGCAAGAGCTGATATTTAGACATCTAAAATTGAGTATTCTAAAAAGATTAAAATAAACTACAGGTAACGTGAGAACGCTTTAGCACCGAACATTTTGATAACGTATGTTATCCTGAGATAAGAGATAGGTGATACCAGATTCATATAGAAGTACCAATTTGCTTGGTCAACTGCTGTTAAATTCATCGAAAATGTTTGGAAAATTTTGTCTGATGACTTGTAGTCCGGTCCAAACATATCCTTAACCCTGTTTGATTGCCCTGCTTAGAGCCGCGTTATCCTGTGATCCCTGAAATGTTACGTAGCAAGGCGACATAACGTAGAAATCCCTATGGGGGTAAGCGAAAAAGCTGGTCGAAGGGGGGTCTGAGGGATGGGGGTAAATACGAGATGTGGGTACCATCAACCACCCACCGGCGATATTTAGGAGAAAAATAGAAGGGAAGGGTGGGGGCTAACCAAAAAACTTGCTGTACCCTCTGCAGGCATGGGTGTATAGGCGAGCGTGGGGGCGTAAACGAGGTGGGGCAAATCGTCAATTTCTACGGTAAACGACCAGGCCACAAGGCTCTTCTTCAGCCTCGCATAAACAGTTCATCAGTATGACAGTCTTGCGTCATGGTGCAGCACAAGCTAAATTAAGGCAAGGCTGAGCTGCAATTTTGAAATTCTTTGTTACGTACTTGCATCAGCCTTGCCAGTCCACGCTGCGGCTGTGAGCAGTCCTCAAAAGGCGCGTCAACTCTCGTGGATCTGCTCCGAAACATTCGATTAAGCCGAAAATTCTTTGAATACCCAAGAATCATCATATGCAATACTTCGCTGAAGACAATGGTCCACAACACGTCCGAGCCTACAGTTTCCAATCCCAGAGAATGGATCCCACCAATGCTACGCAAATCTCGAGCGATTTCGCTGTGTGTAACCTCTTTACTTTTTGGAGTCATTCTCGAGGTTATGCGCATTCTAGTCGCAAAGGACCAAGGCATCTCGACACATAATACCAGCATCGTCTACATCGCTCGTTACTTCCCGACTGCTGGAACCATCATATTGGGTTTCATCTGGAAAGCGTTGGTCGGCGACGTTAAGATGATTCTACCATGGTCACTGATGAGCGCTGGCTGGGCCAGCCCCGGAGATTCGATCGCCCTCAACTACATCAATAGCCTTGAGATCACATCAGTTTTCGCCGCGTCCAAAAGAAAACATTGGGTGATGGTACTAGTCCTTACGGTCGGATTTCTTACAGGGGCCTCGGTCGCTATTGCCAACATCGTCACCTATACTGAACCGTTGGCGGTAGTCAAGGTCGAAACAGAGTTGGTCAAGACGAGTATCTTCAGCTTCGACAACGCCTTTGTATACCCAAATGGGACAATCACCTTGCCTCTTGGACACCTTGGAACGAAACCTTACGCAGCTGTAACTGCACAAAGGCTGTCTGGTGGGAAGTTCGCCCCTTGGACCATGGATGAGCACTGTTTTGAGTCATTCGGCATACAGTCTAGTGGCACTCCTGATGACTCAATCATTGAGGCGACGGTTTCAGCTATATCTGTGGATTTCAATTGCGAGAAGCTCCGCTACTCGACAGATATGGGCACAGGCGGGGACGACCACACTTACCGAGCGAATACCGAGGACCTGTCCCAGGTTGGTTGCCGGAATCCCATCACTCAAGTTAAAGGAGATTACGGAGGTACCAGCAGTTACCATGCAACAGCATGGATCAATGTTACTACGTGCACCGCGGATACTAGCAACGACCGCATACTGGCTACTATTAGTACCATCGAAGGAGTTGACGTTGATGCTGGTATCGTTGGTACAAAGACGACCGGCCTTATTTGCCACCCAAGGTATACAATCAGAAACAGCTCTGTTCGGGCCAATCCGTCATCCGGAGACATTGCCAGCTACACCATGCTGTCGGACCCTGTCCCGATTGACATTCCGATGTCGACAGAAGCCGCGTGGATTTATCTTAACAACCCGACCGATACGCGCTTGCAGGGACTTCTTGATAGTCCCAGCCTGTTGCGCGCAGACATGGACTCTGTGATTAAGATCATAGATACCTATGTCAAATATTATCCTGCCGACCCTTTCTTCGACATTCTCACGACCGGAAGGCTTGAGGAGATTGGGGACAGCTATATAAACGATACAGATGTCTTCAAGAGTGATGTAGAAAGTCTGGCAAGTAGAATTCTTGCGCAGGTTGTCAACATGCTTGGAAGAGGCAATGAATCACAGCAAATGCCGGGCACAATCACCACCACAGGCCCTCGGTTATTCATCCAGACTTGGGCAATACATACACTCCAGATAATCTTGCTCATTATCTGTATCGCTTGTATATTGGTTTCATCTCTCCTGCGGCCGTCGTCCCGCCTCCGGGAGAATCCTACACCTATAGCAGCCACAGCAGTCGTATTGGCTGCATCAGAGGTTGACACAGAAAAGTTTTTCCTCCGTCATCACACCTCATCCGATGACTACATGCGCAAGGAGCTGTCTGGAAAGCAATGCCAATTGGGCTATGATCAGCACCTGGGCATTGAGATGGAGAATCTTTCAGTCAGCCGAAACACCGTAACACCGGCGGACCGAGTCGCAATTCCTCACGAGACTGGCACTAGTGTCGGCTGGAGGCCACTTTCGCTCAGTGTTTGGGCGAAATGGGGCACCATACTTGCTCTTTGTGCAGCCATCACAACGCTTGCAGTCTTGCAGTCCTTTTCAATCAGACAGTCTGGATTGGGCAAAAGCAGTTCCACCGCGCAAGCGGTATTCAATTATGTCACAACAGCCATCTTATTGATTCTGAGCTACATATGTTCAGGAATCGATTCCTCGATCCGATCCTTGAACTCATACGATATCCTTCGACAATCGTCAAGAAAGAGGCCACTACTTCTCAGATCCAAGGAATGGCCCACTTTTTGGGTAGCTTTTGGAGCAACTGGAATCAGATCCGGTCTGGCGGTCATTGCCTCATCGATGACTCTTCTCCTATTCCCAGTCATCAAAATTGTTGCAGCCGGCCTTTTTGCAAACATCCAGATGGTCGTTTCCACGATGGACGTTGATGTGGTTGTGGATACGAGTTTGGTGGACAATCTCGCGAGCCTCGACTATTACAACGATTCACGGCCTCAAACACAACGTGCTGCCCAATTTACCGAGTGGACCGTCACACCCTCTCTTGACATACCACAAAGAAGTGGAATTATCGATAATATCGTCATTAGCAACTTCACTGGCTTTAGCAATCACACTGGCAACGGGAACTTCTCGGGTTTCGAACTGCAGGCTCGGGTACCCGCAATAGCCATCGATGTTCGCTGCAGCAGTACTGCTGAGGATGACTTTGAGGTTGCGACAGAGCCCGATTCTAACTGTGGAGCACCTATGTTTAGCTTCAAATGTGCAACAAATCATTGTCGAGATATTGTCAATCTTACGGATGCGAATCTGACTGATACAATTCATCTACTTGAGTTGTGGTCTGACCCAGTGTGCCCACCTCTACCGTTTACGGGGGTATGCTTCAGCACGGATGCAGCTACATGGAGGGTTGCCTTGGCTGACTTTTCAGCCTCTTCACCATCTCTCAGAGCTGTCAGTTGTGAGCGAAACATGAGTGTTGTTGACATTGATGTGTCATTCACTCAATCAGGAACCGCTACGACTGGCTTGACCTGGAATCCCTCCCGTGTGGATCACCACTCCATTTCTTATATCAGCCAGTATCCTGAATCCGTTACAGATGGCTGGTATAAGCCTTGGGGCTCCTCGAGCACCATGAGCCATTCCTTCAACCTCAGCGACACATCTATTGGAGGAGTATTGAACGACACTACTCTATGGCCCTCTTCTGGAGGTAGTTCCAACCCGTTCCAGCTCCTCGCCGCATTTGCCGAATACAAACACCACAACCTGACTTCTCTGCTTGATCCCGTCCAGCTAGGACAAATCAGCGAGGATATGTACACGGCATTTGTAGCCCAGATGCTCACGGAAATGCGACCGTACACTTCAGATCTGGTCAACAGCACATCGCCTTCGAGAAAAATGATCCACGGAACTCTGCTTGACAATAATCCCCGTATTACTCAGGATCTCCGTACCACCATCATACTCGAAAGCCTGCTGGTTCTGGTCTTCGTATGTGTTTTGTGGATCTTCTTCAGCTTCACGGGTACCCCCATCCTTCCGAAGGAGCCAGACTCGATTGCTTCACGTCTCTCGCTTCTGGCCGGCAGCAATATTGTGCAGCATCTGCGCAACGAGGGCGTTGGTAGTGTAAGAGACACTGATATCTGGACAGAACAATCCTCACTGGGCTGGTGGAAAGTTTCTGGCTCGTCCGGTGCGGCGGATAGCTCCAGAAGATGGAGGTGGGGTATCGATGTTGGAACGGATGTCCATCATTCTAGCTGGAAAACGCCTCCGGAGGACATGAGCAAGGTGAATGGCGCACCGATGGCGACCGAGCACATTTTAGGAACACGAGCAGACAACCCACAACACGTGGCACCAGAACGCGAAGATGGTCTTACTGAATCACAGTCGTTACTGCCTGTGCAGGAAAGCACGTCACGAGATCGTCGATTTGATGGTGTGCAACCGAAGGATGACAGCCTGGCTTCAAGGCGAAGGACTTGGTAGACAGACTGAGGATAATCAAATAAATGATACTTGATGATCTTTGATATTGATTATCTTTCCGTTCCAATATATATTACCTTTCAATTACGCTTGTTACAGATATTAGACACTGTCTCGATCTTTATCCAAAAGCAATGCAGTTTTCTTTTTTTTTCCTCCGCAGCCCATCAGTTCCTTTTACGTCTTATTTCTCTACTGTAAAGTCGCTTATAGGAACTGCCCTACTTTGCCTTCATTCTTCTCTCGTCTTTAACTCTCACCCTTTCCAAATCCGGAACTTCGACCTATCTAGGCGACAATCTGTCCCCCGCCTGGGCACGTCCTCACATGTATGTCACTGTGCCGGAAGGCCTGATTACCAGCCGCTGGTATGAAATGCTATCTCCAGTTGACCACGAGGGGTCAAGATACGAGTTAGGGCATGGGGCCATCTACTATAGGAAAGTGCATTACAATCCAATGAGCCCCTGCGAGCCGGACTCTCGAGAGCTCAGGTTAAGCTACAGCTGGCTCGGCTCGCTGTAGGGTCTCACATAACTGCCTGGCTTAGCCGATGTTGATCTACTGTGTCGACTCCTGTCGATATTCTCTTAGCGTCTTTCTTCCGCTGGCTTCTTGGAAGTTGTCTCGGGTTTTGGTTCTCTGCGGGCTGTCCTTGTCTATGGGGCTTGGACCCCTATGAAAGTATGCAGCTGATTTACTAAGCACGTACGCGCAATTTTCTGGTGTTTCTACTAATCCACTGCAATATTCCTGCCCGTGCGGCTCTGTAAGAGTCGAGTAAGACTCTTGCCCTTGCAGCATTTCTCCCCCTGCGGGCTTCTAGCCCTTCGGGTCAAATGTCCGTGTGAGCTAAATTTCATAACGCTAAGGGCCAATAGGATGAATTTGGGTTCATAAAAGACAAGCGACGCTAGACCACCTGGATGTTTCTCATGTACACTAACTGCCGTACTCTACGGGATGTCTTGCAACAGAAAAGATGTCCTGAGCTTCTATTCAAGAATAATCGTCTTCAAAACCGGTCCCTCTTTGAACCAGCTGTCCTGGAAAACTTGACCCATGCCCAAGCGGCGAGCCACGTTAGAATCATTGGCCCGCCAAATCAGCATGACGTTCAAGGCTGTTTGAGATACACTATTTTCCAACCCAAAACTTTCCAGCATGCGTTTTTCTCTCGAACGACAAACCCTATGGGTACTAAGAGCCATGAATTCGAATTCATTCTCCTTAAGGCTTCCTTCCTTGTTGAAAACATACTGGAATGATAGTTTTGGAAGCCAAATTCCACCTATACACTCGCCCGTGGATGAAGTAATATGGAATGTGCGACGGCCATCGAAAAAGCGGTCGTCAAGGCCCTTAAGGCGTAGCGATGCGATCTGAGTGAATGAAAGAATGCGTCCGAGCTTTTTGCACGCTTCGTCCCGATCTGCTTTCTCGAATAAGGCCAGCGAAGCCGGAATTCGCCCACTATCGTTCGTGAGCTGAAATGGAAACTGCCTCGCGCTCATCAACCCTGTTTCAACTGTGATTTTTCTGAGTCGGCATGCGTCGCCACGATCGGACACCCATTCTACATCATCATCTTCTTGAAAATCCTGGGCAGCAGGAAAGGCCCATAGAGCAACAGGATCGACATGAGGGTCAAAATGTATACCTCCCTGCGTTATTGTCCATGACCAGCTTGGAAAAACGTCGCTCTTGTGAGGTTGAACATGTGAAACAAGGCCCGTCGAAATATCTTTCGGAGGCTGTCTTGCTTCGTATTCCCAGTTAACAGGCTGCCAGTGGATCCATACATAGAACTTAGCTTGCACACCGTAAGAAATAGGTGTGCCATTTCCAAAACGATGCGCATCAAACTCCATGTTCAACACTCCAGTCAAGGCCCGTAAAAAATCTCCCGGGTCCGTAAAAGAACGCGTCGCGTACGCTTCGACCGATTCAGGAAATTCAAACATCTGTGTTGGTATATCCCATATTGCCGCGGGGCATTCGGCATTTGGCTCACCACCATAACTGTCCGAATAGTACACCCCATATTCGGTAAAATACAGATTGTTTCTTGAACAGAACTCCTCTTGAAATGTCCACCCTCTTTTAGCCCAGTATGAGGACTGTACAAGGTCTCGAATATCCGGGGAAAATTTGGTTAAGGTGATCCCCTGCCACTCGATGGTCTTGAGGCGGCTTGATTCTCTCGGTTTGGAGACTCTAGGGAGGCCGTCATCGGTATGCTTTCCGGACTGAGCTATGATGGTGAATTCTGAAGACCCAAAGATGGAATCCATATGATTGATTTGGCCGTGTTTCGATTCGTCGTCTTGGATTATGCAGAGCCGATCGATCCAGAGGTACTCCCGACCGAGTTTACGGCAGGCTTCCATAGCGTCTGTTATGGTCCGTGGTAGTGGCGCTTTGGAGAGACTTCCTTTGATCTCTAGGTCTTCAATATTGCGCGCTTTAGCCTGGAATGGTTCATTACCCGGAGGCGATTCTCCCCAAACATAGCTTAATGCGACATAATTGACTGGATAGTCGGGAGTAACGATGCATTTCCTCTCTACATCGATAACCCGGAAGTCGTCCGGTAAGTCGTCTTCTTCCATATCGGTTTCATCTTCGGACTCGGTTTTAGATAGCCATTCTTTTATTTTTTTCCAGTCGACATTGTTCTGAAATCGTGGAGTTGAATCTTGTGAAAGACAAATCCAATCTTCCTCGTTTTCGGTCCCCTCTAGCATGAGGGTACAGTACGAGTCACCCTCTTTCTTCCAAAACTCGAAACCAATCTCCGGTTCCCTAGCTCCAAAAGATGCAATAAATTTGCAAAGCGGGCACCCTTCATGTGGATTTTCCCGGCAATACCAGTCGGTGAAAAATTTGTAGTCGTCCAAATCGTCGTGAATGAGGGCATAGCGAACGAGATGGCGGATGTTGAGGTGCTTGCAAAATCCGCATGCAGTGCTTGGGGGCGCATTCTCCATACGGCGGCATTCGCAGTCGCTGTGAAAGAACTTTTGCAAAAATTTCCTGTCAATTTGATCTAGTGGTTGCCTCTGTGCCTTTCTGTCAAGACTGATGCGGGAGCACCAATAGCAGGGTTCCGTGGTTTCTGATGGCGGATTCGAGTCGTGCGTTGACATGATGTCCTCGTTCTCAACTCTGGAAGTTGCTTTGATTCAACATTCCGTATGTTGCTGGGAGGCTCAGATATCGTATCGGTAATACTTCGTTGTAGGATTGCTGTGACTTGAAAATAAAACGGCCCGTCGCGTTTGTGCGTTGTTCGATGAGAAGTAGAACTTATACTGATGAATTAGGCAGCAGGGGTAGAGATCAGTTTTACGGCTAGTCTACGTGTCGAAAGTTTATTGCACTACTTCCATGCCCCGCAACCACCACCACAGAAGCTCCACACATACCTTTCCCAGTCAGGAATGGTATGCAGCGCAAATACGAGCGGGATGCTCAGCCGACATAGCTTGCGCAATGGCGTGACGGTCTGTAGACAAATTGCACAATACACTGCCCGAGTGTCAGCAGGTCCAACGAACTAAACGCATGCATCAAGAAAATGGTGGAATCCAAGAGATGGTGGAAAGCCTCGTTCCTGATTCACGCCTTGACGCAGGCTTCAGGGAAGAGTGGATCCATTTCTGGAGGTTTGTGACGCCGTTCTGTGGGGCTTTCTTCCTTGAATACCTACTACTAAGCTTCGAGCCGTCCCGTAACCTATTAAGCGCTTAGGGCGCCTTATCCCCGCTAGGCGCTCGGGGAGACTCTTCCGGGATGATGGCACGGTGATTTCTTTCTTCAAGCTAGCAGCGCGGCGAGATTGTTTTCCGTGAGTTGGAAGTATCAGACAGCAGCAACTGAGCAATCCCTGCGCAACGATAGTCTAAGATATCACGTTGGTGGGTCGCGCGGGGCGCTTCGGCGATGAATCTGGTGTGGTGGCAGGGGTCCGCCATTAGCTTTGTGCTCTCACTTCAAGCGACGACGGATTCGCTACAAACTGTAGGGGTGCAGTCATTTTTTTCCCTCTTTTTTTTTTCCACGCGAAGTGTTGTCAGTGGAGACGTGGGGCTCAGAAGTGGCTGAGGATCAGGGAGGGGTCTTCCGCTCCCTGTTTGCCCCACGCATGGCCGCTCCGCCCCGGCCGAGCTGAAAACGCGACAACCTCAGCCTCGTGCTGCGCTGGCAACAAGCAGAGCCTCACTAATGCAGTAGGCAACCGGCTCCGCCCCCAAAGACATGCATGGCCCAGATGCTTGGCAAAAGAAATCCTTACCGGTAGTCTTTCCCCCAGCCTCGGGAGTTGTCAAACTTTTTAGAATTCCATCCTTTGTTTTTCTTTTACTCGCCAGCTCAGGTTTTCTAAAAATTCTTTGCTCGCTGCGGACGTTGCCTCTTTCCTTCTTCATTTCCCACCCGCATATCCAAAAACACAATGACCGAATTCATATCGGCGACGACGACCATCCTCGACGCGGCTCTGGCCTGCTTCGAGCGGGTCCAGATCGCCCGCTCCTTCGACCAGGACTTCAACTCGCACCGGATCAAGCTGGACATCATCCAGCTGCGGCTATCTCGGTGGGGCGAGGCGGCAGGCCTCTACAGCAGCGGCGACAGTAGCAGCAACAGCACCGCCCTCACAGAAGAGGCGGAGCTCAAAGCCGCTCAGGGGCTGCTCCAGGCCATCACCGACCAATTCGACATGGCGCAGGAGCAGGCGAAAAGCATGCAACCACAGCAGCAGCAGTCGCAGAAGGCCGTCGACAGCATCGACCCGGCGCAGGACCTGTCGTCGCCGGTGCGCACGCTGCGGGCGAAGCTGCGGGCAGCGCTGGGGCGGCGCCGCGCGCAAGTCGTCAACGTCACGCACAGCGTGCAGTGGGCGTTCTACAAGAAGCAGCAGTTCGACGAGTTCGTGGCCGACCTGTCCGAGAACATCGACGCGCTCGAGGCGCTCTTCCCGCAAGCTGCTAAGGAGGAGGCGGCTAAGCGGCTGCAGGAGCTCGGCGCGGCCGAGTGCGCCGGCATCAACAAGGTCTACCTCAAGGTGCTCGGCGCCGTCACCAAGGACTTCGACCCCTACCTCGACGCCGCCGTCGTCGACGCCCTCAAGCCGCGCGAGTCGGCGGCAGGCAAGAATATCTACATGAGCAACGACGGCGTCAATCACGGGCAGCAGATTGGTGAGATGAGCGGTTCGCAGAAGGGCTTCAGCTTCGGGACTACGAACAATTTTGGGAAGGGGGCTACGAATCATTGGGGCGGTGGTAATTGAGGCTGGGGACTTTTGGAGTGGCTCAGGCTGTCGATTTTCTCTCCCATCATCGCGGACCTGCTCTCAGGCTCCTTCTCAAAGCTCTGCGTTCTGTTTGGTATCTCAGACGGTGAAAGGGAGGCTACAGCACAGTAACGAATGCAAAACGAAGAAAAGATTACATCTTTTTGTACATCAACCTCCTCTTGAAACATGAACATGAAAAACAAAGGGAAATTAGTATTTATCGTCTGACCGCTCCTTGGAATTAACCGCTCTCTGTTCCTCTCATGTCTGCAACGAGAGAAAGAAAAAAAAAACCATTACAAATTCTATGACAGGCGAAAAGAGGGAAAGAAAGAAAGAGAGGAAGATTTGTGTGCTTGAGTGAGTAGATGACTGCGTCTATCATTAGTGTCCCCGTAATATCAGGAGCATTATTCTGAGTCTTCTGCTCTCAACCTCCTCATCCGTCTTCGACTTTCCATCTTCGCCCTCGCTGCCTTCACTGCGCTCATGCTCACTGCTTTCGGGTACGTTGCTCCTATCATTGCTGCCTTCGCCATTCGCGTCAATACTCCCGCCCATCTCCTCGTCGTCCTGAACGGGTGCGATAAGTTCAGCCATGAGGCTGTCGCGCTTCTTCCTCTTCTCCTCCTGACCGGATGCATTCCGTCCAGCGTTGAGGCTATCGTGCTTCTCCATCAACACGCTCTCGACCTCGTCCTTCAAGCCCGCCTCGGCCGCCTGCTTGCGGCCGGCGTCCATCATGCGCCGCATGGTGGTGATCAGCATGTCGTTGTCGGTCTTGACGGACTCGACGACGATCTCGGCGCCGACGCGGGCCAGCAGGCGGACCCGCTCTTTGTCTTTGTCCTTACACGCGCGGTGGAACATGTCGAGGAAGGTGTTGCAGACGTAGTAGATGTCCTCGACGCGGGTGGCGGCGGCGCCGTCGGTGGTGGCGGAGCCGGTGCCCGCGTCCTCCAGCGCCTTCGCCCACAGCTTGGCCAGGCTGCTGGCCAGCGTCGCGGCATGTGCGTTGTCATGTGCACGTTCCAAAGCGACGACGAGCAGCTCGATGCCGACCATGGCGAGGATGCCGGCTTCGGCCCGCTTCTCGGCCGGCGTTTTGCTGGTGTTGGTGAGGATCACTTTGAGCGCGGCG
The DNA here is from genome assembly GCA_009829795.1 of Lasiodiplodia gonubiensis. Taxonomy (NCBI): domain Eukaryota; kingdom Fungi; phylum Ascomycota; class Dothideomycetes; order Botryosphaeriales; family Botryosphaeriaceae; genus Lasiodiplodia; species Lasiodiplodia gonubiensis. The sequence continues at coordinate 31,527 of RHKH01000198.1, forward strand.
GCGCGCTTCTCGACCAGCTTCTCGAGCAGGCCGACCGATTTGATGGTCAGCAGGGCGTCGATCCAGGCCTCGGCCAGAAGCGGTACGGCCTCGGCGTAGTTGTGCTCGAAGGCCTTGCTCAGCGTGTGTACTGCGGCGAGGGTGAGGCGGTCGAGGATTTCTTCGTACACCCTGGGAGAGAATTCGGTGACTACGTTCTCGCTGCGAAGGCTGCGGTCGTTGTGCTGGAAGTAGGATATCGAAGCATGAAGCTTGAGCACGCCCTTGGTGGTGGACGACAGCAGTTGCCTCGCCTTCCGCCGCAAAGCTAGGCCAGGCGTAGATCTCTGTTGCTGTTCCTGCGGCGGCTCCTTCAGCCGGACGACCGAAGCGAAGACGACGGTTCCCAAGGGCGCGAGCCCCTTGACCATCCAAAGGGTTTTCTCCTTGATGGCAGTGTCGCATTTCTGCTCGTACAGACCAACGAGATGGTAAATCAGGGTCATGTTGTTGGCGGCAACGGCCTTGTGCCAGCAAGGCTCCCAAAGAGCCAGTACCACCCTGCGGATTTTCGTCTCCTCGCGTGACGCGTTCTTTTTCTTCTTTTCTTCCGTCCTCTTACGCACCATCTCCGCCAAACGCTCCTGCTTCTCGCTCCTTGCCCTGACGACGGCCTTCTTCCTGTCCTCCCTTGGCTGCAACAGCACTTTCACGACCTCGACATCGCCCAGGCCAGCAGCCACGGCCAAGGCAGTGGTACCCAGTCTACCCTTGTCGTGGCAATCAGCGCCGCAGTTGTGCAGAAAGAGGGCGATGTCGCGCTGGCCGAACTGGGCGGCATGATGTAGGGCGAAGTAGCCGTTCTTTCCGGCAGCGTGGGCCTTGGCACCGGCGTCATGTAGCATCTCCATGATGCGGATGAAGGGCTCGTGGTCGATACCCCGGTGACAGCCAGCAGCGGCGGCGGTGATGGTGCTGCAATGATCTCGGCTCTTCTCGCGCGCGTTGAATCCGTTATCGAGTAACAGCCTCACGACCCCCTCGCAGCCGTGGTTAGCGGCCATGTGCAGCGGGGTGCCCACTTCAGGGTAGTTCACGTCAAGCAGACGCGGGTGGGGGTGCTTTCGCAGGACGGCGGCGACGCAGGCATGAGCATCCTCTGTCTCGGGAGCGGCGGTAGCGGCGTGAAGCACATTGCCCAGATCACACTTGACGTCCAGGTTGGCGTTGGCTTTGATCAGCTCCTCCACAACCTCGACGTGGCCTTCGGTGGCGGCCATGATCAAGGGCGTACCGTACTGCTTGCTACAGACATTGAGGGCGAGCTTGTCTGGGTCGCGGCCTAACAGCAGGCGCACAACTTTCAGGTCACCGTGGCGGGCGGCGAGGTGCAGTGGCGTCAGGTCAGAGCTGCCCCGGGCGGCGATCATGTCGGCGGCTTGCTGTTTGTCGGCGGGCATGAGGATACGCACTGTCTGAAGGCGCATGTAGTCGTCATCGGCCTGTAAGGCCCAGTGGAGGGCGTTGTGACCATCAGCGTCGGCCATGGCGGCATCGGGGATGGTGGTGAACCGGCTGCTACTGCTGAACAGGTAGTCGAAAAGGCCGAAGTAGCTGAAAATATGGGCGGACCGGAGCTGGGCTGGCACCGAGTTATGGGCAGCGATACTCCACACCTGGAAGGCGAGTAGCAAGTTGTCGTCGGAACGATACAGCTCGGCGAGCAGGTTGCGCGTTGACTTGCGGTTCTGGCCGTTAGCAGCCTTGCTGTTGCGTACCCCCTGGACCCAGTTGGCGGCGGCGAAGCCCAGGAAGGGATGTTCATCGAGGAAGGGGCGAAGCTCGCCCATGTCCCACCATTGGGCCACAGGGAACGGCCCGCGGCGGAAGACTGGCCGACACAGGTAGGCCAGCGTCTGGTCGGCGAAGGCGGTACGGCTGGTGTCCCGCTTGACGAAGAAGTCGTGCATTGACGGATGCGCGAAGCGGAAGATATGCAGCTCTTTGTCATGCTCGATGAAGGGGCTGCAACACTCCAACACCTCCGGCACCGCTCGGTCCTGCGCCCCTGCTTCTTGCAGCACCTCCGAAAGCACGTCTGTCATCGCATTTTCCGAAAGCAGTCCCTGCTTGTGTGCCAGCAGCCCTGTAGCCTGCCGCGCCAGCTTGCGCTGCCACTCTTCCAGTCGCCCGCGGGCCGTCTTGCCCTCCCATCCCTCTACCAGCTTCTCGTAGTCATCTTGGATGGACTTTGGCAGCAATAGCCGCTCAAGCACCTGATCCCTCTCTTTCTTGTCGTGTGCGCGACAGACCATGTCCAGCATGACCGCTGCCCATAGGAACCTGCACCATCGAGTTAGATTAGCCTCTTCCCGACCGGAATCCGCACTCACATCTCTTGTGCCTGCTTCGTGATCTTGACCACAATTCTTTCGACCTCGTCTTTCTCCTCGACCTCGCTCCCCTCCTCCTGCTGCAGCATTTTGTTGCTGAGCTTCTTTCTGAGGAACTTCTCCATGTCCGCCTTGTTTTTATCCGTTGTAACACGGATTTCTCCGCTCGCTCTCGTAGGTCGTGTGTAGCTCATAAGGAGAGATATCCTTATATCCTCTTTCCTGCAATTGTCGAGGAACGTGGAATGAAAACGAACCTTGTCGCTTGAAGGCAATGTGTCGAATGCGTCGATAAGTATGCTGACATGCGTGGTTTCTGACTCCGTGAGCTTCCAGATGATCCCATCTATGAGCTCTGTCTCGCTGAAATCCTTCCTATCGGCGCCACCAATCCCTTCGCCCTCGTCGTCGTAGAGCTGGTCCCAGAAGGTGAGCAGCACGTTCGTCAGCGTGGGCTGCAGATCCTTCAGCCTGGCCTCGTCGACGTCCCTCAAGCTGCCCTGGCTGACGTCCTTGCTCGCGAAGAAGTAGAGCACCCTTTGACTTCTATTTCTGTTCTTCTGAATGTCTTCGATCGCTCGCGCCCTGCATTCCAAAAGAATCAGCCCAGCCCCTCTCTACAAGGACGTCCCGAGTAGACTTACACCAACGTCGATTTACCACAGCCCGCTGTTTGTCTGACCGTTAGTTGTTGATCCTCCGAGCCATAGTAAGGTGTATCCTACCCTTTCCAGAAATCCGTACATAATTTCCCTTACACTCGGCCCATGCTTTGTAGCTTTTCTCCTGTAGCAACCACTCACATGTGCCCTTATGCATCACATTCTGATACTTCCTAAAGCTCGATAGGGCGAAGCTTTTATGCGACGTCGCATCAGAGATGGTGGTGAAGTATTCTTTTTGAGTTAGCCATAGAAGTCTTGCGCCTTCTTCGCAGATTATTACGAATTGATGGTCTTCACGTACTATTGCTGACCTCCCCAATCTGCTGACCATAGTTGATGCCGGCATTGTTGAAAATGGTGCCATTATTGTTGACGCCGATGCCCGGATTGGTGGAGCTGGTGCCAGCATTGTTGGAGCTCGTGGCAAGATTTTTGGAGACGGTGCCAGGCTTGTTGGACGGTGCCATCATGCTCGGCTTGTGGCAGGGTAACCGGTGCGAAACGCGGATGCGTATCAAAAAAGAATGTTAATGGAAGAGGCGAAAACATGGGGACTTCCCTGAAGCTCGTAAAGACTGGCGGTTGCCTTTCCATCCATACTTTTCAGCCCCCAAATTGGCGTTTCTGCCTCCTGTGAGGCTGAAATGCGTATCCTTCCCAATGTGGGCGCACATAGGGCAAGATGATCTGGGTGAGGAAAAGATCGTTCCTCGGCTATGGATCCCATGGGAGCCCACATTTTTGCTTCAGCTGGCAATGCGAAGGAACAAGGGATATGCAGCGAGGACGTGGCAGAGAAAGAGAGGAAAAGCAATGTTGAGGTTCGCTCTTCAATACGAGGTGAAAGCGCGTTCCCACTCGCGTGCCGATCTACTACCACATAGAATGAGCACATCGAATCGCGCGGGTGTGTCGGATCGATCTTGACACCAAAGGTGGGGAAATGATTTTTCCAGTGCCCTCCGGAGCCGCAGGACTACGCACAGTCCAGTATAGATTGGCCCGTCGATGATGCCCCGACACGATCGATGTGGAGAAAGGGTCCATAGTACTGGGCTACGTAGGCGCTCAGGTATGAACGATCAACGACACTGAATCCTGGCGTTTCGTCTGGTGCAGTACCGTTTCACTGCGGGCCTAGTAACTCGTCAAACAATGCATCAATTTTTGGAATCATGAGCATCAATTCGGGTCGGCGGCCTTGATTCCCTGTCTTCTTTATCATCGCTGGCCGAAAGCGGAAAAGATGCACAGCAACGGATAATAGTGCGGTGCCAGGCAGACGGCAAGGCTGCTGTCGTGGCTTTCGTATGCGCAGGTGGTGGCCAAAAGGAGAGCGGGGCTTCGGCAAAGGATGCCTATTTGTGATAAATTGCAGCGAAGAGGTCTTTCTGATGGGGCGCTAGCGCGTCTGCTCAGTGACGTTGCAATCAGCTCGGTGCGGGCCGGGCTAGCCTCTGCTTCGACGTCCGGGTATCCGCACCGACGACCTCATCTGCCCGGGTAAGCCTGCGTGAAGTGGCTACCGTATTGAATCCATACCGTCGTAAACGTTACGTACGGACATTCTCAGCTGCTCACTGCTGGCCACAGCGCCCTCGCTTCGCTCGGGATCGTCTGCCTGGCTACCGAACAAATATCTCACAGCGCGAGGAGAAACCTAGGACCAGGAACCCACCATGCCCGTCATCATCTGCCTACCCTGATCTCGCCAAGCCTAAGAACGGAGCGCTTCCTGTGACCTACTACTCTCACGCATCTACAAGGTAGACGATCTCGCCTCCTCCAGGGATCTCCCTTCTTGAGCATAGATAGGCACTCCTATTCCCGAACCTGCAACACCAACTGGGGCAATCTTGAGCTCATGGCTTGCATTGAACGAACTATGCCAACGCACCCGACCTTGCGCCCATGTCTTCATGCCCCGACCAATGGTTCGTCTAGAGCCCCAGTCGACTAGCGTTGTGGATACCTGAGTCAATCTGCACGCAACCAGTAGGATCTAATTGTTAGTGCGGTACTAAGTGGGTTGTGATTGCTGTGCTGCGCCATGTCATCTGCACGCAAATTTTACACCGAATTCTTCAGAATTGTCGCGCAATTTACACGTGTGTAACGCACGCTCGCTTAATGGGTCGCATCGCTCACCATTCCCGCTGTAGATACTCTTAGCTACTATTTTTGGCAGCGATACCTCTATTAGTAGTAGATGATAAACTAAGAGCCGGGAAATCTGGCAATAAATCATGAAATGAACTAAATAAAATACACCATAGACTAAGACTACAGCCGCTTCTTGAACTACATCAGACAGGCGGAGAATTGTCAAGCAAGCGCCGACTCACCTCCCGGGATTCTCCACTAAACCGACGCCGCGGTACACTCCTTGAACGTCTGAGTCCAAAAAATGACGAAATGCCTTGCTGAGGATGATTATTCTCAAATGATGAAATCCAATAGTAGTAATCGATAGGAGGGAGGATGAACGAGTGGAAGATAACCAAGCAAAACCCAAAGCAGTCAAAAGCCCAAACCCAATAGATTGGACTAATTTCCTTTACTTGGGTGCTTCCGGAGGATCTCCAAACGTAAAATACAATTCCCACGACAACCATCGCGGCGAGGAATATGCACCCGGTGGGACATGACGCACATATACGACGGCGTGTGAGTTTTTCGAAGTTGGCTGGTTTGTCTGATGTGTTTCAGCTATCTGCTCGGTAAAAAGGACATATTCAATAAAAAGAACCATGGAAAGTAGAGCCACTTACCATAAAGTACGCTGACACGAGCTGATCGAAGTCTGCACACCCCTCGAATGACTGCGAGGCAGCTCTCGGGGGTACTTTGCGAGACTTGAGCCGTACATACTTCCAATGGGCAGACGAAAGAAACACAGAGCTTCTCAGCTTGGTAGGAACAAGTCTGTTCTTCATACGCGGACAATCGTGGTACCCTTTCCACGGTGAACAAGGCCCCGCGGATCGGGTGGCAGCCATTTTCTTCGAGCGGATCTTCCAGAATCATGCAGTAGTTGAGAAGCCTCTCTTCGTGGTGGTTTCCGTGGAGCATCAGCGTATGTTTTCTCCCAGTCAAGGGGTCAACAAGCTGGTAGGTTTGCCGGTCAAGGGTGACATCAGGTAGGAGCATGACATGAGGCTCAGCTGGCAATGTAGCTTTATTTCCGATTGCAATGTCCATTCCGTCCTCACAAAACTTCATAGTCGGTGAGCTTTTCAAACGGCTCTTGCTTACCTCAACGGGTACCCATCCATTGTTGGGTGCCGAGTCTCGGTTGCGTCGCTTGCCGGTATTGAACAGAAGAGAGACCGGTAGCATGTCGAAGCTGAATAGCATGGCTCCAATGAAGTCCTCGAGAGGCCGTCTTCCAACAGAGGATCGAATTTGAAGTCCAAAAGGCTTGAAAGGATGACACGAATGTCGTCGGGTCTCGTCGTCGTTCTGAAAGCCAGTCCATTCCAAGCATCTACCAATTGATTGACTCGGTACACCTCTTTGTCGTTCATGGAAATAAGTACATCAGGAGGAGTGTGCGGCACATCTCGGCAGTATTCATTCCGTTCTATCGGACCGGTTCTGCTGGAAGGAGTTCCCGCGGAAGGAAAGCTGATAGATGCCTGTCCGTACATTCTGGGGGTCGCAAAGTTCTTCCAATGTTGGCGTACCTCGTTCCACAGGCAGCCGAAAAGAGCTTTGTAGATCGTGCGGTACCGCTCACTCTTTGGAAATCGGATGCTCGTGCTAAAGTTGTGATCCTCTCCCAGCGGAGACCAAGATCTTAGAGGATCGATGGCCATGTCTTTGAACTGAAACACGACTTCTCGGGCCAGGACTCCTTCGGCCAGGGTCCAGGCTCTGGTCATCCAACTGCTGCATATAATTCGGGCAAGAAGTTCAACTGCGTCCTTGTTCTCGGTTGAGCACATCTGCAGCGCTGCATCCAGGACAAGGACTTGTACTGGTGAGCTGAAGACCAGGGCCATATTCCTCATGGCTTCCCCTTGTAACCGGTTCTCCTCACTCCCCGTCGGCATCACTGGAATGCAAAGCGTATCGAGCCAGAACAATGGAGGCGGGGATGGGTCCTCTGAGTAGTTTTGCCGGGCCCAATCCGCGTACTTCCATGGTGTGACTTTCTTCCATGGGCTTTCCTTGGACTTCGGCATGTTCCTTAAGTATGAGCTCAGTCGCTGAAGCTGACACTTCGGTAGAGCGTTGTGCGATCTGTTTCCCAGTCCGTCGCGCCATACGTGTGATATGGCCGTATAACGCGACTGAACGCTCCGAGCCTCGACCCTCAGGGTGATATCGCCGCTATCATGGTCCTCGATGCAGATGAGTGGTACGCCGCCGCCGTCAATGATGTCGGCTACTTCCTCGCAGTCCACGTGGACAAATTCGCACTTGCAGTCTGGTGTTGTGTGCTTTGGCTCATACTCGTCGTCGATTTGAAATGCCTTGCAGTTGGCTGCAAGCACTGTCGTGTCTTGGCTCTCTTTGTTCCTCTCGCTTGCAGGTTCTTCTTGGCTCTCCTCCTTTCCTTGCTTGCGACAGTCCTCGTGGTTGCTGTCCTTCACTCCTGGCCAGTCGAGATGGCTGAGATAGGAGAGCACTTCTTGATCGAAATCGTTTTCGAGTCGTTCGACTTGGTGTGGGCACCATCCGCGGTTAATTGGCAACCTTGGAAGCGGTGGCTGTAGATCCGATGCAACAGAAAAATCAGACATGATCAAAGTCTTGCTGAGGGTTGATCTGTCGACAAAGAATTCCATAGACACCATGAAACTGAGAAAGAGAGACCAGGAATCGCATGAGTCCACCTCTCGGGTTTTATCATATATCAGTCATTGTTAAAATCTCTCATGTAAGAATCCGCAAGGGACCAAACTTGGCATTGGAACACAAAACTGCGGACCCTTGCGTTGCTGCCTAAATTCTCTGAAAAGCGTACGATGAAGGTCTTGGCTATGAGCCTGCCAAGCTCGCATTCAGCCTTGCGTTTTACACGTAGCGTAGCGTGGTCGTGCAAGGGAGTAAGAGCTTTATCTTTCTTCCCGCAGGCAACAATGGCCACACAGGCAGTGAGATCCAGGGGCAGAAGGAGTCAGCTTTGCGAGTGATGATTCTCCCTTCTTGTCAACTGAAGAGAAACAATGTGTGCAACTGGTGCTACGCTACTGATACCGTTCGCTGCGCGTGTAAGGATGCGCATGAAATATGCTTCTGTCGTTATCATCACTCCAGTAAACCGCAATAGGGGTAGGAGCTAAGCTTTTTTGTTTGAAAGAAAGATGATACAGCATAATCTTGTAGAAATCTAAGCAAAGTGTTTTTACTTAATGCTATGCTATTACACTGATCGAAGATTCGATCCAGCTAAATTTACTTCTTCGCACCTTCAATTGACACCAAATGGTAAATCCACTCACGCAACGTTTATAGTAGGCCGCAGCAGTTGTTTTGGTGGAAGGCGGACTCGAGGAATAGCAGAACCCTCCAATCTAGAGTAGTTATGCCCTCTAATTTTTCAAATAAAGTGAAACAAGAGATGGTAACCTCTACATAGACGTCCAGACGATAGATTTGACTACCCATGACATAAGCGAAAAACAAACCAATGATGGCCTTCGGATGAAATACCCAGGTGCATGCATGTGTCAGCCCAGATGCTATGAATATCACCAAGATCTCCCTCGCGCTTGAAGTGGGGCAAGCGAGAACGAATCAGAGGTGCAGACGGGGAATTAACCGCTGCAGCACAGCCACAAGATTCTGCACAGCAAACCCAATACAACACTAGTTCGAGCCACATTGCAGCATCGCAAGCCTGCAATAAGTGAGGCCAATCCGGACCACATGTTGGGTTTCAAGCCCCGCCCAAGACTCGTCGCCGTTGGATGAGCTGCCCGAAAATGCCGCCGTCAGCAGGCCAGTATGGCTGCTGTTCCCGACAGGACGTTCGGAATTTCGAGGGCGATCGCTTCTGTCTCAGCTGTGGCTCAGCTCTACCCCGCATTAGCTCCTCGCTGTCCAGTTCTCTCGATTCGTCTTCCGCAACCGCTCACCAGCAATCACTGGTTCAGCAGACTGGATCTGACACATGCCACTATCGGCATACACGACTGGCGTCAGCATCAGAATTCCGACTATTGAGCTTGGTTCCTGGGAAGCCATCAGAAGAGTTGCGCGGCGAAATCCTCCACGCAGACATTTCCGCGGCGCCGCCATACGAGGCTCTGTCCTACACGTGGGGAAGCCAGCGCTTGACAGGGTCCATCAGCATCGATGGCAATCATTTCGAGATAACAGAGAACTGCCGCTGCGCCCTGCACAGCCTGCGCAAACGCAGTACAGCGCGGATGCTCTGGATCGATGCCATCTGCATCAATCAGGGGGACTATCAAGAGAAGAACCATCAGTTACCGTTGATGAGCCGAATTTACTCTCAGGCGCAGCGCACGCTTGTGTATCTGGGAGACGAGAACCGGCTCAAAATCACACAGCTATTCGACTTTCTCCGTAGACGCGATGCGAGCGGCAACAAGGCACCGCGTCCGGACGAGTTCACAGAGGAGCAGAGGATCCATCTCCAAGGAGAGCTTTCATGGGTACTCTCCCTTGCCTGGTTTACCAGAGTTTGGGTTCTCCAAGAGGTGGCTGTGAGCAGGCAATCATTCGTGCTTCTTGGCGCCGAGACGCTCGATTGGCGGTTGCTCTCCTTTGGCAACATCTATTCACTTGGATTAAATCCCGTCAACAAAGTCAAAACCTTCCCACGGGCTCTACAGCTATCTCACAACGACAGGAAGCCGATCAAGGACCTGGCGTCGTTGCTGGCTATCGCGCGTTCTTGCTCATCCACGGATAAGCACGACAACATTTATGCTCTTCTCGGAATCTTCAAGAATAAAGAGAACATTAGAGTCTCTGTGGACTACAACAAACCTATCGAACAGCTGTACGCCGAGGTGGCGTGGCAGGCTATCGAGGCGTCTGGACATCTGGAACTGCTATCCGAAGCTTGGACGAACATTAACAATGACGTGACTTTGGTATCGGAACCGCTGATCATACTGAGGAAGAACATAGCCGAAATCGCTCTATCTGGCTCTCTGGATCCCAGATCTCGTCCTGACAATCTTTTGCATGGATGGAACATTGACGATTTGGGGAGGCAATGCCCTTCGCTCACATCCAAAGCACGGTGTGCCGCAATGCTCGAAGCAGTGGGCCTCCTAAAAGCCGAGATTGATCGAAAATCGGCAGCAACAACTCTTCAGAGAACGGCACAGTCGGCAATTGAGCAGGTGCAACTGTTCTTTGAATCTTTGACTCCGTTCCTTCCTATCGAGATTCCCGATATCTGCGAGAACCCGGGGCTACAGGGCAGACAGATGGCCGGGCTACCATCATGGGTCCCGAATTACTCACGGCACCCCAATTTGCATTCCCTCGGCACATGGAACTCAAGGGTGACAAGGCTGGCAGAGAGCCAGCCAGTGGCATTCGTGTCGTACATTCAAGCCTCACAGAGCCCTATTCTCCGAGTATCGACACTTCAGCTGGACTATGTCAAGGCTGCCGATGCTCAAGACAGCACAAAGCACATAGTCGCCCGTGGAGCGAGGTTTGTGTTACGAAAGCAATATTCTTCCGACGGACGGATACTGCGGCCGTACTGGGTACCCGTCCGTGAGCCACGCAGCAAGACAGGCGAGCCGACTAAAGGAAAGCTTCCAGGCATACAGACTCACAACGCAGACATCTTCTGGGAGACATTCGAGCCAGAACTGGAGAGCTCGGGTCATGGAGCGAAGATGGATGCCGTACAGAGGTTCTCTCTCGGCAGGACTATAGTACTGACGAAAGACTCGTTTGCAATCAGCCCCCGAGAAGTCCGTCCGGGCGATGCCATCTGCTTCGTTCGTGGAGCCAGCGTCCCGTTTCTCCTCAGACCAGCGGGAAGCGAGGCCGGATTACCAGCCTACACACTTGCCGGAGAATGCTATCTGCACGGCACGAAGGGACCCAAAATCGCCAAAGACTACATGGACCTCCTCGGAATATTCAAATACAGTTTCAGCAGCACCAATAAAGAAGGTCTGCCGTGGAAGGAAGCCTACCTGGTATGAAGACGGAACGTGGATGCGGCAACCACTTTCCCAGCAAGACCGAAGACCGGCCCAGTTCCTGACCGGCCCGGCAGCCCCGGTCGGGACAAATTCTCCCATTGCCGACTGCATCGCCGCTGCAATTGATGAGCTGCTATTCCGTCCCTTGCAGCAACGGCCGCAAAATCCATGCTGCTCGCCCGGCGAATGACCACCAATCGCCCTACCGCCTCCACCTTCACCGCCGCCGCCAGCCGCCGCTTTCTCAGCAACAAACCGGGCCTCAACATGCTGGACGGCTTCCCCACCGCCGCCCCTACGGCACCCAGCAGACCCCTCCGCTACGCCGACGTACGTCCTTCCTTCCTCCCCTTCCCCAGACCCCCCGCAGATCCCCCCGACCTCGCCC
>RHKH01000258.1:0-19961 GCA_009829795.1 Lasiodiplodia gonubiensis
GTCGTCGCGGGCGGCGAGGGCGGCGGGCCAGGCGGCGACGAGGTGGGCGGCCGAGAGGGCGAGGGCCAGGGCGGCGAGGGCGGCCGCCGCGGTGTAGAGGGAGGCCGAGGTGACGAGGGTCTGGCACAGGAGCGGGGTGGGGTCCCACTGCACGAAAGAGGAGTTATCGGTTGTGGTGGTGGTGGTGGTGTTGGGAAGAGGATGCGGTGCGTACATGGCGTGGCAAGCCGCTGTGCCTTTTGGTCCCGTGAAGGATTTGAGGCGAACACAGGTGGGGGTGAAGGTGGTGGTCGAGGCGTCATCGATGGCGGTGGAGGGCGCTTTGGTGCAGTTGTAGAAGGGCGAGGTGTGGATGACGAGGCCGTTGGGGCGGCCGGTGGAGGTGTGGAGTTTGGCTTCGGCGTATTCGGGCGAGTAGATGATCTTGATCGTCAGGGCGAAGGTAATGAGGGAGAGTAGCGGTGGGAGAGATATGGCGGTCATGGAGAGGATGCGGAGGAGTAATGGCCGTGAAAGTGGCACGGCTGCATAGGGGTGTCGCGTTCGAGGCATTGCGGGCGAGGAGACCTGGGATTGAAGCCGATGTTGAGGCTGGGAAGTAGCTGGTGCTTGCTAGTTACACATAAAGAAGGTGAAAGCTAAGTGTTCGATGGTGGGCAAAGATAAAAGGGGGCCTTTTTTTTCTCTCTCATAGAGATGAAGCGGAGAGTACAGGACTAATATGAAGAAATCCTCAAACCTGGCAGCGGTATCTAGCGAGGCGTTGGAGGGAGGGAATATGGACCTTGGGCATCCGAATTCAAACTCAATTTGAGTAAGGCAGCGGAGCTCCTGTACAACATCAAGGTTTAGCGTCAGACGTACGCAACGGGAGCAGGTTATGTGCGCAGGGACTCCGCTGGAAAATGTTAAAGATAGCTTCGCAGCGGAAAGATGTCCGAGAGCCCAGGCCTTTTGGCCAACCCACTTGGTACACTTAGTATTGCAACAAAGTTGAGGTAGTTGAAGCTCTTGTCTGGATGGACATTTAGCTGTCGCAACGATAGAGGAACTGACTTTGTACAACAATACCAGGCAAACATCGGTCGAGTTACCAGAGCAGAACGAGTTGCATTTTTGAACCAGCCACGTCTGTTGCCGCTACAACTCATCTTCTTTTCTTTGCGGGGGGTGAGGATATGGGTGTGGTTGACTTCTTCGCCTTTAGAATCTTGGAGTCATTGTGATCTAACCATCGCCAACTACCATGATTTGGAGCTTGATCATTATCGGTAAGATGTGATAGGTTAGAGATCGTTCTAACCCAAAACCTTTTTAACCCCCTTTGATCCTTTCACTATACCTCTGAACGTCGCATCGCGTGCGGCTCTCCACATCATCCTGATTAATAGCCTTCCTCTCTCATGATGGCCCAACATCTGATCCAACTCACGCGCCCACCTTGACGAGTTTTTACTCATCTTCTCAAGCGATCTGTTCGAGACGACAAGTCTTCCCATACCGCCGTCCTCGTGAAGTGTCCACTGCAGCCGGCTAATAAGAGCACCGCCGAACATCGCACTCCAGGCTGGGTAAAACTCCTGTCCTTGTGTCCCGGGCTCATCAGACACCGTCGGAGACCATGCGCGCTTCCTTATCCAGTTCCATACCATCAGCCTATGATCTGTGGTCAGTTGACCACGCTCTCCCTGTCTCTCTTCTGGCCAAAACGCAACCGGGAAAAATGACTCGAAGTCGTTTCTTTTGCTGCCTTTCTTCCGTACCTCAGAGGCCCTCGTCTTTTGAAACTGCTCGAACCAATCATCACAACGAACAGCAGCGCCGCCGCCACGTCGATCACGACTAGCAATATCCCTCGCCATCTCCTCAGTCTCAAACGCGGATTCGACATCCTGCATGCTTAGGCCCGTCTGGCTCTTGTTGTTCTCAAGGTAGCCGCGCGATTTCCACCGCACATAGACGCGGCGGCCGCAGCCGCCCCACTGCGGGTAGTGCAGCCTGCGCGCGGCGATGCGCGTCTCGACGGCGTGCACGAAGGCGAAGGCGGCCTCGGGCGTGGCGAAGAGGTAGGCGCGGTCGAGGGCGATGCCGGGGCGCGTGTACTCTGGCACCGGCTCGCCTCCGAACTCGTTGCGGATGTTCCGCGTCCGCAGCGTCGTCGGCGCCGATATCCGGAACGGCGTCGTACGCAGCAGCTCTTCGACGGCGGGCACAACGCCTCTCAGCAGCGCCAAATCCGCCGTCAGTTCGAGCTTCGGCGGGACGGGCGGCTTGTGCGCGATTATCTGATTGCTCTCGCCGAGTACAACGCGCCGTATGAGCGGCTTGCTGGCGCCGTCATCTTGCGCGGGCGGCACGGAGAGCGAAGATTTGGTGGTGGAGAATGGACGGCGGAGGCGCGTTGGTGGTACGACTGGAAGCGGGGTGACGCTAACGGCGGGGGAGGCAGTGCGTAGTGAGCGAGTGCACAGTTGGGTTGGGATCGTAGGTGGCATTGTATGGGTTTAAAGTGTACAGAAAGGCGAGAGGAAGTTTGGGCGACTTTTATTGTGGCCCAAGCTCCCACACCCTCTTTCGCCGCAGATGCGATTGAGTTCAAACAACCCACACAAGGTTCGCGACTATGATTGAATAGGCGGTTGTGCTTAGGATTGATTTATCTGCTAGGCTCGACCAAGGCATCGTACGTGACTCTCCAAAGCGTCCTGCTCAGTTGGTTCCCATGTGTATTCTTGGCCTGGCGCTGCCACTCCATCGAACGCTCCACGTATCCCAAGTCCCGGTTCGCAATATCTTCAAGTGATCCCTCCGAGATCGAAAGTCTTCCCATGCTGCCATCGTCGGTGAGTTTCCACCGGGTCCTGCTAACACATACGCCGTACTTGACCATGGCCCACGCCGGCCAGAAGTCCTCCTCGTTAGAGGTCCAGCCTTGGTCCCTCACCAGACCCCAAAACCTCTCCCGAGTGTCCCATACACGCTGGCTTTTCAGTTTCCAAGAACCCACAGGATAGACCGGAGACAAGCCGTCGATCCTCCTCTGCTTGCTGTTCTTCATGTGAGCGGACCAATCGATAGCTTCGACGACGCCGCCAGCGCGCGCCGCAGCCTCCTGCGCCAGCCTGTCGCACGCGAGCGCGCATTCGACGTCTAGCATGCTCACCACCTTATAGTTGTCCCGCTGCAGCGAAATTCCCGCTTCCGAGGCCGACGAAATGTCCGGAGCCGACGAGTTGAAGCGCACATACACGCGGCGCCCGCAGCCAGCCCAATGCGGCGGCAGGCGGCGCGCCGGCGAGAGCTCCTTCTCGGCGGCGTCGACGAAGGCGAAGGCGCTGGCCGGCGTGGGGAAGAGGTAGGAGCGCTCGAGTGCCGGGCCGTCCCTGTTATATAGCCAGGGCGTCGTGCGCGTGAGCTCTTCGGAGGCAATGGCGACGTCTTCAGGGATCGGTGGTCGCGGTCTTGCAATGGGCCGGGGCTTTATTGGACCTGAGAGCGGGCGCGGGTCGGTACCGACGGTGAGGCGGCGTATGGGCGGTGTGTTGGAAGCGCCGTCGCCGACGTCAGGTGAAGAGTCCGTTTCTGAAGGCCTGGTCATGGAGAAAGGACGAAGAAGTGGTGGTGACAGGATTGATGGCGAGCCATTGTGGGCGGTACGTCGCAACAAGCGGGCGTAACGATTCATTGGGATTGTGCGGGAGCAGAGAACTGACATGACGGACGTGATGCGGAGGTGGGTTTTATGACGTGGCCCAAGCTCCCTCGGCTAGCGTCAGGTGTTGAGAGACAGGGAAGCTTTACTATCAGTGTCAGTCAGGATTTAATCATCGAATGGTAGCTCATTACATGAATTCTCTTCTGTGTTCCTATTCGGGTTTCCTGCCGATCGACTTTCCTCCGTCGCATGCAAACCTTCCATCCACAACGGAACCTACAGCAATAATCGCATGCTATGGGAACGCAAAGAGACGTGAATTTCACTATTTGCGTAAGGGACCCCGCGTGAACTTGCAAGGTGTTTCTCATTGGTCTACTCGATCCCGGAAACGGTACTGCTCGTCAAGAAACCCCGCATGAAACTACCTAAGATGCCTCGCTTTGACGTTTCAGCTAGGTATCGGGCGGTCATGCAAGGGCCGCACGCACCAGCTGCCAGCTTGAAAACAGCTTTCGCGACGTTCAGCTGATGCGGGGGTGCACATCGATGCATGACGTTGGAGCCTTCTCCGCAAAATCCATCGACCTCGCAACTCCTCACCACCTACCCAGCCCAGATTTGCACGTCCAATCACGCACTGAACCCCACATTTACTACTTTCCAGACCTGCAATTGTTGACCATGATTTCTCGACGTGACTCAACGCTCCAGGACACGAGCGAGAGTCCAGTGAACAAGGACATCCAGGCCAAGGCCAACATGAGCAACACGAGTATGTAGCATCTATGACGTTGCCCACTGCTTCTCTTCTACTGATATACGCCATCGTAGACACAAGCGAAGGGTTGAAGCAGAACACGCCGCGCGGCGGCGAGGACGCACTCTATGGGAAGCGGGCAGACGAAGAGATCAAGAGGTCTGCTGGTGCATGGAAAGGCGGGTGAGCTTCCCTCTTCTTCTCTCTCAAATCCACTCCCAATTTTTGCATATCGGAGACAGCCTGGCAGGGTTGGAGGCTGACTTGTCGTCTTTCAAAGGCACAATCAAGCGATGGGACCGCGGACAGGCATAGCCATGTAGGGATGTAGAGGCTGGCAGTCGTCTTGATTAGCACCGTTGAGAGAAACCTGTTTAAATATAGGACCTATAAAAGCAAATAAGCATTTGGGTAAGGTGTTATAGAGAGATCGTCCACCGAGCACAAGAGAGAACAGCTTTAACAATTAACTTATTGGCGACAAAGGTGGGGAATCCAAGGACGCCGTTTAGGAAACGGTCTAGCCGGCCGCTCAATCATTTCCTAATGGGGCAACTTTCGTATACGAGAACTCTTCGTATGGAGACGAAAACCGGGGAGGCCCATCTTGGCGTTTGTGGAAGACCGTCGTTTTTAGCAGGCCGAGGCCATGTGGTTCGGCATTGTGTGTCTTAGCTTCATGCGTTTTGGTTCCACTACCCGCGGTTGTTAACCAGCTAAGGAAGGACAACGGTCCAGCAAGATGATCATGGCGTGAAGCATCGGAAGGACCACAGTCAGGAGGCCGAAGAGCTCATCTATAAGAGCCTTGTCCGAGAACCTAAACTCCTGCTCCATCGCCACAAGCAATTCCTTCCGTGCTTCCATCACTTCAAACGTACCGCTGATCCGCACCTATCGCATGCAAACACCAGGACTAACATTCACCAGCACCGGCCCGACACCATGCGCGCTCTCACCATCTTCACCGCCGCGGCCATCCTCCTTCTCAACACCGTCACCGCTCAAGATCTACCAGGAGATTATTTCTACCAGCAGTGTCTGAATGGCGAAATTACGGGCTGGGAGAACGACTGCTGCGGGTTGATGTGGGTGCAATGTGTCTACCCCACCAACAGCGATCTGCCGCGCTGTAGGGAATACGTCGAGGGCTTTGGCTGCACGCCGCCGCTTTAGACATCTTGTTGGGAATACATGCTAGAAGGGAAGGGCAAGACTGGTCCTGGATATCAACTAAAGTTGAGATATTTGGGGAGAAGTTGTATGGGTAATGCCGGAATGCACTGTTGGTGTTATGACCATTCAGCGAGCCTGACTGGCATTTGCGAATCTGGGCCCTTGTCACCTTTAGAATTGATCTCGTGATACGGCTGCGCTGTGATTTGAACCTGACGCGGCGGATTCGCTTTCATCCTGAGACTAAGGTAAGCTAGTGGAGCTAACGTGGTATGTTGATTTAGAAGTTGGAAAGGGGGCGTATAAATGTTCATTTAAAGGTATATTACCTAACCATTCTCGTAGAACTAAAACGCCTTTCCTTAACCAAGACTGAAAATATAGTGAGTGACCCTTTAAAGGGAGTTCGAACTTTTTTGATTTTGGTGCGGAACCCGAAGTATCCGTCTAGGGATATCAATGGATTCTATCGATGCTCTCGGTCTGATATGAGATCTCCCAATGAATGAGTGGTGAATCCACGTCTTACCGTACGCAGGAAGCAAATTTCCCCGCCGGTTTCAAAAAGGGAAAATCCGAAACCCCAAAGGAAAACCGAAACCTAAAGGAAGATGAAAGTCATCTCATTACCGTGCATCCGCCCAAGCACACGCTTCAACCCTTCAACTCCAACTCCTTATTCCTCGGAAGCCTCGTCTCTCCCTCGACATAGGGCAACCCAGCGTCCTCCCGAGCCATATCATTGATCCAAGCCGAATCGGGTAGGAGCTTCTTCCTCTGAGCCAAGCTGTCTGCCATGTACAGCCACGCCAGCGCATTGCCTACGGTGCTGACCTCATCGCTGACGTGTTTGGCCGCGTATTCGGACATGTTCTGATACAGCTCCCGGTCCGAGAAGAGGTCGTACAGGTGCTTCGCGACAGCCTTGTAGTCGCCGGGCTCGACGAGGAAGCCCGACTGCTTGTCCTGGACCTGCAGCGGGATGCCGCCGGCCTTGGTGGCGATGATGGGGATACCCTTGTGCACGGCCTCGGAGACCTTGACCTCGAAGCCTTCGCGCGTTGAGAGCTGGAGGGCGACCTTGGCGTTGGACATGAGCGCGTTGAGCTGCTGGTCGCTGGGGCCGAGGCGCATGACGACGACGTCCGCGGCGACGTCTTTGTATTTCTCCTCCAAAAGGGAAAGCGTCTGGTCCAGGATCATGGAGCCGTCCGGGTCGTCGACGGCGCCGTGGCCAGCGATGACGAGTTGAGGCGTCTTTTGGCGTGACCAGCCTTTGAGGTGGTTCCGGCGGAGTTCGGCGTAGGATGCCAGCACATCGGGGATACCCTTGGCTGGGTCGAAGCGGGCAATTTGGACAATGTACTGACGCTGCGGGAAGTCGAGGTGGTTCATGCCCTGGCGGAAGGCTTCGGTGCTCAGTTCGTGGAAATAATACTCGGTTACGAATTGGTTCATATCCTTGTTGAGACCATCAAGCCAGTCGGTAGTGGCAGGCAAGTATCCGACTTTCTTGAAGTCGACGCACTTGGGGACAAACTCGCGCACTGGGTGACTAATGAAGAGGTCGGCCTGCTTGACGTGGTTCCAGACCCAATCCCAGACCTCCGCAGTGGGCGTTCCCGGCTGATCCGCAAGATCCGAGCGAACCTGGATGTGGCTCCGGAAGATGACTGGACGATCTGGATCCACCTTCTTGGAGATCGCGACCAAAGACGGCATCTGCGGGTCATCCACGATGATGACATCAGCACCACCCTGGGAGCGTGGCGCGAGAGGGCTTCCCGGTTTGAGCCAAAATCGGTCCGCATTGCCCTGGCACCATTCATCGAGAGTCTCTTTCATGGCGTCGGTGAGGCGTTCTTTGGGATCAGCGACTCCCTGGAGGATGTTGTGGTTTGTCTTGGTGATACGGAACACTTCTGGCTTCGGTTTTGGGACGTACCATCTGACATCGATACCAACAAGGCGAAAGAACCGGATAAGAGCATGGCGCATGAGCGCAACTCCACCGCCTTGGGGTGTGCTGTTGAAGAAAGCAATCTTTGTCTTGTTCTGCTTGATTGAGTTCACGTACTTCATGGTAGCATCCCACGTCCTTTTGCCAACAGTATCCGGATACTGGTCCAAACGAGTGATCTGGGCATGGCCCATGGAGTCAACTTCGACCATGTTCTTGTAGCCAACCTGGACTCTGGGTTGAAGATTAGGTCCAAAGAACATCAGTGACTTCCGGGCCATGGAGTCGGCCTCCTCATCGATGGTGACGGCATCAACTGGTCCCCCATTGGGAGCTTCCAATCCATGCTCGAAGACTAGAGGCACGATGTCCAGCTCCCACCAAAGGCGCGAGGGTAGTTGCGGACTCAGCCTGACCAGATTCTTGGTGATGCCGGCGCCGACGAACTTGTAGTGATGGTCCTTCTGGTAGTCGAGGATCCTGGTGAGGAAGAAATCTGCCAGCACCTTTTCTCTGTCTTCGTCGGCCAATGGGAGGGCTGGAGTGGGAGCGCGTGATGCATAAGGCGAGTTATCATTGCTCGGAGTGCCACTGTCACCCCCAAGGACCATGACCGCGAAGTCAATGCTGTAGGTGCCATCGTGAGAAGCGATGCCGACCTCGATCAAGCCGTGGTGGTCCTGTTTCGCAGAAAGACCTAGGTAGAGGGTCTGTGAAGGTCAGTGGTCAGCAAGTGCAGCATGGCAGCTGCGGCTCAGCTTACATTGAGGGCAACCCCATAGCCACCCTTTTCTTGGGCTTTCTCGACCCTCTCGAGGTGTTTCGTGGCACCTTTGGCCTCGAACTGGTGACGGGTCTTTGTGTGCGCATGGGGGGCGGTGCCACCGGCCCAGGTCGCGCGGCGGTTGTGCTGCCGGTTGACAGCGTCGATTGGACGAAGTGTGTCAAACATTGAAGCAAGGAAAACGCTTATGTAACTTGAAGAGAGAGCTTGTGTGCGGAGGGAGAGCAGGACTTATAAAGGGTGGAAGACACGTGTGAAGCAATTTCTGGTGGGAGCTGGGCGTGAGTGCACCAGAGGCAAGGGCCCTTAGAGGGGTCACTCCACGGGAGCAGCGCGTGACGAGGCGACACGCGGTGCAGGGTCAAAGGAAGAGACAGGGCAAGTAATAGCGTGGCATCCCGTTTTCGCTACCGAATTAGCTGTTCGAGAGGCTACACAAAGGAAGCCAAGTCACGATGACGTCGACTGAGAGTTCCTGGGGTAGTCCCCTTGGACCATCGCGATCGTAGCCGGGATCCCTGCGGAACCTGCGGAACAGAGTCACAGTGGGCCAGTAGGACAGCTCGCCTCCGCGCGAACCCGGCAACCGGAGACTGAGAATGCGTAGGCGTGCGGCGCAGGGCGCGGAGAGGAGGCGCACCTGTCAGGAGATCTCAGCCTAGGTAGTAAGCGGGAAGGGACCGGTCTGTTGCCACCGCCGTTGAGATCCTAGCCTACAGTACGGTGAGCTTTGCAGGCGCAGCTGTCGTGCCGCTCCATGTATCGGCAGGCAGCCGTGCCCCCAAGGCCGTGCGGCGAGACGCGTCCAGGGTCGCAGTGGCGCACCGCTGCGGCGGGGCACCAGTGTCTCAGCGCCGTTAGGCGGGATTTCCGGGCGAGCGTTGAGAGAGCGCGTGTTTGCGGTTTCGCGTTTCGCAGCGAGGGGAGCGTCTGCCCACTGCGCGAGCCACATACCTCATGGGTCAAACCCATGGTTCTGGAGCACCGCCGGGGGCGGTGATGTTATGGACAAGCATCGGCCCACAAGCCTTCAGCTTGGGCTGGTTCCAGTAGGGGTCCGCCAGCCGCTACACCGCGATGGAAGGCAGGAGCTTCATATCGGCAGCGGGTGCGGGGATGCACGCGAGGGTCCTGTTTCCAATTCGCGGGTGACAATGTTCGGTTACGGGGTGATGAGCACGCGCCGCGGGTGACGGGGAATTTTGGGATGACAGCGCTGAGCGCGGCGCTGGCGGAGCGGAGACTCGGCAGCGTTTGGGCGTGGGCTTGTCTTCGGGAGGGTCGGCCTCTTAGGCTTGGCGCTCGCCACGGGAGAGCTAGCTCGGAAGCGGCTAGCGGACCCACATAGCACGACCACTGCAAGTGCCCCGGGCGGCCAGGCGGCGGGCGCTGCTTCTCCCGCCTGCCAGCCTTTGCGCTTTGCCCGTTGGCCAGCTGTGTCGTCTCTTCTTCTCCCCGAATCCGCCCACGCATCAAGCGACGTCAACTCCACACCCTCGTCCATCCAACATCCATCCGATCACCACTTCCCCCGCCTCCCCGACGCGTCTGCGTGCCCTGCGCCAGTCGCCGGAGCATCTACCGACGAGCTCGCAGCTCGCAGAGATCAGCCTTGCGCCGCGACTGTGCTGAAATCTCCGCCCGCCGGTCGAGCCCTGCACCACGCGCAGACTCCGAGCTTCTCGCACCTGAACGTCGCGTCATTGGCCTCGCGCCCGCTTTCCGTCCCTACCCACTTCCGATACCTTGCTCGAATCGCACAGCTGTCCGGACGAGAGGCGCGTATCGCCAGACCCACCAGCATCATGTACAACGCTCATCGCGGCATGGTGCCGGGCGCGCAGCCCAACCGCCTGCAGGAGCTTCTTGACCAGGTCCGCCAGGAGTTTGAGAACGAGGCGGGCCGCGCCGGCGAGATGGAGCGCCAACGTGAGTTTGCTCGAGCTCCCTTTTGCTGCCCATCACGCATGCATCCTTCACCTGATTGCCGACGCGTCTTTGCGCTTTTCTGTTTGACTGCCACATGTCACATCCGCTTGCCGCTTGTTGACGCGCTCTGCTTCCTCCATTCCGCCGTTTTAACGCGCTGCGACCCCTCCCCGCCGCCAGCGTCGACTCACCCACGCGTTGTATATCCATGCTAACTTCATTCGCAAAGTCGCTGCCCAGTTGCAGGAGATGGATCTCGTTCGCACCAAGATTTATCAATTGGAACAGGCGCAAATCGCCATGAAGACGAAGTACGTCGTGGCATGATCTCTCGCCCACCGCTACCACTAACCTTGCCGACAGGTACGAGGAGGAGCTCCAGCGTCTGCAGAGGCAGCTTGACGCTTCCGGAGGCCCATCCCACTCCTCCCACGTCAGCGGCTCTCAGCATGGCGGCCCTGCTCAGCCCCCGCCTGCGATTGGACATGGCCAAGGCACTTTGTTTGGCGGGATAATGGCGGGTGCAGGAGGACAGGGAGGACCCGGCCTAGCCCCTCCTCCGCAGGAGTCGCAGCAGCCCCAAGGCCTTCCTCACGGCGCGCCTCAGGGTCCTCCGGGCCTCAATCCTCCTCCGGGCCCGCCGCAGCATCCGTTCGGTGGGTACCCAGCTGGTCCTGGTGGCGTCAACGGTAGGCAGATCCCTCCGAATCCATACGCGGATGGCCGTGAGAACCCCGTTCGATTTACATCCTTCGGAATTTCAAACGGCTGGCAATTGCCTCGCCTTGGATGCGCGAGCTCCTGTTTCCCAGACGTTTTGCGCCCGGCCTTGAACGCTCTTTTACTAACTCTCCGTCACAGGTTACGGTCCTCAGGGTGCGCCGCAGCCCACCGCCTCGCCTGGACCTGGAAAGCCCAGGCCTGCTCGCGGTCCTCCTGGTCCCCCCACTCCTCAGCAGAACTCGGCCGCACCCTACCCCGGATCTCCCCAGGTTCCACGCCCCACTCCCCCTCCCGGACAGCTCCATGAGCCGCCGAATGCTCTTGCAGCTAGCACCCCGAACGTCGGTAATACCCTGGCTGAGCTGGATCCCGAGCATGTCGACGAGAGGTTCAAGAGGGAAGGCTCGGATTGGTTCGCCATTTTCAACCCCCGTGTTCGCCGCGTCCTGGACGTCAACTTGGTCCACACCCTGCCGCACCAGAGTGTTGTGTGCTGCGTCCGCTTCAGCGCCGACGGCCGTTATGTCGCTACGGGTTGCAACCGCTCTGCTCAGATCTTCGACGTCCAGACTGGCCAGCTGCGTGCTCACCTTCAGGATTCTTCTCTTGGAGAGGACGGCGATCTCTACATCCGCAGCGTCTGCTTCAGCCCCGATGGCAAGTACCTTGCTACGGGCGCTGAGGACAAGATTATTAGGGTATGTTAGGAAACGCCATGTTGCCGGAATGGAAATTAACAGGCTTTAGGTTTGGGACATCGAATCCCGCCAAATCAGGCACCAGTTCTCTGGTCACGACCAGGATATCTACTCTCTCGATTTCGCCCGTAACGGCCGTCTTATCGCATCTGGAAGTGGGGATCGTACCGTGCGTCTATGGGATATCAGCACCAACCAGCAGGTGCTCCAGCTCTCCATCGAGGACGGTGTCACTACCGTCGCCATTTCCCCCGACAACCGCTTCGTTGCTGCCGGTTCTCTTGACAAGAGCGTTCGTGTCTGGGATACGAGCAGCGGCTACCTCGTCGAGCGTCTCGAGGGTGAGGTTGGCCACAAAGACAGTGTTTACTCGGTTGCCTTTGCGCCGAACGGTAAGGACCTCGTCAGTGGTTCGCTGGACAAGACGATCAAGATGTGGGAGCTGTCGTCGCCGCCGCGCAACATCCCGGGCTCTGCACCGAAGGGTGGCAAGTGCATCAAGACTTTCGAGGGCCACAAGGTGGGTATTCATTGACTATGCCGTGGTGTTTTCGCTAAAACATACTTTAGGACTTTGTTCTCAGTGTTGCCCTTACCCCGGATGGCGCGTGGGTCCTTTCTGGTTCCAAGGACAGGGGTGTACAGTTCTGGGACCCCGTCACTGGTGTCGCCCAACTTATGCTCCAGGGCCACAAGAACTCGGGTACGTCGCAAGATGGCGCTGTGGAATAATAGAGGGCTTGCTAACAATTGCCACTACAGTCATTTCGGTTGCTCCCAGCCCCATGGGCAACCTGTTCGCCACGGGCAGCGGCGACATGCGCGCAAGAATCTGGAGGTACGTAAGGCTATAGACGTTGTCATTGACAGTGCGAGTTGCGCCTCGTTTGTAAAAGCCAAAGGCAGCGCGGAGCACGCGCCGAGACGTGCTTTTGGCTATTGTGTCACAACACCAACGACCATTAATTTGGTTGCATCGCTCTTTACCTCTGCCTTGGGGCCGCGCAATGAGATTTTGGATGGGCTGCGCCGTGGCTTGCCTTAGTCTAGTCACTAGACGATCTTCACGCATAACATCCCTACATCGCATCGCGTCAGCAAGCCATTAGGGGGGTGTGCCGCTGCGCCTCATATTGCACAAAGTCATGCGCGCGCGTCGCGCCGCCCCGCGCCGTACCACGCAGCAACATTCCCCTACTCGCCAATAATACCCGATTGATGCTTTTACCCGGCTTGTGACGCCAGCTAATCAACCTTCTTGTTTCCAGTTACGACACTTACCGCGGACCGCAGTAAGCGACGCCGGCCCCCGTCACAAGCGATGTCTTGTTTTCTCCCGCCAAAGATATTCCTCCGCCGACCCCGACCCCCGCGTTGTGCGCACGGCGGGAAGAAAGGGAATCAAGATCTCACGCCCGATTGTGCAGGTGGCTTGCGTTTGACGACAGAAGGAGGCCAAGACAGGAGCGCTGGGGTCGCACCAGACTTAGCTTGACGACTCTGGGTGTCACAGCCTCCCTGTCTCTTCGTCGCGCTGGCTGCCGAAGTCGCCGTTTCGGAGGAGGGTTGGTGGAAAGGAAGGCCCGAGTGGCTGCTGTAAACTTCTCTTTTTCTCTTGTTCCCTTGTGCTCTTATGTTTCCCTCCTTGGGCCCACGCGATGAGTGGATAACTGGAGGCATGTGTGCGCGAAACGATAGTATTACTTGGTGTTTTTCATCTCGTTTATTTTCTCCAAACAAGATCCGAATGACGCTTTCGTCCTGTTTATTTTGGTTGGAATGATTTTTTAACCCCCTTATTTACTTTGCCAGAGAAAGGAGTGATGAAGTTATTGGCGGGGTCGGGTGGATAAAAAGGAATGGACAACTGCTTCTTCTCTTTGTTTTCTCGTTACATAGTTAGGGAGGAAGCATCGATTGTATTTTTTTCTCTTCCAACGTGCTGAATGTGTTGTGCGTGCATGCGTGCGCGTCTGTGGTGGGGAAGTTAGCTTGCATGCGGTGTTTGTGTCAAGATCATCGTGTGTTGCCCCCGTTTCTTTTTTTCCTTGTACGCCCGGGCCTAGCCTAGCGTTAAGTCTAATACAGAGAATCTATCCCGTAGCTTCGTGTTCTTCATGACGATCGTTGGTGGCGGTGGCTGCGACAGTAGACGTTGATGTTCGACTTAGGTCTTTCTTTGCCACCCGCTCTATTCGCCTGGTCTGCAATGACATCCACTTCATGTCTCTGTTTCTAATTTTTGCTTTTGTGTTAGCGTTCGCCTCTTTCGCGTTTGTCCTCCCTTGCGCACAAGCTCGCGTGACGACGGCTCACCAAGCTCATCCGCCAAGCATCCCTTTCGGATTGGCGGAGACTTCTCATTTTCCTTTTTTTTTTGTTCATCCTTGACCAAGTCTTTAGCGTGTATTGTTGTTCTTGCTTTTTGTGCCTTTTTTTTTTCTTTCCTTGTAGTCTATTTCAGGTACATGATCACGGGTTTTGCGCATGCTATGAAATAGTATGTAGTATATTATATTGGTGTAGTATCAAATGCCCTTTTCCCTGTCCGCCTCAAAGTAGAATTTCTACACGATGGAGCCTAAAGTAGATGAAGGTAAGGGAGTTCCAGGGGAAAGGGCTCAAGGAAAAGGTGCCGCAGGGCGCTGTGGGTGCCAGTGTCGGGTCTTGCATCCTTGCGCCATGCAAGATATCCGAGCAGCGCTTCCGGCTCTGACACACATCTTTCAGGCAGTGCGGACTTGGTGGGTGTATTGGACCGCACTTAAGGATCTGAGTAGTCAGTAAGGCGGGTGTGATAGACAGGAAATGTGAAACTTACTTTGTCTATCCCAGCAGCAGCCACAGCATAGGAAGTTCAAGAAGGACTCACAGGCGTCCATTTTGGAGGTGGGTCTGTAATTTGTGGGGTTGGTCGTTGTGGTGTTGAAGTGAGCTTGGTAAGTGAAGTAGTCGATGTTTGGTGGAGAAGCAATGGAGTGAGATATGAGGGTTTATATAGTGATCGTGAGAGCAGAGCGACTTGTGGAGGCAACAGCGAGTGGAATGAGCATGTGCCGCATGGCAAAGAAAAACGAGATTGTCATATAAGTCATACACTTTCGCCAACGCTTCGCCGCAGATCTCCCCGCATGCGACGCACCTCGGGCCAAGGTGGAGATCAGTCACACGCTCAAGTCACCACCTTCTCAATCATCCACCGGAAACAACGGAAAGGAAATCAAAGACATTTGCTAGATTTGGAGATAGCCATGGGACTGACTACGCTCGTAATGCTTGTGACAGGTCCCCAATCCGGCCTAGCGCGCCGGCCCACAATTTAATCTTTTGTGCAACCCCACACGCACCTCTTGCCATGACCACGGTCTCGACCCGGACACCTTCATCGCCATGCGCGCCTAGAAAGCGTACGGCCTCCCCGCTGGCCAGCTCGACCACACTCGTGCCTTCAACGCCGACAAAGCCAAGAACATGAAAATCATCGAGGGCTTCGGCGGCGATGGCCTTGACATGCCCTAGCACCCGGTCGAAACCGACATGATGGAGCGCTGCAAAGCCATCGCCACCCCGCGGTTCATGTTCGATAACAACGCGCCAGGCGTTCCTGCCGTGGATCGCGCGCACAAGCCCCGAGCCGTCTTCCGGCCGTTGATGATGGCGCCGTTCGCGGCTGCGAACCACGTGGAGACCTTGGCCATGTAGAACGACCTCGTCGCCAAGATTGAAATACCCATGCCTGGTGGTATGGTGTTCCCGTTGGGCTGGCGGTTTTGGCAAGTGAAATAGGTCGCTATAGTGTACGCCTCAAAACAACGACTGCACTGCAACCAAGGATAGCTGCAACATTGGCCACAGCATCGAGAGACGTTGCATGTACTCCGGTATCGAAAACACCAGAATTTTTCCAAATCCAAACGCCATCAAACAGAGTGAAAGCATCAGAATTCTGGTGCTTTGGCTGTAGTCTATCACAATCAGTGTCCATATTACTGTTACCACGAATATATCAGCATGACGGGATTATGAATTCTTGGTGTCGGGAAAACTTACGAGGCTGTACAATATGATGCATGCAGACAAGTATATAGAGCGGTAAGAGAATCCAGGGGGTTGAAGATGAGAGGTCTACGAAACTGAAGCCGAGCACAGCAACGGAATAGCATATAACGGTAGCGGCGATGGCAATAACTGCATGTCATGCAAAGTTTAACTGATTATCACAAGCCATATAGATGCCTGGAGTGAAAGACTTACACTTCGAGATGTTGTGGATATAAATGATAATTCCAACCGATACCAAAATCGTTGTTGGGACAACTCCATATATGGCATGAACACGCCATCCGGCGTCTCTAATCGTATCGGGGAAGTGAGGCGATACTGCATCCGAGATGGATGCGACGAGCGACATGAGGAACAAAATCCACGCTCCACGAGACCTTACAAGACAGATAATCTGCTATCAAGTTTTCAGTTCCTGTAAACGTCCAGCGAGGGTAAGGTATTAACGTACTCTCCTGACGCCGTGTAATTTCACTCTAAAAGCCGGACCGGGATAGTGAGGCTCGTCTGAAGCTGCTGCTGCTGCCGCAAACCTCCTCCTCTCAACAGTCTCCATCCACCGCACCTGCGTCGGCGTGCCGAAACGGTAGTAAGCCCACGAGCTTAGAGGAATGCATGCCAGCGCCAACAACGTGTGGACCATCCGAGTTAAGGTGTCCCTTGTTTGCGCCGACTCATACCGTTCGATGGGCAAGAAGATTAATTTCATCAGTTGACTCCCGGTCGCCCAGGCCAAGAGACGGAGGGGGATTTCCCGAGGCGTGTACCAGGACCAGGTCAGGACTACGAAACCCATCGTCATGGTACCCATGACGGCGCCGCGGACCATGTGTATGATAGAGATGTGGATGAAGTACTCCGGCGGTATGCAGAGGCTGAAGTCTGTGAATCCTGTACGTTGTGGTCAGGATATCATGAAGGTAGCTGCGTTGGAAGGTTGTAGTAAACCTTTGAGTATGAACGTGATTGCGAGAACTCGCCACAATTGGACACGTTGTATCAACAAGAGCGCCGGTATCTGGATGACTAGGAAGGCTATGCTCTGCAGCGCCAAGTCATTTGTGAGTTTGGTCGAGTAGCCTCCATACGATGGCATGTCATAGACGAACTAAGCCGGTGTTAATGAACTGACGTTACTTTGCAAGTCTATCATATTTACTTACCCACATGACTGGGATGAGAACGATGTCGATTCTCCCGATAAACCCTCTTTTTCTCAGAATAATTTCAGGGAGGGTCGCTGGTAGATCGTTCTCTTCTCTTGGATTAGCATCCAGCGCATCGTCGCCAAATATTGATGAGTTTGTCTCAGTGTTTGACATGGACATGGATGCTCGTGTTGTAGGAATACCATCTCGAAGATCGGGAACTCCTCTAGTGCTTCGTTTACTTTGAGAATCTTGGCCAATGGGCGTCTTTGTTCTGTTTAGTTTCTCTTGAAGTGTGAATCGAACTTTCCCCAGGGTGAACATGCGATCTAAGATATCCGTCTTCATTTGAAGGATTGTCTGCCGACAGAAAGTGTTCTGAGTGTGATCGTAGGAGCATAGCACTGCACGTTGCATCCCTTTAGCCTGCCCACAGACAAGTATTGCTGTTGGTGGTCTTGCAGCACTAAATCTTGTAACAGTCATCGAGTAAGTGTCGACCAGCGTAAAGAGATGATCCTCAACACACGGGTTTTGCGCTTCCTGCGGTATTCCGTTTTGGACATGACATAATCGGACTTTGGCTATCTCAGGGTCCTCTTTCAGTCGTCCATGATTGAATCCGAAGAGGTAGCGCTCGATAGTGCTGTTATGAATGTGACCTTCGATTCCAACGAAGCGAGCCTGAGTGGAGTGCAGGGTCCCGCCCCAAATAGCAATGAGAATTGCAGGAGCTGATAAAAGTAGCGCCATGAGGATGACGAACACTATCATGGCGAAAGTAAGTGTAAGGCGTGAAGAAGTGTCGTTGGGGTCAAATCCCAGAAGCCCAACTTGGATAAGAAGACCAATTATTGCTGCAATAAAGCATGGCAGCGTCACCAAAGCTCTTGCTACGACCTTATTCACCAATGAGATCCTCTTGGAGAACTGAATGGGATCAAGACAGTCCCAATGGATGGTGGCCCCGTATGCTCCTTCGATCACGATGATGTCGTTACCCATGTCGTCTCTCATCACCTCGGCAATTTGGCACTTCGGTTCAACTTCATGAAGTTCGGCCCCCCATGCATCTCTGATCTCGGTCCAAGGCGCGTCTTTTCGGAGGGGTAACATACAGAGTGTGCGCTCGAGAAGTCGATTGCTGTCGTTGGCGAGGGAGAGCCTCGCAAAAGCTTGGAATCCAGTATCGTGATTGTTTGCTTTTAATCGCTTGCGCAATAGACCCATCAAGGCGTAGACGATGTCGGCTTTGCAGAATTGGTCTGTATGGCGTCTTGCCAAGCAATCCAGAGCAATGCTGATAAACTCCAGTTGAGAGACAGGTGTTCTGGACTCGTAATAATCCAGTAGCTCTACCACGATGTCTGCATCGTTCCATGCTCTTTCTGCAAAGTTCCGTTTGGCCATTCTTTTTGGTATCATAGGTCCACCGGAGGTATAAAGTTTCACTCTATGCTCAGGGGGGCAAAGCAGAATCTCAGGCAACGTCCACAGACGAGAGCCCCATTGCTGAAGCCACCGCGTTTCGATCTGAGAGCAATACGGTACCTGTTTCCCGTAGATCCGATCTTCAATAGAAGGCCCGACAGCGATAATCATAGAATGAGCCGCACGGACAACGTCGCAGATGAAATAAACATCGTCACTGCTCGCGGACTGTTTGGTTGAACCGTCTTCCTCTCTCAAACACTCAAAATCGATCCAGAAAACACCGACTCCTGCTTCTCTCGCGGCCTCAATACCCCATTCGGTAAGAGTCTCCCTGTCTCTCTTTGCAGCTTCACGGTTCCAATCTCTTTCTTCCTCATCCCTGTAATGCGGCCACTCAGAGATCTCCAGGTCAGTATTCACACGGAATTGCTTCCGTGTGTACGACACAAAGACAAACTCAGTACCTGCATCTCCATATTCCTCGATCCACTCCTTCACCTTCATGCATCTGTACCCAAGCTCGCTTCTATCCTCCTGCTTGTTCACAAAGCACAGGTACCGTGGACGGATGAGTCTTGAAGAATGGCCCCAAGTCTCGTGGCCCGATGGAGAGAGGGTCTTTTGCTGCTGATGCTGTTGCAGTTCAATGTCATCCAAAGCTATTCCTTGGGCGTCATAGATTTGCTGAGAAGCCATTCGAGAATCTGCCAAGGCGTAGTCGTCTCTGCGAATATCGTACGGGATTGGGTCATAAAAGCTCTCATGCTTGGTATCTTCCTCCCAAACATTGCCTTGGTATGGTTTGCATAGCTACATCCTTAGCACACCGGACTCGGCTCGCAAGGAGCAGACGACATACCATACAAAGCAGCAGAGGCCATGTAAGCATCCACCTCAAGAAGACCTGGGTTATGGAACGCATGTCAAGCCTGTGTTCGGCACTGCCTTCATACAGAATCGGTGAGCATATCCAGTATGTAAGATGTATGATTGAAGGGATCTGTGATGGTGGCATGGGGATCCGGGTCCACTCCGAACCATGCATTGGCAGGTCGTCGGATAATTCATGAACATTCTGGATGAACAACGGAGCCAACCGGCCGTCCGTTGGTCGTATAAAGCATTGGCGGTTCCGGAGACTCTCATCCTCCGAATAGTTGGTTGCAGGTGTGATCATGGTTGGTATGAACCGTGGGGTAATATGTATGGGTCGATGTTTCAACGGCACGGATAAAGGCTTTATATTGGGTACTTGGGGTATATTGATGGAGACTGCGGAAAATAGAACATGGCCCCCAAAGGGATGGATTTCAACGCAACGTTACCCCCGCCAAGAACCCAAATGGTGCTCTTGCATACCCGCTGAGGTTCTTGGCGCATTTGTATGTAACATATCCATCTCAGCTCACAGCCAGATGCTATACCCATTGGCAAGGCAGCGAAAGCGTTGCCTACTCGGGCGGTACAAGGCCAGCCTGGCGTGGGGTATGACAGGGCAGTGCAAGTCTGCGCAGTATGTAAACAACATGAGGTTGGCAAACAGGAGGGGGTTTAGAAGTGTTTCCGAAGTGACATTCGCAGATGCGAGGCAATTCAGTTCCAAAAAAAAAAAAAAAAAAAAAAACGGGGGGG